>QYAK01000021.1:0-524886 GCA_003988795.1 Proliferodiscus dingleyae
CCCTCCCCTCCCCTCCCCTCCCCTCCCCCTCCATCAACTCGGTACAGTAGACCCCTCGTTCTCAATCAGAGGTCCTCGTCCTCCATCCTCCATCCTCCATCGCGCCTGTCCATGTCCATGTCCATGTCCATCTCCAGTACAGACAGATGGTCTCAAACACTGCGCCATGGTCTCTGCCTGCTCTTCTCTCAACTACTCTACCAGTACCAGCCACTGACGATCAGGATGGTTCCAAGTAGCAAAACTAAAGCGAACATCATCACCCGGGCAGGCCACCAGCGAGACCAACAGGAGGCTTCAACCTTCCCCTCGCGATCCACATCAGACACATTTAGCGCTCCACATTGCACTCGTGACCCTTCCCCTGGTCCAGCCCAAAAATGGCCTGTTTCGACCAGTAAGGCGGGCTCGCGGCCGGACCCATGAGACTGGGAGGAAAAAGCCACCACAGAAACAATGCCAATTACAACTACAGTTCAATTACGCAGTCAGAGTAGGACTAAGCAGCGAAAGGCTCGCTCTTCCCCTCCTAGGCTGATGAGCTTCCCAACTCCACGACGGCAGGCCCGCTGCGTTACTCGAGAAAACAATGGAGTCATTCTGTTCAATCCGGTCAGCCACCCGGCCCGGCCTTGGACAGCAGACTGCCGTGACCTGGTGCTTCCGCATGTGGACACAAACTCTAATATCTGACAGCGAACTGTTGTGAAATTGCTTTCCAGCCATCCAGGGGCAGGCAAAATATGGAGATCTGGCTCGGGTTAAAAGGCTATCAGCGTGCATCCAACGCATTCGGGGCTGTCCATAGCAACCCACGTTCTGCTGAGGAAACCACGCTGTGACCCATGCACCTCGAGGTAGGAGGATCGCCAGTTCCCCGGCCTTCGTCGTACAACAAAAGCCAATAGACTGGGCCGTACTCCTTTTGAGACAGGTTTCCACAACTTATCAGCAACTCATCTTCTGCCGTTGTATCTAGCAGAAAGACAAGCCGATTGAAGATACGGCAGGTCTGAAACTTAACCTCTCTTTCTAAGATGGTACCATAATTCCTCTAACTCATGGCTTGAACCTCACATCAGGGTCTCATGCAAGACTATTAGCATCGTGACGACATTTTACAGTTATGCATTGATCGATAAGGGCCATGGATTCCACTGCCAAGCTGCCGCAGATAGTCGAGGAGGTACACTTTGATATTGTGCGGGATTTGGAGTGAGGGGAAGTGAGGGGTTCTCCACACCAAAGCAACCATGCCGCAGAAAACTAACCTCACAAGCTTCAAGTTTCCATCAGATATCAAAAAGTGATAACGCATCTTCTTAACAGCCGAGCATGTTCCAAATTTCGCACGCTGCACGAGCAACTAGCTTACCCGGACTCACACACTCTCAAAACCCTCTCAACAAGGTTTACGACCGGAGATCATTGTTGCCACTACACCCTTCCAACACTCCCACACGCCAGCATCATCCATCCGACTGTACATTTGAGCTATAAATCGTCGCCAGGCGGATGAACCCGCTACAGCAATGTGGTCTCCTAGCTCGGTCTCAAAGCAGCGACATGCATACACGCCATCCGTGCTACTTCACCACCTGTATTACCAGCCAAGCAAATCAGTCACGATCTGTACTCGACCAAGGACCATACAAAGCGTGAGGCCGTTAGATTCCAGAGATCCTCCCGACTATTCCTCAACGGCACCACCCTTCCTTTCCGCTCCCCGTCCGTGGCGTGCGGACAATATTCCAACTCACCACCTCCAACAGGCTCAGCAGATGCCACCATCAAGCCCCTGAAACGGGATGGAGAGGAACCTATCCGCCATACCGTGCCGAACCTGCACATCAGTGTACAGGGTTATCATGCACAATTTGCTTTTGTTTCCTTTTCGCCTATGGCGCTTGACTGAAGAATGCATGTGTAAGTACCGTTGTACCCGTATCACGTGTGACTGTATCCTCCAACAAATGCCGCAGCAGTCTGTGGAGGAAGGACATTCTTTGCTGAGGCCTGGAATCCGAGATGGGCTTGTTTTGCCTCAGCGGTCGTCCTCCTCTACCCCTAACCACAAACTACCAAACTCAATCCAAGTGAATCCGGGGAAGACTCCTGCATAACCGCCATATGCATTCAGTCTGAATTATCCACTGGTTCGTGAGATGCCGGGTGTTCACATAGTGTTATCTAGAGCTTTATATCCACTTCCAGCAATCTATCATTCATGTTGCATATCTGAGTTCAATTATACCCCCTGACTTACTCCACAGCTCCTTCACGCTCAGATCCACTATGATATAGGTTACTCCCGATTTATGCATAACGTCTGCTTCCGCGAAAGCCGTAGGACATGCGATGCATGGTCGTACCTGACAGCGTGGGTTTGCCTTCTTCCAGAGTGGGTATGTCATGCTTGAGAGCCAAGGGAGAGCTTCAACATGATGGTTACACTTCCCCCGTCCGAGATCGGCCGTCTCTGGAAACGGCTTCTCATCCCCGACAGAGCAGAGATTAACAAGACTTTGAGACTCTTGATGTCTTCAGATATACTCGAGGTGAATATGCCAATTTTCTTCTAAGGATTGCTCTCGATAAGCACTCTTTCCTCCTCAAGCGAACTCGAGTGCCTTAATTCATACCCTCCTCATTGTCCTTATCATCGTTTTGACACCCCCGGTTTTCATCCTCATCGTAGTAGATGAATGAATCGACCTTTGAAGCGGAACCTACTTACAGGTAGTCCTTGGAAGCAGGAAGTCTTGACAAGCCCACCAAGCTGTTGGACCACTCCAAGACACTGCTGTAAGCTAATTACACCTGAACAAGCTTCTCTACTCACGTCAATATTATCTCAATACGGCCAATGTATGCGTTGACATTGCTTTGCATTATACAACGTCTGAAAAGGTCAAATCAAGTAAATGCTTAACCATATATTCTATCCCAGCTGGCCCTCTTTTTTATGTCACTGCTATCATGCATCATAAGAGGCGACATTGTGCACTTATTCCTCAATTCTCTAGTCTCGACTCCAGGAATCTACCTAGAGCTAGAACAAACTTCTCCGTCTCTTCCAGCTGCGGACAATGCGCGCTCAGCCCAAACCTCACCCACTTGACCTTAGCTGACGGCTCCTGGAAGTACGGCATCATGCACTCATCCTGCGCCAGGTCAAAGTACCCATTCATAAGCAGCATCCCACCTGGCACCGTCTCAGTCGTTAATTTCTTCAATTCCCCCTTGATGCTCCAGCTCCTCAGCGACCCCGTGACGTTGAAATCACTCGGCCCGTACATCGTCATGTACGAAGTATCATCTTTCGCAAGAGCCTCAAAAGGCTCAGCCAATTCAGGGGGGAGCGGATCAAGTCGGCACGCATGCCGCTTATTAAACTCGTTAGTAGCAGCCTCATACTCGGACGAGTCCATTCTACCCTCCTCCTCACATCTGCTCAGCGTCTCCTGGATGTGAGCCGGCAGCTGCGCGCGCAGCTCATTCGCGACCTTCATCCATGTCTTCATGGACGCCAGGCTATCAGCGATGATCAGCTTGCGCAAACCGGCCGGCTGTCGAGTGACCACGTATTGCGCTGCCAGCATGCCACCCCAGCTCTGGCCGAGGAGATCGAACGTACAGATCTTGAGGGCTTCCACTAGGTTGTCGAGCTCCGCCATGAAGAGCTCGATGGTCCATAGTGATGTGTCGCCTTTGCGGTCTGGGAAGTGCGTGCTGGAGCCGCAGCCTACCTGGTCGTACAAGATGACCGGGATGCCGTAGTCGGTCTGCAGAAGGGATAGTGGGAGGAGGTAGCCATGTGGGATGCCTGGGCCGCCGTGTAGAGCTATAAGCGGAACTGTGCCTGGTCTTAGATCACCGTATATCTCGTATGCGGTCTCTCCTCGTAAGTCATGCCCTGGGATCCTGAAGGGGGCTCGGCCTGTCTTGGTCGGGTTGGGATAAGGCCGTTCCTGCCCCGGTGGCTTGGGGTATGTTGTGGAGTCTGGGAGAGTCATATTGAGAGATCTTAGACGATATACTTACGCTAGGAGAGCCAAGAAAATTAGGATATCGTATTCGAGAGAGCCTTGACTAAGTATATGTACACACTTGTTGCTACCAATAGTGGGATATTAGGTAATTAGCGTCTTTAACTCACCGCTTCATAGCATCACGTAGGGCGTCCGAGGCAAAATGACTTCTGTTGAGCCGGCCTTGTTTGGAAAAACTTACGTAGCCCGTCTATTGCATTCTTTGATCACAGCTGACATTTAGAATCTACATGTTCAGCCGTGTTATTGGCCATACTTTGAAAATTAGCGGGTGCTGTTTTCATTCATCTGCTTTACTAAAGTCTATTGATCTTGCTCATCGTCTGCTTTTGTCATATATCGCAATCTTGCTACAGGTAGCTTGATTTCTTCCATGTCAATTCAATTCTGTCCACGGCACAAGTATGGCAGTGTCCTATGAAGAGCCGCTGCTAGACGTAAAATTTGACCTCTCAGTGGCTCATCGACTCCAAAGTCTATGAAACCATAGAGTTCCCTCAATACATTACATTCGAAATCTCTCGAAACTCTGTTCAATACGTTTGCCAATTCCTTTGACGTATTGTGCGGCGCCTTTGGTATCTTTTGTTCCTTATCAGTCCGCAAACCACGAGAAAGACCCAAAGGACTGTTGTTGTTCCATTTTCTTCAGCGTTCTATTCAAAATAGTGTGTTTCGTAACAAGGTGCTCGGGTACATGTACGCTGGCTTTGAGAACATTTCGTAGACGACGGAATGGCCAAACGGCAACCAGGTAGTCAGGTACGAGAATTTCAGCTGTCTCAAAAGGCAATCCAAGCTGCTGGTCCCAACTGCCAGAAGGAGTGTCCAAGAGCTGAATCTCGAGGAAGGGAAGGCTGTTGTTCTGTCCTAGCAGATGAATTAGGTCACGAACACGGTGCTGGATGTCGTAGACTCGTGCATTATAGACCTGTTCCAAATCCCCGGGGACTGACGCTGGGGCCTTGATCGAGATGCATATCGCATGTAGCTCTCTTAATGGCAAGTAGCAAAATGCCTCACATAGCGGGTCCAGGGTATCTGTGACGGCCCAGGTAGCTCCTCCGGTGTCCTCGATGGCCAGCCAGTTTTCTTGGCCTGCTTCGATGCTGATCTGGAGTGTCTCTTTCTCGTACACGTATGGCATGACCTCTCTATTCAATTGTTGACATGCTCGCAGAACTCCAAGGCTCCCTTCCCTGTCTTCTTTCGCACAAGGCCTAAGTATTAGACCCGCATGAGGACGAAGCTCCCGCCAAATCTGCACTCGGATCTCAGGTGGTAGTTGGAGAAAGATTCCGAGGTTTTGAGGATCCTGAGAATTCATCGTGTTGGAGTTCAAGGATAGAATTGGTGTTCCACGTTGAAACGAATCCAAGTATGAATCAATCAATGGATGTGATCTGTTTTTCGACTGTAGCGCGTATTAGCGGTTAGTCTCACCAGCAATGATGTGACTAGGAAGCTAAGCCTAGCCTACCAAAGTCGAAAAGTCGACTGAGGATTCACTTCTGGTCCAAATGTGAATGGCGCCATGTATCGCCATTCCTGGTACGCTATCTTTAGAATCAATCAGAAAAGAACGAAAGTGACGTGGATGTATTAAAGACGCTCTCGCAGTCTCAGCCTGTACGAGACAAACTAGCCACCGCACAATTAGGACCTCTATAACTACGTTTCATTATAAACAATCATCCATCATTCTTGTCCATTATCCATTATTCGGCAAAGTCAAAGTCAGCTTGCCAGTATTCCATAGCTGAGCATGCTACGATCTTCAAATTTGTGGCCACGCGTCCGATGCTGGATGATGGCCTCTGTCCGCCGTCGCCATTTCGCACCATGCACCATCCTTCCATCACTCCCAGCAACATTCTCCACCGCGAGACATCTATCTTCAGATATTGACGCCAGGTGGTTCCTCAAGAAGCCCGGCCGACGCCAAAGAAGCCTCCCGACCGACTTTTTCACAAACTTCGATAATCACCGCTGCCGCTACGACTACGAATGCAGTGACTCGTTGACTCCCCTCTTGGTCTTGTTTATGATCTGGTATATAATAACGGCTAAATGCCGACGTGAAGGTCGAGAGTGCCGAGAGAGAGAGCTACTGGCGAATCAATCCAAGGGAGATAAACTCAATGAGGTTGAAATTTAGCGCTCTTCCTGGTAGCAACGATCAAATCACTCGAACTCAAGATCATGCACCCTAATAAAACGAGTTTCTTTCTTTTGTACACAGGTATCTACAGCAGCATTTCATGCCTAACCTAGCCCCCGCACAAAAAGCTACTATAATACATTTCATCTCATCTCTCGCTCTTCAACGCGCTCCCGCTCTGAGATTAGCATTCTTCAGAGATGCAAAGAGCACACACATCCAACATATGGTGTAGGAAAAGTCTATTATCGGTTGTCCGGCCGTCACCCAATGCAGCAGATAGGAAACCCATACACCGAAGATGAGCGTCCGTTTTTCGTTGTTAGTAAGACAAGGATAGAGGAAAGAAGGCATGGAGGTCTCGGTATGTCCAGGCGCACATTGTTCCGTTGAAGTAAATCATTATGGATTGATCAGAGTGGAGGGGGTGGCCTTCGAAGATGACGGAGTCGATTAGAAGGGAACGCTTGCCGGGGCGGCTTGCTGTTGGTCCTGGAGTTCTTCGCCGCCAGATTCGATGGAGACGGCTAAGCCAATCTTGGCGGTTTTCTAGAGATTTGTCAATACGGAATTCCAGATACTACCAAATGGAGCAAGGGATTGAAGCCAGCAAAAAGGCATTGTACGAACCTTGACATGATCCATTTCAGAGGCAAATGTGAGTTGAACCATTGGTGCAACTCTCCTTTCCAACAAACAGGCCAGCTTTCCTGTTGAGTCTACTTGTGCCCGGAAGTTTGACATCCTGAAGTCATATTTTGCTCCAACTGTGGTGACGCCCTCGCTCCTGATCGGTCCTCCCATCATACCAGCTCCTGACAAGCCCGCGAACTGCAAGTTCACATCGGCACCAACTTCTACCTTCTCGGTCAACCGTCTCCAATATGATGTACTAATCGCCCCTTGTGCTTGTAATTGGGCACTGGCGATCCAATCGCTTCCCTTGTATTTTGCACAGTAGGACATGGCGGTCTCTGGTGGTTGATTCAGCGCGGCTCGTTGCCAAATTGCCTCGAGGCCGAGAGCGATGTTAGGTGTGACGGATTGAAGATAGCTGCCAATGAATATCCCAGTGAGCCCTCCATCGATTGCAGATGGGTTAAGTGTCTTCAATGAGGCCGTGAAGTCATCTCCAGTATATTCATTGTCAAACTGAACCATCGCCTGAGCGGATTGCAGTTGCATTTGGGTCTTGGTGACGAGGGAGGGGGACCATCGGTAGTTGAATCTAGTAGAAAGCTTTCCTTCATTGTCTACATTGCCTTGCATGAATATCTGTAGTGCTATATGTCAGCTTCTCTGCTTCGTCCAATAAAGCCTTGAGCCCGATCATCGAGATTCCAGGATCCAAGCTGTGGACTGACCTTGTTGGTGCCAAAGAGGGCCGAGAATGTATATGGAGGTAGGTCTTGCGCGCCACTTGCGAATCCATGCTGCATCTGGAAGAGCGGAGATATACTGAAAGCCTTGATGAGATCGGCCCTCAGGCCAGTGAAGGTATAGTTGTTCAGAAACACACTCCGTTGCACCTCTTGCGCGATATTGTCAACCGTCCCAGGATTCGACAATCCTAACGCGGCCCTCCGTTCCGAAAAGGACAAGTATGTATCTGCCAGAGCTGCGCTGACGGCATTATTGTAAAGGAACCCCAAAGGGTTGTCTTTTTCTAGAGCGGTTGCCGACATGGCTACAATCTATGGAGACACGAGACGCCGATGCAGCAGCCTTTGAAGGAGACTGGAGAGGCAACGGGGAGGTAGGAGGTGTTGAAAGGAGTGTTGAAAGGAGTGTTGCTGGGGGACTGTTGACAGTCTCGACGCACACCTCAGACTTGCTTTGTCGATGAACTTTTTTCCTCAGAGACCGGAGCTCTGGCTGCTCGTCAGACCATCCCAGGCATCAACCCGGCCGCCGCCAGGCACCAACTTTTGAAAAGGAGGCATGAACCACCACGTGATGATGGCGCTATCGATTGGCCGAGTTGCCGAATCCCCCAAGAGTCCAACAAGAGAGTCTTGGCCTGGGTCTGGGACTTGTTATCGGCCATCCACCATCCTCGGGCAGCTACGGCTGTATTTTGCTTTACAGCCAATGCCATCATTACTACATGATCTCATTCTGTATATTGTCTGCGCGCATTCAAAAGCAGAGAGTTTCGACAGGGTCAAACAAGCTTGGGACGGTTATTGATTCTTCGAGGCAGTTTCACCGCATAATCAATTCGCCGGGATTTTCCTAATCGAGCAACCAAACAGTTTTCGGTGAAGCTCTTTGCACTTTCACTCTTGTCTAGCTGTCCCAACTTCACTGTCTTGGATGCTGAGTAGACTGAGAGTGCTGTGCCATAGCAGCAGTTTCCTGTCGTAGTTGAGTTCCGCATTGTCTTGTGGTGTTGTATTTGCGCGGTGTATCAACCCGACGAAATTTCAGTCGTCAGCAGCCATGGACACGCTTCTGTAAGTGTTCATTCTAGTTCTTGATTCCATTCTATTTGACAAGTTTTGTTCCTTTATTTCACCTATCGTGGCCATGGAAGCATCCGTCTCGAGATGCGTGACCAAAGATGTGATACTTGAACGACCCTTACCTCGACCGAGGAAGCGTGAGACGGGTGTTGCCGAAAGAAACTGTTGTCGAGCTACGATTTCTCTCTCTAGACTTGAGCTATCGAATGACATCAAGTATGACAATGCTAATTACATTGCAGTACTGCAGAGATAGCAGCGAATTCGCCAAGATATCGGCGTCGTTCGTCGACTTTTATCGATGGCGTCCACGATCTTCCAGATGAGAAGAATTCTCCTATGGCGCCCGCTCAGCTGTACAGCACCATGTCCGGGAGGCTCTTTCATTCCGGAAGGATCGTGATTGTGCTTGTTGGACCTCCAGCGCGGGGCAAGACGTAAGCGTCCGCCCAATCCAAGTCGTTTCTCCTAACCAGTATTCCAGTCACATTTCCGTGTCTCTCAGCAGATATCTTCAATGGTAAGATGGGAAATATCTGCTTTGATATTCGTCTTTCGCTAAATCTCCTAGGCTCGGTGTAAAGACACGCATTTTCCACCTAGGCGACTATCGTCGTGCGACTCTTGGTCCTGGTGCTGAGGTGCCTGATGATTATTTCTTCATCAACGCCTCTGCCAAGTCAGTCGTTCTTCGCCAAAAGATTCTTAAGAAATGCCGAGAGGATATCTATGCTTGGCTCAATCATGAGAACGGGCAAGTCGCCATTTATGATGCTGTCAACCCCCTCTCTGAGGGACGCCGATCCTTGATGAAGGAATTCGCCAAGCATGACGTCCAGGTACTCAATCAGAAGCTTGCCTTTACTCGGAGACTAATTCAACATAGACTTTGTTCCTTGAATCATATGTGACGGATGAGAAGATTCTTCAAGAGAATGCTCGCAATGTCAAGATTTCCTCTCCAGATGTAGGCTCACAAGACCTCACGTCGTTGACGAAAACTGATCAACTTCAGTTCTTGCATATGGATCCTGATGAGGCTGCAAAGCTTTATCTCGAGCGGATCAATACCAAGATTCCATATTTCGAGACCATGGAAGAGCCTGACGTGAACTACGTTAAGATGATCAATGCAGGCGAGAGAATCGAGTACAACAATGTCACTTTCGGATATCTCTCTCATCGTATTGTGTTCTACCTTATGAACTTGCATATAAAGTCCCGTCACACGTTCTTTGTCAGAGCGGGTACTTCGAGTCAGGAAGATAACTATAAGACAGATGCCCATCTCTCCGAAGAAGGAAGGGACTATGCTAAGAAGATGTCTGAGACCCTTCTCAAGCATCGGGAAGCAGAGAGAGCCGCTTTGATTGCCAGTGGTGGCTCTGATGCTCCTCTGAAACCCCTGACTATTTGGACTTCTACAAGGAAGCGCACTGTCGAGACCGCTGAGTACCTCGGAGAGCGTGGCTTCAAGGTCCGCCAACGATCACAAATGAGTCAGCTGAATCCAGGCGTCTGCGAGAAGTTATCTGAAAATGCCATTCGTCGTCTCTATCCTGATGAAGTTGGGTTGCACGAGCAAGACCCGTATCATCACCGATACCCACGAGCTGAAGTATTTATCTCCCGCTCCTAATCCATAAGATTGAAGCTCACAGTCTGCAGTCTTACCATGATCTGGCGGTCCGTCTCGAGCCTAGCATTCTAGAACTTGAGAGGGAGCAGAACGACCTTCTTATCATTGCTCACGAGTCGGTGCTACGCGTACTGTACGGCTATCTCATGGCTTGCGATGCTATGAACATTCCAAATCTCAAATTTCCGAGGAACGAAATCATTGAGGTAATTTGAAATCTTCACTCCGTCGCCCTTCTGTGATTATGCCGATTCGCTGACGCCCCGAAAGATCATTCCAGCCTCATATCAGAATGAATCAAAGCGCATCAGCATACCTGGCGTCTCTTCCAGTATCATTCCCGGTTCTCCAGAAGATATCAGGATCCCGGTACCTCCCAGCGGACTTGTCAGTCCATTCCCAGGCTCTGGCATTGGGACACCTGCCGAGCCGGCTGGTTTGTCGGCCTTGTCGTTGCCTCCAGCTAACTCACACTCTAAGCATGATAGCCTTGGGAGCGAAGGGGAGAAGCCGAAACCTGATCGCAAACCAGAGAATCCCCTATCTAGGGATTGAACGGACTACCTCGGTGTGCGGTCTTATTGCTGAACTATGGATGCTCGCTGACCGACGGACTGATAGTCATCACAAGTTAAGACTTCAGGCTAATTACACCATTTTCTACTCATAAGCAGCATCGACCAGCTACTAAAGTCATACACTCTATATTCTCTCGAGGTCAAAGGTCTAGACCTAACCCGCTGTACTGACTGCGACTCCAGCAAAGAAGCTCAACATATGAAAGCTTAGCTGAAATTGTGGCTATTCAGCGCATCTGCTTCCAGAAGCTGTGTCCATTATTGAGCACGACATGTTTTTTTCCCCCTTCCCACAGACAGCTCGTATTTCCACCCTTATCCCAATATACCATGCGGACGAGGAAATTGACAAGTCATCGGTCCAAGATGAAGGCTGGTGCAGGACTATTTATATACAGAGCTGTGTGTAAATAAAATACACCTCAGCTCGTCCATAGATTGAAGGCTTGGGGAAGTTGTGCTCATGGCGACTGGGTATATGATATGCAATTAGAAGGTGATCAGACGATACATACATAGTTGTCAAATCCACGACGTCTCAATTGTTACATACTATTTTTCTGTTTCTTGCGTGATACGGGCAGCTCATATTTTCAACATTTTTAGAGGTGACTATTGGTCTCTCGACCCTCAGCCCGTCGATCCCCAGTCTATGCATAGGGTTATGACTATGATATCTTGTGAAACTTAGAGGGGATACCCGGGAAATGATTTTATTTCCAAAGACAATGTGCTGTACATCATCGGAAATTATCATGCCGTCGAAAAGGAGGGAAAGGTGGGGCTATGAAGCTCGTGGCCTGATAGTCTCATGCGAGGCGTCGGAGTGGCGCCTGCGGTAGGTCTGTTTTGAATGAATTACTATTTATAACAGATGCCCCTAAACGTCTCGCAAGGATTTTACTCGTCTTTTCACTGAAGCACGGTTCCGTGTGATTGATGATCTATCGAGGAGGTGTGATGTGTCAAAGAGCATGAATTGTCACAATTGCGTTGGAAAGAAGTCTATTGGGTAGATTTTAATATTGGGTATATCCTCGCCCTCGCCCTCCCCTTCCCCCCTAGCAACTAGATGGTGCTGCTCAAATCGTCAGCTCATTATGAGGAGCACAAGCGCTCCTGATCCAAAAGGAGGTTTCAGTCACGAATCAATATTTCGACTGGATGCTACGAGTCGCTCTAAGCGGTCTGCTGGGCAGGTGTAGCGCCGTAGTACTGCTGCTGAGGCTGCGTGTCAGGATGCTGAACATACTGCACTGGCTGCTGAGGATATTGCTGCTGTTCTGGCTGGCCGTACAACTCAGGACTCTTGTTCTCGGCATAGACGGGAGCTGGAGCGCCAACTGGACCTGAGGTGGTGGGAGCAGCGGCGGTACGGTTGGCTGTGCTGTGGCCACCGGCCTTACGGTGACGGTGGAGCTGAACGGAAATCATTGCGAGAGAGACGATGAAGAGGATACTGTGATTCATTAGTGGGATGATAGGAGTGGGGTTGAAGAAATATACTGACAATTCTAGTCCTCCAAGGCCAGCAGCGGCAGCCATTGAATTCCGGTAGGTATATGCATCGGTGGTAGCGCGCTTCTCAAGGGGAAGACTGCGCTTCTTGTAGCAATAACCATAGTAGTAGTAGTCGCATGTCGAGGAGGTGGTATCCACATACCAATAGGTAGCCTCTGCGGTCGTCCACGCCATGTAGGACATCGAGATGATCCAGAAGCCGGCGGCGAAGATGTCGAGACTGAGAATTGCCCAGTAATTGTAAATTGATGGAGCCCCAGTGGTAGCTACGATGTTGTAAACAGTGATAATCATAGTCGCGATGGCCTGATGGTCTGTTAGTAAGATTTCATTCTTGGTTCCGTTCCAAGAGACTGAGTGCGTACTGTGAACAGACTAAGGCAGGCGGCATTAAATGCGATGAAAGTCACGACATAGGCGGAGAGACCAAGGATTGTGACGGCGACGGCAAGTTGCACGGCCCGCAGACCAATGAATGCCTTTGGCAATGGGAGGATATGGTTAGAAGTCATATCTGCTGTTGCAGAGAATGCGTTGAAGATGAATGTACAGGAGGCGTTTTATAAGAATGGGGGATGTATATGAAATGGGACGGGACATAGGAATGCGCGCCAGACTTTATAATGAGCAGCCAAGAGACAAGACTTTTTGGTCACAGGCAGTGTCAACAAGCCATCTCCACAACCGCCCTTTGAGGTGGATTTCTCTCAGCCGCATGTCGGAAGCTGAGGCCCCTTATTGCAGGGGAGAGCTAGTCGCGATATTGGATGCCGACCCATTAGCGCCCCGACCGTTCAGCTCTGGCACCTCTTTGGGACAAAAAAGACGACTTGACTAATGGAAAGAAAGCTTGGCGTCAGGCATTTTGGCAGGGCGTTTCAACTCAAACACCCGCTAAACCTTCCCGCTCTGTCGGAATACCTCGACGTGATTGGGAGTAAAAGGAGATGGTGGAGGCGGAGAGATGCTACCGCTTTCACAAGAAAAATCACGGGCTGCCGCGATGAATTTTTAGGGCTTAGAGGATGAACTGTCTCAGGTGCGTGCCCTCGAATCAGAATGTGAGGGTATTTTAGGAGATTTGGCCCTATGGAAGGTAGGGCTGCCAGCGGTGCGTGCAGATTTAGAGGCTTGACCGCTTGAAATCTTTGATCAACCAAAACATTAGAACAAAACAACGCGTACATTAATTGCTGGAAATAAAAAACCGTTCCAACGCATAAGTGGGGGATCATCATACACAATGTGTTCGTGTAGACTTTCAGCCTCCCATCTGTTGACAAGATGAATTTGTGATGGAAGATGAGGCTATATAGCAAAGGCTATGCCCAACCAGAGGTGGGGTGAAAGGGTGAGCAAGAGCCACGTCTCATAACACCATGCTTGCCTGATCTTGGAGAGCCGCACTGGATATCATTGCCGTCTTCGCAAATCCTCTTGGGTGCTCTCCTTGGGTACTTCATACTAGGTTGATCATAGGCAAAGAGTGTGTATACGAATTGAACGTTTGAGGTGAAAGTTGGTGGGCCCTTACGATACTGCCGTCTAAACGTATGTGAGAGACAAGCGAAACGAGCGAACGGACCACCAAATGAACGAAGCCACGTCCCATGTGACTTTCCGGCGATCATCTCATGATCTGAGGTATTGGATAACGGTACGAACCTGTTCCTGCCTAATGCAAGAATCGGATCTCCTTCGAATCGTGTATATTACTTTATATTCCAGAAGATCACATGATAATGCTAACAGCTTACATCGACGACTACTACAACTTCCAAACCTAACGCAATCACATCGGCACTCTCTGAGTCTCTCAAGCTACCACTATAGTTTGTCTCTTGTACTTTAATTCGAAATCCCTGTCCTCGTATGCTTCGCGCAAGGACTCCGCAAAAACAGCCCAGAATCACTGCTCAAAGCTCAAATCATGGTCCACTAAGCTCTATCCACGGGCTGCCTCATAGCCACCACCCCTCAGCCGCCATCTGTCACATGTACAGATCCATTCCCAGCTCTTCAGCACCCTCCTTCTCAAGATCTGGCGTGAAATTTACGCCGACAGTATCCACCCCTATAGAAATATCCAATACATATCCCTCTTGGTGGGGACGGATCTGATGACGAGGAAAGATGCTGAGGAGGCGTACCCAGAGCCACCGAAGCATAGGACACTTTGGGAGCGGCTGAGGAGGCGGTGATATTAGTGAGGAGATGGTATGGGATGAGCTCACGATGAGGCCCGGGAGTAAGCCCAGCAGTTAGTGGAAGAAGGAAGAAGTGAGCAAGAATTCCATTCCGAGCTAGCTGGGCGTGCAATCCGATTGCGTTATACTTGGCATAATATTCTCTCCTCCGTCACTCACTATAGAGTCTCTTGATCCCTAAATCCCAGTCCTTATCTTCAAGTGAGCTTTTGTCCTTCTTTATCCAGTAATTCGTTCACTCCCTTCTGTTTTCTGTGATAAAACGTTTGGGTGGAAGTATTGTAACTACAGCCCTTCGGCCTCTAAGGTATAGATGTTATAGACAGTGTGAACAAGAGCCGGATCTAAATCGACTATAGCAATAGATTTCACATAAATTGCTTTTTCGTTAAGTTCTATATTTTCACTAGACAGGACCTAGCCTAGTATGCTCTCGGAGATCTTGGCTGGCTTCCTCATTACCATTTCTTGTGCTGAGTATGCGACTAACAACAAAGAAAAGAAGGACAAAAGGAGCCCAGCCCAGCTCTGAGTACATGAACTCTCATGTGACTTTCTGGCGGCCGCCAGTCAGACTGACGTATGTAGGTACGTGCACGGGCCTGCGCCTTCCTGGGAAGCTGTGAGCTAGAGTATGAAACACGATCGTGCCTTCCCCGCTCCAATTGGCCAGCAGAGATGCACCGAGTTGGATAGAGTGAACAGGGCGTATAATTGTGAGCTAGAGGAGCACAAAATACACAAGTCGATACACAATTCCCGCATAAATGCATTCTGTGCCAGTCCAGCCGTGGCCTCCACTCAGAAACCGGGCCAATCAGCAGCAGCCAGCACCTGCATAAAGTCGGTCTCAAACCAGCAATCAGTCCCAGTCCAGTCCCAGCCCACTTCCCGCTTCCTTGATCGTGCCCCCCTTCCCCCTTCCCATTTCCCCTCTTGTTGTCTGTCTCTCCCCCCCCCTTCCCGTTCCTGCAACTCTTCCTCAATCCAGCCAAGAATTCCATCATCTGCACCCAGTCTTCAACACCAACACTCTCACTACAAAACTGTAAGGCTGAGCCTCGTTATTTCCTCAATAGGTCGTTCCCCATATTAACTCGCAGCTCCTACAGTCTCCATCTCCAGCAAACATGCCTGCCGAACAAGTCGTCGCCCAACAGGTTCAGGCCCCTGAGCCAATGACCACCTCATCCTCCAGCGTCGAGGTCGAGCAACCCGTAAGTCACTTATATCTCCTGATCTATACACTTACACACTATCAAATGTCTCATCCGTTTATATTGAACAATTGAGCGAGCATGCACTAATCTATCTCGCCCTACAGAAGGTCGCCCCAATCATGAGCACCTCTGGCGACGCTGTCGGGCTCCGAGGAGGAGAGTAAGTCTTTCCTCACCTACAAGCTTCTTGTATATTTGCAACATGATACTAACAACAATCCTTTCTACAGGGAGGCTGGCTGCAACCTCTGCTGCTGCGGCTGCCAGGAGCAATGCTGCTAAGCGCGCTGCACTCTCTCACTCCGCGCCAGCTCACCCAGCGAAGAACATCGGATACCCCTGGGAGACACATGGCGAGATACATACGATGTACATGGATATGATGATGCGATACACTTCTATTTGCGATGCGGTAGCGATGATATGCTGAATCACAGAAAGAGACAAGATGAATTGAACGCTCCTTTGCTTTGATTTACATAATCCATCTTCTCCCTTTGTTCTTCTTCTTCTCTGCTCCTTCTAGATCTTGCTTCTATGTGCAAGGAGATTGTGAAACTGAACTGAGCTCGACTAAGTCATGAAGGGACCGCTGAGATCATCTCTTGGCTCACAGCACACCAAGCACACCAAGAAAGCTTGACCGGCTCGCCAAGCACGATCCGTCTCTTCATGCCTCGTGGTCTTCTCCAATTTTATAAGACATGCTTACTAATTTCCGTAAAGAGAAGTTTCGAAAGTGATGTGACAATGAAAGTAATAGAACAAACGCAGGTTTTCTCCATTATAATCATGTTTTGTACCTCGAGACCAAATCTTCCAAGCCCATCTCAATGTGCGATTCGAATCCCGGCAAGCAACGTATCGGATACAGTCAGCTGAGCGACAAATGCCGCAGCCAATCCGGTGCAACCACCGATGCTTAGCTCTGATCTTACTTCTCTCTCTTCTTCGGCTTTAATTTCGTAGTCATCTCTACAATGAAAGAGATGGTATGGCTTGCACTTTTGGTAATACGCGCATGCTTCAAGATCCGTTGGTCTCATTTCCTTCAATATCTTTCTATATCTCAAGGCTTTTAGCGAAAGCCATGTCGCAATAGAAGCCGCAGGGTGTTGTTGCAAAGTTATTTAGAAAAAGCAATCGTGTCTTATCACATCTATTCAAACATTTTATTGTGCTCCTGGCAATATAGGCGGGGACAGCGTACGATTCTCTCGTTTTGCCTTCCACAATATTTCACAGTCTTCCGGGATCTAAATTGACATTTTATATCGACGAAGAGCTCGAGAATCTGCTCCACCGCGATCTTTCCTTACGTCTTCTCCTTTCCTTACGTCTTCTCCTTGCCTTTCTCCTCGCATGCCTCTGGCCCCACCTATCCTCAGTCTCAACACTCATCCACCACCCAGGTTCCCAAGTCCTGCCCACATACTCTAGATCTACACTCAAAGCCGAGACACAGATCTTGACCTTGGTCGTCGTGATTCCGTCTCGGAACTTCTCAACTATCCTCGTTGCGCTGTATTTACTATTCCCAGATGCGAGAGAAAGCAGATCGGCATCGATGACGACGAAGACTTGTGAGAGGCCCTTACAAGAGCAGCCCGGCAACTATTCCATGTGTGAATGTCTACTACGCTCCAAAATTTTGTCTCTGAGAACGACTTCATCCGGATTTATAGGGAGTTGTTCCCAATCTTCCCGCCAAAGGCATATTGGTACGTACATCAACCTAGTATGGTGCTAGCAATGTGTCAAATTCGCTACAAATGGCCAGCCATTATCATCAAAACCCAGCTTATTCCACCCGAATCTTGCTGCCGGTGCCGTGGAGGTAGCATTCGCGACTTGAAATAGTTAGCTGGAAGACCGTCACGTGGGAGGCGAGCATACTGTAGTGATAATATAGGATGACGCTCCCTCCATCCACCGTTTCATCGTAGATGACTCCCTCTCCTCCCGGCGCATACACGCTCCCATTCTCACCAAAATCCATACTCCCATAAATTTGCGTCCCACCCTTCTCTAGACACGATTTCCCTTCCTTATCCCTGAATGGCCCGGATGGCCCCTCGCTGCGGCACACCATGATCTTATATTCATCACCTTTCGGCACAGCCTGATCTCCGCAGCAGTACCCGGACGAGAAGAACAAATAATAGAACTCATCACCATTCTGCTTTGGCGACCAGCGGAATTGGAATGAGCCTTCGCTAGGACTTTGGCCCTTGGGCAAATTAGTGGTAGTATTCATCTCTAGATGCTTCACGGTGTTCGGGATGACTTCTGTTGGAGGGTCTGTCATTCGCACTTGGAAGATGTCCTGCCAATAAGAGCCAAAGGACAGATAGTAATTGCCGAAAGCATCAATAAGAAAGTTGGGGTCGATTTTGTTGTAATCATAATAGACCTCTGGGTTATTTGGGCTAGGGACGGTATTATGGTTGGGGATGGTGAGGTTTCCGTGATTAATCCAACTGCCTGATGCCATTGAGGTAGACGAAGCGACGCTTATATTGGAAGAAATATTATCTCCTTGGAACATGTACTGGTAAAACATGTAATATGTAGAATTCACTAGGTGGACATCTGGAGCCTGGGAGACGAATGGTCAAAAATTGTCAGAGCGTGCGATATCAGGCCACTTCTAAGCTTACTTTCTGTGTGATACCCAAAGGGCCCAGTGCCGACGGAATGTATGTCCAAGGTCCATTTAGAGACTCTGATATCGCGAGATGATCGCTAGATCCAAACATAAAATATGTTCCGTTTGTATGCCTTATAAGACTAGGGTCGTGGGTGATACAGTCTCCAGCACACGGTTCTGGTGGTGGCCATTGGGCCTTCGTCGCTGCAACAAGTAGAAACAAAGCAAGTAGTAGCAATTGAAATTTCATGATAGAAGTGGTCGGAAGTACTATCATGACACAAGACTATGTTGGATATAAGGTCGTACTTATTTAGTCACTCTAGTCGAGTATGCATGAAGCAAGCATGAGCCCATGGCTATGGATGCAAATTAAGGAGCCGAACTTTATTTTTAGAAGGTTGCAACATAGCCCTCATACTTTGATAATAAATGAGCGTGGGTTTCTCGCTCAGCCTTACCTCTCGGACTTTAAGCAGCAGGTGAACCCTGCAGTAAGCGTCTGCAGATCGAATTTTTGCGACCCAAAGGCGAACCAGAGCTACTAGTAATACTTCAAATGGACATAATAAACACTATTGCGAAGGAAGGCCTATGCATAATCTACTAATCTCAAGATGACACAGCTAATTTGAGTCGACTCTATAGGTCTAAGCCGATCCACTAGAATCCTCCGGAGGCGCATGTGCAAGCTCAAACTCTGCACATAATGTCGATTGGAGAGCTGGACAAGCATAGGGTAGACGGCAGCTCACTTTCACCTTGGGCATAACCAAATCAACACGATTTCATACATGATAGTTGTCTAATTGAATCTATCTATCAATATTCTAAAAATGAAAAAATAAGCGAAAGACAGAGTGACCGAGGTCTATGAGAAAACATCACGAGACCTGCTTACATCTAACTGGAGCCAAAGGGATCCGCCACGAATGAGTAACAAGTAACATGGGTGAAAGGCCGGTAGGATTATAGCAACGGGGAATGCTGTAGCGCGTGGCCACTATACATTAAGCGCTTACATGTTATTTCAGCGTCTTAATATGTGAGTTCCCACTACTCTTAGCTAGATTCTTCGTATATGCTAGTCCGGCAATGGATCGTGTAGGGTGGGGTAGAGCAGCTTCGTCTTGCGTATGTCGCAGAACATGGTCCATTTAAGCTTAATCTGACCAGCATGGCCGTAATCACAACCGTTCCAGTCTAAACGAGCGACGACAAGTCATAAGCAACGTCGACGTCGGTGGTGTTGCAAATCAATCCTCGCCCCAATTGCATCCCATAGCGGAATTTCGCGGTCATACGTAAGC
This sequence comes from Proliferodiscus dingleyae, assembly GCA_003988795.1. Classification (NCBI taxonomy): domain Eukaryota; kingdom Fungi; phylum Ascomycota; class Leotiomycetes; order Helotiales; family Lachnaceae; genus Proliferodiscus; species Proliferodiscus dingleyae. The sequence continues at coordinate 19,804 of QYAK01000021.1, forward strand.
GTTCACAGCCCCGCTCGAAACTCATGACCTATAAGCTCAGCGCACAATGAGCTCCCTACAGTATATCCCAAGAGTTTAGGTTCGAACTCTGATTTCTTGGAAGTTCCAAATAACTCTCAATCACGACGTTATTCTAGCGCTTATCTCCAGGAACTAAGGTACTGAGCACCGGCCCTTCTCGACCAGTGCGCCTATGCGACGATAGCCTGCCGTGAAGGAGCGATTCACTCGCATATCCTTTAGTGAATTATAGGAAGATGGCTGAGCAATAGAAGAAAGCCGCGTAGGGGGTTTATCAGGAAGGTTAACCGCCAAATCAAACGCTAGGGGCAGAGGAGAGGCAACATGCAGAATGAACGCTTTCAAAGAAGCAAGCGATCAGCGCTGCTCGAGCTATCGGGCTCCACCATAACGAACTCACTCTCCGTGATCCACATGGTACGGGCGAACTCCGCATCCCTGGGTTCATGTCAATTGCCGCAAGATGCTCTTTGGCAACCAGATGAAGTAATTTTAACACCATTGTAAGCGCCGCTTCCTGCTTCATTGGAGAACGAGTAATGTTATTGAAGGGTGGTTTGGCAGGATCCCAAATTGAGCACCTCATGCTTGCGACTTCGGGTGGAGGCAACTGACGGCCGCTCTATTCTCATTTCAATCTCGGCGGACTTTGCACTCATATGCACTACCGCATTAATTAATACCCTTCAGTCTTTCCCCAATCTATAGAAGGTAGTCATGGTAGCTTCGGTTTTAGACACTTTGTAGAGCGGCACGTAGGGTATTGCCTGGAGCCGCAAAGAGTCTTCAATATCATTCCTCGTACTCGCAAAGATAATAGATGGCTACTGCGATGTAGTCACGATCGTATCCTTCAGATAGCTAGTAGAGAGAGCTCATTGTCACTCTTCACCCAAACGTGTCTATGTGTGACGCTACGTACAGATATGCTGCCCTACTTCAATCACAGTCCATCATAGGGAGCCTTAGCGATCAATTGATTAATGCCTTCCCAAACTTTTCAATTTCGGCCACGAGACCTCTCGTCCAAGTTAGCTGAGGCGAATGTCCGCTTGCGCACCTCACAATACTAATATTAACTTCCGGTCGTTGATTTTGCAATCCGATCATTCCTTCTTGATACCCAGCAGGCAACGCCATATCACTTTCCGTGACCAAGTAAATGCAGGGTAAATCAGCATAAGCATCATTATTCAAGACAGTAAAGAACGCCGGCGATGCTGTAAGTATAGACTCGTAGTACTTGGCTTCAGCTTCATCTAATCCATTGAAAAAGTATTTCGAGCCATCTTTCGTAGACGCGATACCACCAAGGCCGCCCTAATCGCCAAAATTAGCTGAGATATTTCTTATATGAGACTTTGTGATAGTATATAAAATAAAACCCCGTAGAACTTACGTGAAAATCGCAATAAGGAGGAATCACAGGAGGACTTCCGTCTTTCGGCTGGAAGAAACTGTGTACAGACTCTCCAACAGGTATCAAGAATGCAGTAGCATAGAAGATACCAACGATGCCCCCTTTGGCCCCTTGCGCCTTTCGTGTTTTGAGCTGAAGCTCTGGAATTGCGGAGGCAGTAGCTGAAAATCCACCAGATGAATGCCCAAACAGAATAATATTCTTGTTCTCCTCGACAAGCTGCTTCAAGATTCCCGTGACAATTTCGACGTCCTCTGCCGGTTGCGGATACCCGCCTCGTGGCGGCTCTCTAGAGTAGTCCGGGCTAGAGATATCTTCTACATTCATTCGGTTAAGATCGGATGAAGGCAGCTGTGGACAATACGCGTCGATGCCAGCTGACTTCAGAGCGTCGACAAATGGCTGATATAGCTTAGGAGTATGATATGACCCATGGCAAATCACGATTGTAAATGACGAAGACATCGTTGTGGCTCTATCAGGCTTCGGGGTGAGAGGTTCTCAAACGTGCTTGCCTTCGGCTTGTGAAGTATTGCTATTCGAAGAATCTGCCCTTTGGCACTCTGCGACACGGGAACAGAAATTGAAAGCGCGTTATAGTGGCGGGAAAATAATTTATATAGCTTAGATCTTCTCCTTAGAGCAGCTTCCGAGCATTGGAAGACTTAAAGCGGTTTAACGACTTCTTCAAAAGAAGCGATCCGTAAAGGCGAACTGCTCGAGCTAAGACGCTAGTAGAGCATGGGGACTGTAAGTAGTCCGGACTAATATTATAATTAGAATGATTACTCTTAGTAGGCGTCCTGAATGAGTAGATGTCAGATATCATAACTGTGGTATTACTACACAATGAGCTAAGTCACGCCCGCGCCTCACGGAGTTGGACACCCGCGCCGCACGGAGTTGGAGATCCTCGCCGCAAAGCACGACCTTTAAGCATCTCCATTACTACCTCTACCTCTTTCCCACCTGAAGAGAACCTTCAACCTCACTTGCATTTTCCGAAAAATCATGACTTCCACATATCTCCCAACATCCCAAGGCCTCTTACCATACTTCCTTCTCTATGTATAGCAAGCCAGCCCTTCCCCTGCCGCTTACTCGGCTAACACACCCCTTCCAGGGCAGCACAGCCGCTATTGTTCACTCACTAGTCACCTACCTCCGCCCAATTCCTTCACTGAAACAGTTCTCCGGGCCTCTCGCGCCGCCACCGTCTCCGCTCTTGGCGCATGTGTACGGAGTCAAGAATGTTTACACAGCATTAATACGTTTTTACGCAGCGGTAATTATGCTCTTAAAGTTCCCTTTCTTTTCATTCTTTCAAATGGCTAGGCTGACGAGCTGATAGTATAATATTGAGAATAAGCAATTGTACGATCTAGCAATTGTGAGCTTTGTGGGCGTCTTGTTTCTATATACTAGCGAGCTTTTTGTGTGGGAGACAGTCAGAATGAGGGAAGCGGGTTTCCCGTTAGTGACAGCTGGGTGCGGGTTGTTCTGGATGATTATGCAGAGGAATACATATTTGGGATTGTAAGGAGGATGAAGCGAGATAAAGTGGATCTATTTTCAAACCCCCAGTCCTTAATATGTACTTGTCTCCACCTAAGAGATGAGCCATGGCCTGGCTCCTTCTAGCATGTTTATAGAACTTGACATTAAGCGCCCAGTAAATAAGTTTAAAGTCGGGCATACAAAGATTACGAGGCTATGAAAAGCAATAAGATTTCAAAATAGATTTTATGCACCGCAGGCAGACAGCATGATATCAATATAAGTAGGTACAGAATGAGGTATATAAGATCTCGATTTCCTTATCTTCTAATGGATAAAAATCAGAAATCTTTGTCTAAATTGATATTATTTGTCTCAAAGTGACCCAGATCACTATCTGAAGATGAAATCATCGTCACTTCTATCCTTCGTAGGCACTACTACACTCACCGTGACCCAATTCTCAGGTGTGACACCAATCCCTTACCTTACCGTGTCTAGTTGGTTTGGCAATAACTGCCGCGGTTCTAACTTCACCGACACGTATCACCCTAGCACCTAGTGCTCTAATGTCCCAGGAGCTAGTTACAACATCGACATTGTCAACGACGCATGTACAATCATGACTTTCAGTGAATCTAAGTGTGGGGGAAGCTAGAAGCCGCGTGCTGCTACGAGAACGAACGTCTGTGTGCCAGTCAATTCTGGAAGCTTCCAAGTAGATTGTGCGTAAAAAGAAAACTGTAGTCGGGGTTCGGATACTTGTATATATGAATACTTGTCGGCAAAAGAAATTCTACATAGGAGACTGCTTACCAAATAATGGTCCTTTGATGCTCTTGGAAGTGATTGCATTCTCAATGAGACCGATGATGGCACAAGAGCTAGGGTCCTCCAAAGTCAATGTAGGAACGTATCTAAAGAAGTGCTCTTTACTAAGTTAGTATTCAATTCAATGATGAGTTTGTGCCTAACGCCAACTTCTACTGGTGCGTGGAAAAGTTGTCAGACTAGTACAGTGAATGTCGGTAAAGCAATACACCTAAATAACGAGGAGCCCGGTATTTATCATACGCTGAATTTTTGGATCCTTGAGTATTATCTGATCGAAATATATCAAGATCACTGCTGTTAGAACTCGTGGCAAAGTTTGAAGCTATACATAGAGGCAAAATTGTGATCAGGCAAAAGAGAAAACGCGGAATCTCGTGACACTGAGGTGTAGCCTGTCTACAATAGCTGTAGGTAGCCATTACATACTAATAAATACGTATACGGGTGTTCGAATGGTAATCTTGTAGGGTGTATTTCTCGGTTATTGCCGTATAACCTAATTCAATGTTTTACCCTCGAAGCGAAATGATTTTAACTTTACTAAGAGGCAATAGTAAAAAGATCTACAAGATTCTTCTATTTTAATAAAATTATATATTATCAAGAAACGCCTTATCTACTTTATTAACATGCATGTCTTAACAAATAGATTCATCTCACGACGGTTTATTATATCTTTAACTTTTCTCGTTACTTCTTCTTTTTTCATTTACACTTCGCGTTTCTGAGATAGTTTCACTTTCTTGTACTCGCGAGCTATTCTTTTTGCTTGTTGATAATTTCATAATTGCGATGTTCGTTAAATAGAAGAATGTCTTTTTACGTTTCCTTATTAATCTACTTCAGATTGCTACTTGATTTCGTTTTTTCTTTTTCTCTTTTACTTATTTAGTACAGAGATTGTAACATCTCTTATCTTGTTTCATTTCCTCTCGTTTTTAGATTTGAACCGAATCAGGTTAGTACTATTCTCTCTTGCCTGTACGCACTTCTTAACTGCTCTACCATTTTCGCGGTCTCATGGCAGCACTAGAGGCAACTCTTCTAATCCTACAACATCGTTTTAGAATCACAAGTGTCGTCCTGGCTCTCCCCAACTGGGGAGTCTAACCCTGTCTCTCGTTCCTTAGTTCTAATCGGCTTGTCGGAATCTGGTCGGAGTACGGCGCCATCTCTTGAAAGCCTTCCTTTTGCTCTATTTGCTATTGAACTACAAGGCTTGCTGACTATTTCGACAGATCTACGCTAATTTTGTTACCCCTCTTGTCCCCGATACCCCTGCCTATACTACAAAACCATCTTATCGTTAACTCCATGTTTCGATAACCAAGCCGAAATCAATATCTCGAATGATACGATCAAAAACCTTCTTTCAGTCTCCGAATCGTCTCTCCCACTTCTAGCAGCAAGGTCGAACACACAAGATGTCAAGCTAGAAGGCCACCAGCTCAAATACTCTGTCACGAACAACGTCTCTAGGGGCTATTGACGCCAGTGATCAAGGTGGGTGATGATCTTAATAGCGTGGCAAAAGACGCCACGCTTCGCGCTGCGGAAGAAGCTGGTCTTAATCGCCACTAGCATTTCTTAATATTGAGCCTAAAGCAGCAGCCTTCTATACACTCTGCGCTATCCAGCCTAACATAATTACGGTTTGTGTTATATGTAACCTTTCATGACTAAGCACTAATTCACTAGAGCGGAGACGCTTTCGTTATATATAACGCAAGTAATAGAATTATAATAAGCCTATAGCTTCTACTTATTACATGTCATGATCACGAATCCCTAGAGCATAGAACACTAAATAGAAGCAAATTAATTATAATTCTAAATTAAAAAAATATATATATATATTTTCTTATTATGTTCTGCTCTTAAATTACATCACGACTGCGATTTTCTTTGATGTAATGTTCCGTCTATGTGGTGTGCTTTCCTCGTCTATCGCGTCTTCTATCTCTATGAAGTTTGGTAATAAGCCTCAGCTACTCCCCGAGTATTCGTCTGTAGATGAGTGTAGAGGAAACCTAAAAGAACACCCAGACCTTGTCCAACCGTCATAGTAGCCCACACGTAAGCAGTTGCAAGTATGCTCCTGGGAACTTCCATTACTGTTGCAATCTTTTCTGACGTCAACTCGGCACTTGTTGATGCAATTGAAGTCCTGCGATTCTGTGATTGGTTCAGGATTGAAGTAAAAGTTGGCATCGTCCATTCAGCCGGGTCTACAGCCCCTACCTCGTTGGCCGCTTCAAAATATTTCCGAAACTTCAAATGTGTTTCGTCATCCGACTCCTTCGCCTTGTCATAGATCTCACGGATACGATATCGCTTGTCACACAAGTGCCAGGTGATATAGCCATGCATGAACTTTGTCAATGTCTCGACAAGTACTGGGTCCTTATCCTTAAAGACCTCCATAAGCTGTTCGCTCACGCGCAAAGTATTTCTCGTAAGCTTCTCCAACCCTTGCTCAATCGTCAAGTCCTCAACCTGGCAGTAGTTATTTACCAAACTCGTTTGGTCACGCTCAGCGTCAAATTCTTTGTAAAATGAGATTAGATCGTTGACCCAGACCATCCAATTCTCCATCATGCAAATAGTAGTTGTGATCTCCAAGAACAGTCTCTCCTCGTCGAACATGGCGGCTGGCCAGATGGACGCGCCGACTGCGTGACCAAGCCCATTCATTCGCCGCAGAAAGTCGGGGTAGTCCTCTGAGCCCCGGTAGCCTTTAAAATTATATTGCTCGATCCAGCAACCTTCGAAGACTATAAAGTCATTTGTCAGCTATGGGTTGCCCAGGTCAGAATGGAGGACTTCTCACAATCGACTGTGCTTCGATAGATATTCAAAGAGCAGAAAGGGCCATAATGTTTCAGAACGTTGGGAAAATGGTCATTGACAAGTCTCCACCAAGGATGCTGCTGTTCGCTCCCTGTTATCATGTCCCCAAAGAATGTCTGCATTGTCTCACGGGGATCATCATGGCTGTCGTCAAGGATGAGGGTGTATGTGTAATGTATTGTGAGTGAAGCCATAAGTTCCAGACTTGCGTTGACCCAACAATAGACTACCATGCCAGCGATTGTCTGTAGAGCGGCCTCGAGTTTCTTCGGCTTGACTGTCAATGCGGCCTGTACATGAGGCTGCGCAAAATGTTTGGCTGCCTCCGCATACGCGTATCGTAGTCTCGAAGTACGTTCTTCGTGCGTGTAATTGGTGTCATCATGCTTTATGGTATCTAATAGCCTAGTCACGACACCCAAAAAATAGTCTGTTGGAAAGGGCGGAGTAGCCATCTTGATCGTTCAATGGAGATATGAAAAGTGTAGTCAAAACAGAGTTGCAAGAGAACGAGTTAAGCCGGATAGCAAGACAGAGAAAGATATCTTTATCTCCATTTAAGTATCAAATCCTCAAGCAATGTATGCGTGCTAAACAGAACAGACAAGTACCTCACAGAAATCATTTACTATAACGGGACTAAGTTGCATCATCCCACGGATTGCAGCGGTCTCACTCCTTCGAGGAAATAGGGTCTACAAAATTAGCACCCAACTAAGTAACTGACTCAATTCCTAAGGAAACAGGTAGGCTGACGCCAGGTGTATCCGATAAAGCTCCAGATATAGCAATTTTGGTAGTCTGTGGGATGCTTGGCGCTTGCACGAGGATCCGAGTACGTAGCATGCGAACTCAGCGTCCATTCTTTCCTTTTTTTGGCTGCCCGTATGTTCCTTTGTTCCTCTTGGGTCATTCTCTAGAATTTGTAATGTTGACTAACAACTTGTCAATCAAGTAGTTTAAAATCTGAAAATAGAAAAATAATCGTTTGGTTCACGTAAATTATTCTATAGCATATATTTTTAGTTAATTCTAGTTGAATGAGGCTTTCTAATAAGATACGCAAGAGAAAAGCCGTATACGTAAAGTCCAAAAAACGACTTTGAGCTCGCATATCACTGTAGTCGTCGTCCTGGCCTTTTGGACTATAGTGAAAACTAGTGTCCAACTATCAAGATAGAACTCTGCTCGAGAAAAAGACTCATTTGGAAAATTCCTCGTGAATACAAATGATGGTAAACATAGATGTCCTGAAGCACAGTTGTACAGGTATCTAGGCGCTGTTAGCACAGCAGAGTCGAATCCGAACTCTTTTAATTCTTCGTCGATTATTTCAATTCTGCCTTTTATTCAGTAAGGAAGGTAATGCTACAGAGTAGCAAATTATTTCAAGGTCTCCACGATTGTGTCGCTTCAATCTGAGTCCAGCGGCCCTCTTGCCTCTTACAAAGAACGCAGTCAAAAGCATTCGTACATTAATCTGGAAGATGTACCGCTTCCTTACTCGTAATGCCGAGCAGAAGTTTAAGCCCCCCCTTTTTTGGGTCCAATAGATTAACTGGGATTTTCATGAATTTTTGTGGAATCTAATAATTCTGACCAATCAGTCCCTGTATTTCCTGCCCTAGCTATGATAAGTAGTACGTGATGCTGGTCCCTGCTTTACGCCGCACGGAGATAATCGTGTAGCCTGATAAGTAGAAGCTAGTTAATTGACCGATAAATTTAAACTTTCCACTTATATGACTACAACCCTAGAGCACAGTAGGCATTGCGTATCTGTCAGGATTTCAGGACTTTTCTACTCTATGTCTATGGTACCTATGGGTCTCGGCGAATCCGCGCTGGGATTTGCTTGGACAACCCATTAAGAAAGATGACTTTATTGCAATCCTTCATCATATCGAGGTAATTCCTTCGTCCTGTCAAGGTATAAAGGAATCAAGGATAATAACGTAAGTCTGCTCTGTTCACACGATATCTAGTTTTCCTTAAGTATCGTCGGACACTGGCGCTGGTAACAACCCTCCCCAAGACGACATTCGACTCGTTCGATTAACTTTTTCAAAATAAGCTTTCTTGAGAACCCCCAGTTATGCTATCGCTATTTCTACTAAGTTTGGTACTTACTGCCATCATTTTTGCAGTTCGACGAGTGTGTAGCATCGGTCGACGACCAGCTGGCTACCCTCCGGGACCACCAACAATCCCCCTCCTTGGTAATTTGCACCAAATTCCCGCCACAAACAAGCATATACAGTTCCAGAAATGGGCGAAGCAGTATGGGTGAGTTCTACATGAGATGGCTCGAGCTTGACAAGAATGACTGATTAGGAACAGGCCCATCTATTCTGTTATTCTCGGTACAAAACCAGTCATCGTGCTATCATCAGATGAGGCCGTCAAGGATCTTTTGGACAAGCGAGGCAGTATTTACTCTTCACGGCCAGATTCTTACATTTCCGATTTAACGTCAGGAGGCATGCATTTTGCTATGATGGTTAGTCATGACTTCTTCCATTATGAAAACTCACTTCACTGACTCAAGCAAGAAATACAACGACACCTGGAAAAAGTTACATCGTGTAATGGCCAATGGCATCAACGCTCAAGCAGCTCAGACCTACCTACCATACCAAGAGCTCGAGAACAAGCAAATGCTAGCCGGCATGCTCGAAACACCAGAATTGTTCAAAGAGCACGTCCGTCGCTACACCTATTCGTTGACCACCCAGATGGTGTTTGGCTTCCGCACACCAGATTTCAAAGGAGAAGAACTTCTTCGGCTGTATGATGGATTTGAAAAATGGTCAACTATTATGGCCGGTCGAGCCGATTCGGCTCTGGTGGATGTTTATCCTATACTCCGGCGCTTGCCAACGTCTGTATTACGAGTGAGATCGTATGCCAAAGAGGTCTTTCACCAACAGTCGGATCTCTATCTTGGATACTGGAACAATATTACGGCCAAGATCCGAGATGGAACTGCTCAAGTAAGTAGTCAATGCCGATTTTCTTATCTCAAACATGGAATCAGAACTAATGTCGGTAATCTAGCCATGCTTCGCAGAGGACCTCCTGAAAGCACAGCCCATAGACGGCTACTCAGATCACTTTGCCAGCTTTGTTTGCGGTGTTCTCCTCCTAGCCGGCACCGACACTACCGCCACAGAGATAGTGGCATTCATACAAGCCATGCTTCTGTTCCCCGAAGTACAAAAGAGAGCCCAAGAAGAGCTCGATCGCGTCTGTGGAGATCGTATGCCAACGAAAGAAGACCAAGGAAATTTGCCGTATATTCATGCCATAATCAAAGAAACTTGTCGCTGGATGCCGACTCCGATTCTTGGAATTCCTCATAGCGTGATGCAAGAGGACGAGTATCATGGCTATACTATCCCCAAGGATGCTACCATAATTTTGAACGTTTGGTAAAGCCCGAATTCTTATACTTTCGAGTCAAGTGAAAGTTTCTGACACGTTTGACTTGTAGGGGAATACACATGGATCCAGAACGCCACCCAAATCCTCGCACATTCGATCCCTCGCGCTATCTCCACGACCACCGCAACGCTCGAGAGTCCGCACTAGGTCCCGCTAACGAGCGAGATCACTACCTTTTCGGCGCCGGCAGGCGTCTTTGCATGGGCATGGAGATCGGTGAGAACTCGTTCTTCCTCGGTATGTCACGGCTGCTCTGGGCGTTCAACATCGGCAAAGCGACAGATGAGAGGGGTCTTGAGATCACGCCTGATGCTGATCATATTGTTGGCGGACTGGCTGCGTCACCGGCACCGTTTCCTGCTAAGATAACGCCGCGAAGTAAGAAGCATGCGGAGACTGTCAGGATGGAGTGGGAGAAAGCTCAGTCGGTTTTGAATAGTGACGACAAGCAGTGGAAAGATGTACCAGAGAATTTGAGGTTCGGGCGTTATGCGCCGAAAGTGAAAGTTTGATGTAACAAAAAGCATGAGTACTGGACATATATCTTATAACAACTTAGAGAGGTATTATACCGAGTGCAACATCTTCTATGAAGAGGGAGATGAGGTGTTCCGACTATCTCTATTCGAGTTACGTGATTCCTTTCTTTTTTGATGCCATCTTTTACCGCTAAGTGAGTTGACAAATACTATCCTGACGTCGGCTACAAGTAATCGGAGAAGGATTTCACTTCTGTTGACGGACCTGACAAGGGACTACGATGGAGGGTACAGAGCTGACACGCCAATCGAGCCGAGAACGCGTCCCGATGCCGCCAGAAGTAGAATGAAACAAGAGGAGATCTAAGGGGAATGCCAACCAACACAATGGATACGATCAAATATCTCAAGTCGAACACCATAACGTCGCCCTCCCGTCTCTATCAATATTCTGGGATCATTTTGAGCTCACAATTAACACAATAAGGGATTTCACTCGATCTTTGGGAAAGTTACACGGACTTACGGATGAAAAGAAGGCCCGGGAAAAGGGGGAGTTGAAATTCACTCTTTCTCTAGGAAACGTTACCGCAGGCAGCGATCCGCACGTCTCACCCCACACATTGAATCACCGGCTGGATTGTCAAATGATTGAGAAATTGCAGAAGTCATGTATTCACAGATCACGTCCGTGATCATTAGGATAGACTTGTACTTCCTTGCGACCGGAAGTACGAATTTTGAATATGGCAATTGGTCGATTGCTCAATGAAACTCTATTTTATACTAGCTTGAACTTATGAGCTATCGATATTTAGGTTTTTCATTATGGTACTGAAGGCCACGGATAGACATGTTAGTAGCTTGCGAGGAGAAAAGTCTGGCACCCGGTAAATACTTATTCACATTTGCAATACAGTTGGCAGCATATGCAGGTGACCGGCTCTGGTTCATTAAATCCTTGTACCACTTCCAGAGATTCTATGAACATTCACTTTACAATCTTCCTGGTTCCTCTGTCTATGTGAATCACCAAAAGCACTATTTAAACTTGAATGAGCGACAGGCTTCTAGTTCTAACCTCAAGAGACATAGATTTTTCGTCAGTCGAGTTCTCATTATATCCGCACAGTGCTCCTCGGTCCAGACTAAAGACCTGTAGGATACAGATCGCGAGGATCGTTACTGTGCCTCTCATTTCAACACTTTCAGACACTTCAGAGACGTTCCTCTGGGTCCATCAACTTCGGAGAAACTCAGAACTAAAAAAGAGTTCTTCGTTCCGAGAATGACTTTGTTCAGCACTTCGTCAAGTGCTTGGGTGATGCAGATATGGGCTATCGTAGGAGTCTTTGCCTTGGTACGGTTGACAATGAGATCCTTGTTCACAGATACTCACAGCATTCGCAGTACCTCATCAGCTACGTCGTTTACAACATATATTTCCATCCACTCACCAGCTTCCCGGGATCCAAATGGTGGACTGCGACTCGATTCACATATTTGATCTCTCTGTGGTCCGGCAAATTGGTATTCGATGTTCGAGACCTGCATCAAAAGTATGGAGATGTCATTCGCATAGCTCCCGATGAGATATCATTTGCACGGTCGGACGCATGGCACGATATCTATTCGAACAAGGGAGGACGGCCTGCTTTTCCCAAGAGCAAGCTTTGGCATAGCGCATTCCCTGGCCGTCCCGTGTCTCTCTTGAGCGCTCTAGACCCTAAACTACATGCTCGTTTTCGCAGAGCCATGGATCCTGCTTTTACTGAGAAGGCTGTTCGAGCACAAGAGCCAATCATCCAGAGATATGTCGATACACTCATTCTCAGCCTTCAAAAAATTGTATCTGCTAAAGGACATAGCGCTGTCGTAGATATTGTTCGCTGGTACGGCTTTGTAGCCTTTGATCTCATCGGGGACCTGGGCTTCGGGGAGCCTTTCGATTGTTTACAGCGTAACGAATTCCATCCCTGGATCTCGCTGATCTTCAATTCTCTCAGAGCAGTGACAGCTCGAGCTTCGTTACGATTCTACCCAGCTCTGGATTGGCTGTTGAAGTTTGCAATTCCAAAGAAAGTGCTGCAACAGCAGGCGGAGCATTGGCAGCTGGCCGTAGACAAGATCGACCGACGGCTAAAGCTTGAGAAAGACAGACCTGATTTGATCTCGCTCATGAAACGCGACATTTCAGGTGAAAATGGATTGACCATTCCAGAAATGCAGGCGACTTCCAGCGTCATTATCATAGCCGGCAGCGAAACAACCGTCACAGTGCTCAGTGGCACGACTAATCATCTCGTCAACAATCCGGATAAGTTGCAAATTCTAACCGCCGAAATTCGAGAGAAGTTCACCAAGGAGGACGACATCACCCTGGCAGCCTTGAAAGAAGTTTCATATCTCAATGCAGTTATTCAAGAAGGCTTCCGGCTGTGCAATCCGACGTAAGTTTCATGTGCAATCCATCTTATATACTGTACCGCGAATTACTCACCATGATATATAGTCCTGGAGGCCAAATCCGAGTCACTCCCAAGGACGGAGGCACAGTGTCAGGCTTCTTCATACCAGAAGACACCTTCGTCAACGTACACCCGCTAGCCCTCTCCTCGTCAGCGACGCGCTTCTCTGACCCCGAAGGCTTTCATCCAGAGCGTTGGCTAGCTAAAGAACCCTCGTCTCAGTTCTACAACGACGACCGCGAAGCCGTGCAGGTGTTTGGCGTCGGGCCTCGGGCGTGTATCGGCAGGCCGCTGGCGATGGCCGAGCTGCGCTTGGTTCTCGCACGGCTGGTGTGGAAGTTTGATATTAAGAAGTCTGATACCGAGGCGGGAAGTCTTAGATGGGACGAGCAGAAGGTTTTCAGCGTTGTTCAACGAAAGCCCTTTGAGGTGGAGTTGACGGAGCGAACAGTCGACAACTAAGGATGGTTTTCATGACTTTCTTCTCCTCCTGCGAAGTAGGTAGGGAAGTGGATTGTTCGGCATTTCAAAGCTGTCTCTTCCATTACTACGCTCGAGGATCCAGGTAGATAGCGTTCTGTTGAAGATTATGCAACTCCCACGATAAAGCTCCTAGACATCTTAAATGGTTGTATAGATCTCAATATACGGTGATTTTCACTTAATCCAACAACATCCCCTATTTGGAAATTAAGATCATTTTAGATGACGACTTACCAGGTGTCTAGCTGTTAGCCCCGTAAAAGGTAGTGGAAACGCTTTAATATTTGCAAGAATTGATAGAACGAGCTAAAAAAAGAGTCTTATGGTACACCTGCAGGAGGTATAAGCAAAATGACGTTGAATATGTTGTGACCCGGGATGGGGTATGTTCCGGTCAAAGTCCCCTGAAAAATCGGTAGCAGGCCAGAAGTTAAAGGCACAAAATAGAAGATCTTTAGTTCTTCCATGGATGTCAGGGCATACAGTAGTCTGAGAGCGGAGTCATAAACCCTAATGAATAAGAAAAACACCTTTCTTCGATCATCACAATTCTATATGATACTCTATAATCTAGCAACTAACTAGATGACAGTTCTTTTCCGCCGTTATATGTTGTCTATATTTTCCAAAATTTTCTCTTGCGGGGATGCGGGTTTTCTTTTATGCTGCTGCTGCTGCTCACGTTCCCAGTCTGCATACCACCGATGAATCACCTCATCATCATGATACGTCCACGAAACAGGCTTCTCGAACTTGTAGCCGGGCGTCGAGTACCCCGGATGGATAGTCGGGCGCGACTCGCTGAACCAAGCCGTAAACCAGCCCGGGCGCGCTTCCACGGGCATCTTCTCGATCTCGGCCCTGTTCAAGTCATCGAGCTTGGTGCCGATGTGGGTGAAGAAGTCCTTGTCGACCCACAGGCCTTTGGTATACGCGTACCTGAGCACCGGAGCGCGAAATGGGTACACGCAGATCTTGAAGACGGGACCTAGTCCTTTGAACTGTTCCCTCTCGTTGGCATAGTGTGTTTTGCTCTGGAGCGTGTATTGCGCATGTTCGATGACGAAATCTGGGGTCGGCGACGGCTCTACTCCTGCGGTGTCTAACGGCACGGTCCACGTCTTCGAGTCGCCAACTCGTCGGTTTTGGTACCAGGGATACGTCCTTAGAGACGGGGGAACGAGTCTACCGCCCGGCCAAGGTTTCTCTGCCCCAATCCAGTTTCGCCAGCCCCGCTCCTCGTACTTGAGGAGACCGTCTTTGTAGTAATCTTCTAGGCGAGCTATCAGGAAAGTTTCGCGCTCGAGGAACGTCGCGTCGGGGAATATGGAGTATGCCTTGTTCCAGGTGATGATATTCACGGCTGCTGAGATATAGAATCCGCTAAGGATTGTTTGGATGGGAAGACCGCGGGTAGAAACAATCTGGATTTTGTTCTCTCTTTCCTGGTCGCTATCCCACCACGTTTGTATATATGTCTTGACCTATGAAGTTATTAAGCTTGATGGGATTTTTCTTCTTTTCTTTTCCTTTCTTTTCATCAAGAAAAAACAAAGAAATAGAATAGATAAAAGACTTGCAGGGTAGGATAGATGAGAGACTTTTCTACTAACACGAAACGTTAACGTAGAATATTCACCGTCATCATCAACACTCTTGCTCTTCCTCAAGATATACCCCTCTTCTCTCTCAAGGTACTGCCCGATCTCGACATCGCCCTTCCGATTCTCGACATAGAGATCCAGATCTGACTCGTCCCACGCCACTCCATCGAAGAACTGCAGCACAAAACTCCCCGATATGAGAGCGTCGTAGCGAGCGAGCTGTGAACGAAGTGCCGTGGGGTTCTTGACGAAGCGGAGCAGCTTGCGGTTGATGTTCCAGCGCTGGCGCAGGTGGGCGGAGATGTGGGGTATCCAGCGGCGGGTGACGAGTTTTAAGGAGAGCAGGGTGGAGATCTCGAGGTGGGAGCAGAGGAGGTTGAGGATGGGGTAGTTGTCGAGGACGTCGATTGGCTGTGGTTTGGCTGTGGATTTTTGGGAGTCTAATTCTATGTCCATCGGTTCATATGCTGCGGGATCTGACATCTTGCTCTTTTTTTCTTGGCGAGATGAGAGGAATCGTGAAGTTGTTTGAAGAAGCTTGGGAGTTGTTTGAAGGGGGGTTTGATGGAAATACACGTAAAGAGAGCAAGGCTGGCAGGCAGACGCGACTTGGCCTGTGCGCTCATTACCCCGCGATGAAAGAGGGAGACGATATCTACAAGATTGAATATACACTTGTAGAATAAAGTACTGTAGCCATAACGGAAGTTGATTTTGGATATCCCTACTCTTTCGCATGTCTGGGAGGATGACGGCTGAATGCTTGTAAGCGGTGGCTTCTGCAAACCTGGTTCTTAGTCATTCGGGATACGATTAGTAAAGAAACAGTACCGCAAAAGCGAAAGTCCTGTATATACTCTATATAGTGCCCCAGAGAAAAAGCACCAAAAGAGCCTGGAATCGATGGATGAGAACTTGTTCCTCGTCCTCTTCCTCCTCATCAACCACACTGGCATTTAGTTCAATAATAGTAGAAAAGAACTCGTCAATTATACACAAACCTTCTCGCGTAAAAATTCAATAATAGTAAGTTAAGTATATGCTGAACTTATACTCAATTTTTTTTATTAGGGTAAACGGGCGTATACTGAACTCATGTTTAACTTATTAGGTGAATGGATGGATGAATGGATAGATAGAAGTGAGGGTTCTCAAGACGGGCGGGAAGTGATAAGCTAGCTCTCTACGCTCGCGAGATTATTTGGGTTTGAAAAGGAAAATGAGATAAGAGAGATGGCCGGATCTTAATTATATTAGAAGTATAGGTAGTTAGTAACAATTGCTAAGATCATCGATTATTTGTATTTCAATTACAATTAACAACGGTACAAGGGTAATTTATTTATACGGCCTTGCTTGACGTTTTGACAACATCGTATTCATCTTTCAGACCAAGCGATTGAGCAAGCAAAATGTAGAAGACTTAGAAGCAATGAGAGATGGTGATAGGTAACAGTAAGTATTATTAATTGTGTAACTATTATGTGGATTGGCCCTCTCGCCAAAGCCTATGCGAATAGGGTCAAAGTCCCCAAGAAGAATTATTATCCCCCAACTCCGTCTTATGCAAACATTTTCGCCACCATACCCTGAATATGTACAATTCTCTCTCACACAATCATCAAGCAGAACGAATGAATCCTCTCCCAGTTCACTTTCGGTAGGTAGATTCATCACGTGATATGCCCCCTTTTTGATAACTTTCGTCTCATCTCCATCAGTTCTCCTTCTTGATGCTCAGCTTCAGCTCATCTGCGTGCGTGTATTCTCTGTCGTCATCACCCTCTACGTCTGCTACCAGTCTTTCCATCTCTTTCACTTGTCTGTTCCACTCATCTGCCGCCATTTTGGACTCTCGTCTGAATAATTCCTCATTTGGCTTTCGATAGCTGCCTCCCAGCCTGTCCCAGAGCGTTGTGTACTGACCAAAATTGTAGTTAAAGTACAAATGATGCATGGTGTGGCAAGCGGCTCCGTTTATTATAGGACTATTGGCAACGTACTCTCCGTCGTGGATGAAAACGGTCCAGACCTGGACAAAGAAGAAGAGCGCCAGATAAGCGAGTTTCTGTAGCGGGAAGATGAATACAAAGACGTGATATGGCAGAGATTGTGCCCAGCCGTCGACGGGATGGAAAGCAATGGCGGCGTAGGGCGTTGGCATGATCCATTTGTGGTGAGGCTTGTGTAGGTGCTTGTAGACGATCGGGTGGTGCAGGCCTCTGTGGATGAAATAGACGAAGCAGTCGGTGAAGAGGATGAAGAATGGGAACTGCAACAGGTTGTACCAGGAGAAAGGCGCGTCGGACAGGGAATCGTAGAGCGTCGAGTAGCCACGGACTTCTGCGAGGAAGAAGGGCACTGTGAGGGCGGCCATGACCGGCATGGAAGCGCAGGCTTGCTTGATTTCCATCCTGATTTGGTTCTTGAGGAATTTCGGGTGCTTGAAGGTGGTCTTGTCAAAGATGAATATGTACGATAGGGACGAGACGATAAAGTATAGTAGTCCACCGGCAAACCTGCAGAAAGGATGAGTGAGAGATCGCGAAACGTCAAATACAGCCACAAACTTACCACATGATTAGAAAGAGAGAAGCAAATTGTCGGTAGATGTTGTCTCTCGGGAATTGGCTCAAGTATGCAGCATCTGAAGGTTGGAAGGAGATGAATTGGCTTGCGGGCTTGTATTGCCAAGTCGAGACGGCTTTGGGGTCTAGGGTTGTGGCATTGCTGAAGCCATTGGCGACATTATATGGCGCTGGAGAGGCTGGAAAGGCTCTCGTATATACATGGTCGAACAAGTATGTATCGCAAAGCTCGAGAGCGATGTCCATGGCGGCGGTGTGGCGATACAGTCACAAAGAGGGTTTCTTTTCTCTCCTGGCTACTAGTAGCAAAAAGTCTAGGAATCAAAAGCGGATTGAGCGTTTCCAACAGTCTAGTCGTCGAAGCGCAGCCTGGCGACAACTCTGCAGGTAGATGATAGAGGAGGAGGAGGAAAGTTGAAGAGGCGAGGAGGAGGTAGAGATTTGGAGAGGAGGAGGGGACGGAACATGTTTTGTTCCTCAGACTCAAACCCCTGTTAGAAAATGTTGAATTGGACCTGTACCTGCACCAAATGATACTAGCGCGCATCTGGAAATCGAGCGGTCGGCAAATCAGGGGGCGCAAAGTCCGCTATTGGACACCGGGCAGGTGCACTTTAGTCACTTGAGTGGCCAATTCCCGTAGTGGAGGTGAGTGGGTGGTGGGAGAGTGAGTGGTGAGTGGTGAGTGGTGGTCATGGTAGTAGTGAGTGGTGCCATGAGGGACCGCCCGGTTGGTTTTCATCCGGCCGTTGCAGAATCACGACACTCCCCCAAAACCACCTGAGCCAGATCATCACCATCTATGATCTAAATTATCTCGACTTACCGCCGGAGGACCCGTGGACTGCGTATTCGTGAAAAGGACAAGTGGGTGGGTGAGTGGGTGAGTGGAGTGGGTAGGTAGGATTGGCTGATCGAGGAGATGAGACCACCACACCACTCGAAACCCGAAGCTCCCCTTTTCTGCCATACAATAGTGCACTCATAGAAAAACCATCACGGCTGAGGAAATGCACTAGATCTTCTGGAGACGGAGATAATCAACTTGGGGAAAGGTCCTTCCCTTCTCGAGTCTTTGCTTCTCAAATCCGATATCGCAAGGCCCCATAAGATAAGATCGTGGGAAGACTTTTGCCCCTGATCCACTCTCTTGTGCTGCACACAGAGCTGGGCCGCTCAATGAACGTATGGATGGACTCTCCACCTGCCCCGCAAACGCCTCATCCAGGAGTCTGGGACGATGGGTGACTGCACCTTATTGTCCAAAACCCCCCCAAAAATGTCACGAGAAGTATTTCAAGAGACATCTAGGTCTAGGTCTAGTGTCATCGTTAATGCAACAGGAAGCTCGAGTGATCCATCCTTGGTTACACGGCGTTGCTCGGTGCTTGTGCAACTTTTATGTGCAACTCTTAGGCAAGACGCAGACGGAGATACTGAGCGAGAACTGCAACACGTGATACGCCACACATGGTGATTTGTGCGGACTGGCGCTGTATCAATACCAGACCAGCTAGATGCTCCAAGTCAGATGAATATATATATCTATCCATCTTTCTCCCGCTATTCCCTCCAGATCTTAGCTTCAAGTTGAGTGCAAAAGTCTCGTGACAGGCTTCTTGAGTTGCTGCTTTGGACAAAGCATCTCAATTAATCTCCCCTCCGTCAGGTCTCGGACCGAGAGAACCGCGGATCGACTTGACCTGGCTCGGCTCGCGTGGGTGGGTGGGCGATCAATTTGCGCAAGAACGAGGACGAGGGCAGGGCAGGGCAGGATGAGGATGAGGATGAGGATGAGGATAACGGTGAGGGGGGACAAAGCAGGGGCAAGCACGGCGAGGCAACCCGACGGCTGCCCTTTTTATCCAAAAGTACGGAGTAGGTCCCACGTTCACGTTGCAACGGCGGAAGCACCTCAGTACAGCAGCAGCGCAGCGCCATGCAATGCCAGTGGTCTGTAATTACCGAAAGGTCGACCAGGGAGAGGGGGGATGCGATGGCGATGGCATGCATTATCTCTCTTGGACCCCTTCCCCTTCCCCGGACCCCCCCTTCCCACATGCTCTGTAGAGGCAGGGGCAGCGGTTCTGGCGGCTGGTGATTATTTTATTGAGAATTACTTTTTTTTTCAAAAGGGAAACAGTGGGTAGGTAGGTAGACATCTGAGACTTGTGATATTTTCACCAGGTAGAAGGGTGAGGGACAAATAGATCGGCTGAGAAATGTGGACTATGTCATGCTCTGAAGCTTAAGGAGGACTATGGGTGAGGAATAGGCGGGGCAATGTTGTCTTTTAAAGACTTGTGAATCTAGGTAGCTATATGTGGTCATCCTCGAGAGCGGTCTGTTTGAAAGCAGTAGCTGGCTATACCCAGCCACGCCACTGACGCTATTTCCAGAGGCAGCTGCCGTGAAGTGAAGGGTTTGTATAAAGACGGGAACGGACAGCCCAGACCAGACCAGGACCGGACCAGGACGAGAGTCGGCCAGGGACGGGTAAGCGAGTCAGCCCGCGCGGCTCTGCAGAGTCATACAGCAAAAAAGAGGAAGAAGAAGGAGAAGAAGAAAGAGCTGCCACGAGTAAGAAGGCGGAATGAGGGAGTGGGTGGGTGGGTGAGGGAGTAAGTGAGTGGAGGGGAGGTAATGAATGCACATACTCCAAGCCATACTCTTATACCGTACTCATATCCAGATCCGTATCCATATCCATATCCACATCCATATCCACACTCTTTCTCACCCACCGGGCCACCATCCATCCACTCACTTTCTCTCACACCCACACCACCACCCACACCCACACCCACACCCACGCCCACGCCCCTCTTTTTTCCTTGAGTTAGCGCTGGGTTGGGGGAGTTTCCTGTGCTGTGTCTGTGTCTCTCTCTCTCCATCTACTGTACAGTACCCCCGTACCGTACTACCTCCGAACCACCACCACCGTTGCCTTCTTTAGATCGCCCTGTCCAGTCGTGGCCAGTCCCTTCCCTTCCCTTCCGGTGCCTGTCTCTGTGTCTGTGTCTGTGTCTGTGTCTGTGCCTCCGCCTCCGCCTCCTTCCCTCTCTCTCTCTCGCCCCGGGGACGATCTGATCTCCTACCCTTCTTCCTCTTACCCTCCTACCCTCCTACCTTCCTCCTTCCTCATCTCCTCATCTCCTCTGCTCTTTCCCTCTCTACATTACATAGTCACTACTATCAACACTGCCTACAACAACAAAATCCAACTCTACCCAATTACATCGCTCCTGCCTCTTTCGTGACGTGCGGCAAAGGCTGCGTGCGACTGGGGCCCACCCACCGACGCTGCATCCGTGGTGCTACCACAACTTTTGCTATTTGCGACAGCTCCAGCCACTCCCACACCGGCACACGCGCGCCTGTCCCTCCGCCTTCTTGGGCGTACCATCCATCTCATATCATCGGTCCCAAGTTTTCTCCCTCAACAACACATACTCTTTCATCCATCTTTTCCGCATCACTAGTCAGCTAGCCTCGAAAACCTGCGAAGGCTGGGGATTCAAGTCTCCCCAGTACCCTCCCAGTCCCCTCCCAGTCCGAACAGACACCTCTTCTCTACACACCATCTAATCGACCCTCGACCTCGTAATGGCCGGCATGTACAACCCCCACAGAGGTCTGGGCCCGCCGCCCGCCAATGCTCGTCTCAATGAGCTGTTGGAGGGCGTTCGCGCAGAGTTCGAGAACCAGGCTCGCGCAAGCGGAGAATACGAAAGCTCGAGTAGGTAGCCCTTGGGCAGAGAACAGATGTGGCTGCGGTGGATCGCCATTCTTGTAAACAGGAAGATCAGCTAATGCTTTCGAATCCCTAGTCCAACATCAACTACAGGAGATGCAAGTCGTCCGAGAGAAGGTCTATGCCATGGAGCAAACGCACCTGGCCTTGAAGCAGAAGTAAGAGCGACTACACTACACATAGGATAAGGCACCAAGAACTAATCCCATCTAGATATGACGAGGAAATCTCTCGCCTTCACCGCGAACTCGAGGCTCGAGGAGGTAATCCTCGTCCTTCTGGTATTGGTGGCCCACCCCAGAATACTGGCCCATCGGGTCAAGCACCACCTGCCATTGGCCACGGTCCCAGTAACCTCTTCGGTGGCATAATGGCAGGACAGGGACCCGGCGGACCAGGTCTTGCCCCTCCTCCACAGTCAGAACAGCATGGTCCACCACCACACCAGATGCCACAGCCTGGTCCTCCTCCTCCACCGGCTCTGGCTGGACCGCCTCCCCAGGCGCAACCGCCCTTCCAAGGTGGTGGCTACCCTCAAGGACCAGCTCCCAATGGTTACGGCTCGCAGCCTCCACAGTCCACCGCTTCTCCTGGCCCTGCCAAGGGTCGCGTGCTCAATCGTGGTCCGGGCCCTGCTACACCTCAATTGAATCAGCCCATGCCATATGTGGACCCCAGAGCTGCTGCTTCACCACAAGTTGGCCAACCAATTCCAAGCCAACACCAGCAGTTCAGAGTTGGCAATGCTCTGGCCGAACTGGACCTGGAACGGCTACCACAGCACCAGAAGAAGGTTGAATCAGACTGGTTTGCCATCTTCAATCCCGAGGTCCCTCGAGTGCTTGATGTCGATCTTCTCCACACTCTCCAGCACGAGAGTGTGGTCTGCTGTGTTCGATTCAGCCATGATGGAAAATATGTGGCGACTGGTTGCAACCGCTCTGCCCAGATCTTTGACATGGTCACCGGAGCGAAGATCTGCATTCTCCAAGACGAGTCTGTTGACTCCGTTGGCGACCTCTATATCAGAAGCGTCTGCTTCAGCCCTGATGGAAGATACCTTGCAACCGGTGCTGAAGACAAGCTGATCAGGGTAAGTATCTGCGTCATCCGGTACTGATGAATTTGCTGACGAAGTCAGGTCTGGGATATTGCTTCCCGAACGATCAGAAATACCTTTTCTGGTCACGAGCAGGATATCTACTCGTTGGACTTTGCTCGCGATGGTCGTACAATCGCGTCGGGAAGCGGTGATCGTACGGTCCGCCTATGGGATATCGAGGCTGGTCAGAATATCCTTACTCTCAGCATCGAGGATGGTGTCACGACTGTTGCCATCTCTCCTGATACCAAGCTTGTTGCAGCAGGTTCTCTTGATAAGAGTGTCCGCGTATGGGATGCTGTTTCTGGCTACCTCGTTGAGCGTCTTGAAGGACCAGATGGACACAAAGATAGCGTCTACTCGGTCGCTTTTGCACCAAATGGAAAGGATCTTGTGTCTGGAAGTTTGGACAAGACTATCAAGATGTGGGAGCTCATCGCGCCCAGAGGCGGTCACCCGAATAACGCTCCGAAGGGAGGACGCTGCATCAGGACTTTCGAGGGACACAAGGTATGTATCACTCTGCATGACTACAAATTCTGTACTAACAACGTCAAGGACTTTGTTCTCTCCGTCGCTCTAACCCCAGATGGAAACTGGGTTCTTTCCGGTTCCAAGGATCGTGGTGTTCAATTCTGGGACCCAAGAACCGGCAACACGCAGCTCATGTTGCAAGGTCACAAGAACAGTGTCATTTCCGTAGCACCCAGCCCGATAGGAGGGTCTTTCGCTACGGGCAGTGGAGATATGCGGGCAAGGATTTGGACATACAAGCCCTACCAGGGACCTTAGGCTGGTCCCAGAGCATTAGGAAAGGTGACAAACGAAAACAATGAGCATGCAGATGCGGGTCCCAAGCGGAAAAGCATACGGAAAAGTCTGGGAATACCAGGACGTTCTATTGCAAAAGAACGAAAGTGGCGAAGGACGGCGTAGTGTTTTGCGCCCTATGTGTATTTTTTTTTCCTCGTTCGTGGTCAGGTTATGATGTTAGCTATATGATTCCAAAAATGAAACCCTCATAAATATCGTTACAACAAGGCTTAGCTTCAATAGATAGCATAGTCTTGAATTGAGAATACTTTTTGCACACCAGAGCAGACTTGTAAGATATAATGTTTCCTAAAGTACGTGGTGAATGAATGAATCAATGCATCTCGGCGAGCCGAGCTCCTCAACCTCCGACCTCGAAAAAGCACACCCCGCCAAACAAACAAACTACATATCAACACAGCTACAGCCCACCTATTCTCCCTAACCCCCTCTTCTCAATTTGAACAATCCCATAAAAGTTTCCTATCTTCCAAAGAATAAACCCTCCGACGCCAATCCCCAACCACGATCAATTTCCCCAAGCCTACAGCCCCAAGAGCCTACTCTCCTCTCCTCTCCTCTCCTCTACCACACAAACCTCCTCACCCACCTCGACTCGGCTCAACTCAACCCACCAAAAAGCCAATATACATACATACAGCAGACAAGAATAAGAGCGAGAAACGAGAAATCACAAACCAAAGAATAAAAAAAAAGGGGGGGCCAAAGAGAGAGAGAGCTAGAGGAAAGAAGAGAGAGAAAGGAAAGAGAGAGAGAGAGAGAGAGAGAGACAGAAGAACCAAAAAACAAGGATGTCCTTCGATCCCCCCCTGCCCCCCTACAACGCCTCCGACCCCTCCGCCACCTTCCTCTCCTCCTCCTGCCTCGACCTCCTCATGATCGAGCTCGTGCCCACGGCGTACCGGCTCGTGCGCGACGTGGATCTCCTATCTGGCTCTGGCTCTTCCTCTTCCTCTAGCAATAACAACAACAACAACAACAACAACAATAACGCTCTTACTACGTCTTCTGGTGTCGTTGTGAACACGAGCAATAACGGTGCTGGGCCCGGTGGCAATGAGGCGAGGGGGAATGATAATGCGAATGGTGGTGGTGGTGGTGGTGGTGGTTTGAGTACGGTGGTAGGAGGAGGAGGAGGAGGAGGAGGGAGCACGAGCGCGAGGACGGAGGAGGAGGAGCAGGAGGAGCGGGATGCGGTGTTTTATAGGCTGGAGATGCTGGGGTATAGAGTTGGGCAGGGACTGGTTGAGCGGTATGTTATGTTATCTCTGTATTTCCCCCCTCCCCCCCCTTTTCTTCCCTCATATCCTCTCTCTTTGTCCTAATTCCTGAATTGGGGGGTGGTGGTGGGGGGGGTGTTTCTCTCAAGAGGCGGTCACGTATAACATATTCTATCGGGGCCATTTGGCAAAAGTTTTTGGGCTGATGGTAGTTTATTCATACCAGGTTCTCGAAAGATAGGCCGCGGTTCAGCGATACGCTTGATGTGATCAAGTTCCTGTGTAAGGATCTTTGGATGCTGGTTTGGCGGAAGCAGATTGATAATCTGAAGACGAATCATAGGGTGAGTTTTTCCTTGCGTGCGTCGTTCTTTAAGCCCCCCCCCCCTCCCTCGTTTTACCGCCTTCGTTTGGGGCATCACGTTGCATTTGCATTCAAGTGAGTGGGCGTAGGATGAGGGAGAGAGAGAGAGAGAGAGAGAGAGGGAAACGGACTAGAAAGAGCGCGCTGGCTAACCTGGTATACGATTGACTCAGGGCGTGTATGTCCTCACCGACAATAGCTTCCGGCCTTTCTCGAGGATGAGCACAGAGGCGGGCGGTATGGCTGTCGTCAGAGCACAACCGGTATGCTTACTTTGCCTTCTCATCTCCATTTCCCCCTTGGTTGGTCGTGTGACGGCTATGGAACTCTTGTTTTATGAGGAAAGTGGGCAGACAGTAGGGAGACAAGGAGCTGATATGTGATTTTGTAGTTTCTCTGGTTTCCTTGTGGGATTATCAGGGGTGCGCTGGCGAGTATGGGGATCAATGCTACGGTGCAGGCGGAGACGAGTGAGCTGCCTGGAGCGACGTTCCAGATCAAGAGTATAGATGCGAAGCCTTGAGTTTTCTGTCAAGGAGCGGTAAGAGATCGATACGAAACCTTGAGTTTCTTTCGAGTGGGAAGGGGAAAGGACTTGTAGGAGGTTGAAGATGTTACCTTTGAATGCGATTTTAGCGGCATGGTTATGGCGTTTTGGAAGAGTATTCTGGTCCTAGCATATAGGAGACATCATGACGGAGTTGACAGACATATCACGAAGGCATCGCTTTTAATTTCTATCTATTCCTCCGCGTTTCCATCAAATTTCATGGAAGCATGCGTCCATCACAATCTCCATCCTTGCATTCAGCCGCTCCTACTCAGCCTTCCGATTCCCAGTTCTCTTCTTGTCGTCCATTCTATAGGGAAAAACATGGAATGGATGAAAGAGTGACACAATCATTGTTGTTCATGGAAGAAAGAAATTTCAGACCACAATCACAGTCTATCTAAGCAAGCGCCAACGATCAGTACCCGGCAGAGTATCAGTATGCCACAGCTGCAGAAGGACCAATGAAAGTAGACAGCATTCTATCCTCGGTAACATCTTTGAAGAGGGGGAAAGGAGAGGGAGAAAAGGAGAGACAGGATGAGAGATAGGTACAAGGGGGAAACTACTTTTGGGGTGGGTTGTGGGCGAAGTTCACGCCCTTTGTGATGTTACCCTTCAGGCCCTCTACACAGGCCTTAAGTAGGGTCTTCTCGTTGTCATCGAGGCTGGTAAGTGGGTTGATGGCTTTCTCAGCTCCAGATGTCTATGTCGGCGTCAGTATGAGAGGTTTGGCACCCCAACAGGGAAAACTTACACCAAGCTCGACGGGAACGGAGAAAAAATCGCAGCCGGTCTCTTTGGCAATCTCTTCACCACCAGCAACACCTGGCAGGTAGACGAAAGTTGGTGTGACAATGCCCTTCTCGCCGCTGAGACCCTTGAGGACTGCCTCGGCGAAGCTATTTGCACTGTTAGTCGATCGAGTCCCCAATTCGGGCTTCAAAGGGAATGTACCGGAAACCAGCGTAAGCCATAGAGAGAGTAGCAGATCCAGCACCATCCTTTGCCTTCACGACCTCATCACCGCCGAATTGCACACGCTTGACAAGATCGGCCAATTTATCCGAGGGAATGGTGACGCTAGGCTTGGCCTGGCTGAAGACTGGCACAATGGTCTCTCCTGAGTGACCACCAATGACTGGGATATTGAGCTTCTGTGGGTTCGCCTCGCCAATAATTTCAGCAACGAAAGTCTCGGCTCGGACAACATCGAGGGTGGTAACACCGAAGAGGCGCTTGGGGTCAAAGACTCCCTTGGCCTTGAGGACCTCGGCGGCAATTGGAACAGTGGAGTTGACCGGGTTGGAGATGATGAGAATATAGGCTTTGGGAGCGACGTCAGCGATGGTCTCGATGAGGCCTTTGACGATGCCGGCATTGATGTTGAAGAGATCATCACGGGTCATTCCTGGTTTGCCTGAAACGAATATGAGCATGTCTCTTGTCCCTCTCGATATTCATCACATACGAGGAATTCCGGCTGGGATAACAACGATATCTGCGCCCTTGAAAGCGAGCTTAGCGCCGTCATCCTTGGGAAGATAGCCAGTGATTTTCTGTGGTCGTAATAAGTCTATGCTGGCTTGCAATTTGTAGAGTACATACGGCAGGTGAGGAGATATGAGATAGATCCGCGGCAACACCTGGGGTGTTGACTACATCGTACAATGACAATTCGGTGATGAGCGAGGAGGTCTTGAGGAGGAGGGACAATGGCTGTTGAGATAATAGTCAGCCGAGATCCAAAGCTGTATACATTGAAGTCTTGACTTGCCTGTCCGATACCGCCAGAGGCACCAGCAACGACTATATCCGTCAGCGAGCTGCATTCTAGGTCATTCGCGTTATATACCTGCTTTGATTCCCATATTTGCGATTCGGTGAGCAAACTATTCGGCGCGAATTATCAGCAATCTACCCCGCATTGCGTTATTGCTCAACAGATTGAGTGAACCATCACTTACCAAACGTATAGGTTCCTAGGTATTCAGAAGAAACGTATCAATGTCAGACAGTGATTGTAGAGTAAAAAATGAAGTTCAATTTTCAACGGTCAAGACAGGTAGGGTGATCCGATTGCGTGAAACTGTTGGATGCAGATGGAGGGGTTGCTGGATGGCTTGCGAAGCGAACGAATCGGCGCGTTTGGAGGAGCCGGTCGTGGGGGGGAAGGAGCTTACCTGCTGTCAGTCCTCCGTTGATGCGGTGCTCGTTGGCTGGTAGAGAGTGTAGGAAATGATGTTATTCAGAATATACAGAGAGGTTCTTGGAGAGTCAAGGGTGGTCTCGTCCTGATATGGGGAGCTAATGGTTGCCACGACCCCACCACGCCGAGGCTCAACTCAACGTCGGAATAGATCGGGCCAGTTTTGCACGCAGCCTCAGTTCTACCGGCTGTTCATCTTCACATGCCAGGGTACAGCTTAGAGAGGTTGTTTGACAATGAGCAATGATTATCTTTGTTGACTAGATGTCAAGTGCTAAGAGTTGGAATTTGCCCATCTTCGTTAGATTGCACAAAACTAGCCGATTCCTGTTCCATTGTCACATATACACACCGACAAATCCAGGGAAGATGTGCGATTGCCAATCCATGATCTTTCATTGATATGTAGACCTTAATGTAACTCCGAGTATTGAGCTCTATCCATGACTAGCAGCTACCGCATCCTCGCCCACCAACTCAAACTCAAACTCATTCCTCCTTCTCAGCAGCCGCCTTCCTCGCCTTTGCACCACGGGGCTTGCTCTCTGGGAGATCCTTGGGGGTCTTTTGTGACTTGCGGATAGCAGATGCGCGGGCAACAGCCTCAGCACGGAGATCTGCTCGGTATCCAGACTTAGCTGTGTTAGAGGCGATAGTCTTGTAGGTCCTAGAGACAGGATCTGTCAGAACTTGTCCAGCAGCCAGAAATCGAGAACACAAGATATCAAAACATGACTAACCTTCTCGTTGTCTTGTTGCCGCCCAAGGTGGTCTGGTGGCTGTGGCTGGCCGGTCGTTGGGGGTGCTTGACCTTCTTGGTGATCAAGGTGACACCTCCCTTCTCACCAGCTGGGACAACTCCCACTGCCTACTCTATTATTAGTATCCTGCCCCCAAATCCAGTCCCGAATCTAGCTCTTTGCGCACCTTGTCATTGGCGAAACCGGCATGCTGTTGGACGGTTAGCTATGTACATTGAGATTGTTTCCAAGGAATCGCACCTTGCGGGAGTGGACGTTGGTCAAGTTGAGAGGATCGCGAGAGAATCGGACACCTCCAGCTTGGGCGCGCTTCACGAGGTAGGAGTTCTGGTTTCCTGCAATGCCAAACGTCAGTAAATGAAGACAAACTCTGCCCCTCTGAGCCCTGGTATCTTTCTGCCGGAACAAAGCTGGTTCAACAGAGGAAGAACATACGGGCGATTTCCCAGACCAAGTCCGCAGACACTTGACTCGAGTGGTGTGTCATTTTTGCTGTGTTGATGTTGACAATTCTTCTGTCTCCGAGACCACCAAGCTCCGAGTCTCAATATTCAAAAGTTCTGTGTGGAAAGCATCCAGCCAATCAGAGCAGGTTTCGCTTCTCCCAGGTTAGCACAGTGGAGACCCGCTTTTTCCCCACGCTAGCTCGCTCTCAGACAAGCGCTCGATGCTGTCTGACGACGACCGCGGAGGGATTTGGAGACGGGGCATGAACATCAAACAATGAGCTGACATCACAAGCCTCTCCTGCATTAAATAGTTGCAAGGAGGCATTACATTTGCCACTCCCTTTTACATTCATTTCCTTTATAAATCTCTCCCTTCTCATTTCCCCACATTCGAAAGCCACCATGGGCTACTTTCTCTATAGCACCGTCTTCGTCTTTCTTATACTCTCTACAGGTAAGCCAGGTCTCCCGAAACATGTTTACGCACTGTCACTCACAATACTATTATAACAGCTCTCTTTCTTACACGTTCACACTGGCTGCCCAATATGCTGTCCCATATGCCGTCGCTTCCGGGCACTTCCTTCCTCTATGCCCGCCTTCCCTCATCCTTCTCCGGTGACATTGAATCCGGCCTCTCCTCTTCCGCCTTCGATCTAACTGGGAATGTTGCGGCCGGGGACTCGAGGGCGGGGCTCGACGATTCTAGCAAGAAGGAGATACAAAAGATCATGAGGAATAGAAGGGTCAACTTTGATGAAGCGAGGAGGATTTACACTGAGGGGCGGTTCGCAAAGAATAATATCGGACCAGACGGACGACCGAGGGATCCGAAGTTTGTGAGCTTCTCATAGGAGATGGTGTCGATTTTGTCGAGGGACTCCTAGCATTCGGGCCTACGAATGTGTCTTACAACAAGCGATGATTGATTGAAGTGAAAGCCTCAGTACAAGATACGGAAGAGGCAGAACAGGATCTATGTCGTCGATGCAGATCAGAATACCTCACGTCAGGTCCATTCTGATAAGTTACGACTATTCGCAACCTTCTCATTACCGGCAAACTCGGTACCATTTGATTTCCTTATTTTCGGGGAAGCAAGCGACAGGCGTTCGGTTGGCATTCCGCGGAATAGCGGAACTTCTTGAGATTCAGCAGTGGAATTTGGGTCGCTAGGCCGGCATTGCGCCAGTATTGCTCTATATGAAGGACATAAGTCTTTGAATATCAAGTCATAAACTCTGATTATCTATTCAAATAGAGCTTCATTGCTACAGAGAGATTGCTTATACACTTTGAAAATCCCGTACAATAATGACTCGCGCTACAAGGCAAAGTGTTTCATCTCCTTTTTGCCCCCAAAATACGTAATGCCTCGCTATGCAAATGCAATGCAAAATCTATGTATAGTACATAACCTATCTACTAATCCATTTCCTATTTGACATCTTCAACCCCAGCCAAACACCTCCCCTACAGCGCTAGTGTTCCACCTCACTGCCGGCAACGCAACCAGCACCCCAATTACATCTACAGCACACAACACCAGCGCCGCAGTCATGAATTTCGGGCTGAAGATCCGATAAAGCATCAGATGCCTCCTCAGATGACCTGCCCACATCGTGGTGGCAAGACTAATCACCGCATAATATGCAGCATGCCACGCCAGCGCACTAAGAACACCGCGCAAAATGCCCTTCTTCTTTGGCTTCTGCTTCCACAGCACGACGAGCGGCACTGAGACTGCGGCCAGTATCTGCCCTCCGAACGAGTTGAGCGCAACGAGGAGCGGCGACCACGGGTAACGGATGTAGTGCAGCGGGATGAAGGCCGATTCCCACTGGATGCTCGCGAGCGTCGCCTGGTGACCTGTCTTGAAAAAGTGAAAACTACCTAGCAGCGCCAGGACCACTGGTCCAATGGGGCTTGTAGTCAGAGAATTCAGATCTAAAATTTCGAGTAGGGAAAGAATTTGCCACGCCATGAGGGCGATAGCGCCGGCACCCATGGGCTTCTGCACCATGAGAATGGAGAGCAGGATGTTGGTCACAAAGAGGAAGTATCGTGTACCATGTGTATTGGCGAAACCGAGGATGGTGAGAGTCGTATTGGCGTTTGGTTCTTCAGCGAACGAGGAGCGGACGGAGATGCATGGGGGGGCGTAGCCAAATGCTGTCGTGCCTGCTCCAAGGGCAATCGCAAGGACAGTTTGGGCAAGAGGCACGCGTACTCGTTTTAGTAAACCCGTCGGCAGGGTTGGAAACCATTCCCCGTCATCTGCCGCGTCCAATGTCCAAAATACGGCAGAAAGGAAGAGTCCGATGCGGAATGCCCAGCCGATCCAGATTGGCGCGAAGCCTTCATACGAGCGCGAGCTAGTGTAGTAGGATTTGATAATTGAAGGGAGAGCTGCGGTGAGGAGAAAGGGTATAAGGAGTTGCCAAGGAGCGGAGGTGGATGATGTAGCGGAGGCATAGTAGGTTGAGCGGCAGTAGGGCATCTGTTCTTCTCTACATAACTTGGAGAATGATGCCAGCCAGCCGAGAGCAATGAAGCAAAGAGAATGGTAGACTCCAAGTGCCCTTTCAGATGGCATTTCTAGTCTTGTTGAAGATGCTGCTGTTAGTAGCCCGAAGGTTGAAATGAAGAACAACAGGATTGAGTCCTCCCAGATGGTGTAGGAATTCGACGCAAATCCCACAGATTGACTTATTGTGAAGACAACTGCCAACCAACCCCAGAATGTAGTGGGAAACGGGTTGTTGAGTTGCATCCTCCTTCTGACTTCTTGGTAAAAAACACCTACAAGGCCCGCAACCGCTCCGACCGCAAGACCAAAGTCAAGCATCGAGCCTGCTCCTCCAGTACCAATCCAGATAGTAGGACCAGCTGCAGCTCCAAGCATGGTGCCGATCAGCGCTCCGCGGATGAAAGACCTGGCTGAGGTTTCCTCTTCTGACGGTAGTCTACCCTTCTCGAAGTTTTCAAGCTCTAGCTGGCGCTCCGTTCTATCCAATTCCGGATCTTCAACGGCGGCTATGTCGTCCTCTGCGTTCCAATTTGCGAATAGTATAAGGGCAACGACTGCTGCTGCTAAGATACTGATGCCCAAAATCATGCTTGGGACGTTGAACCGTGCCCACAGACCGCGGCAAATGCGTAAGGTCTCTTCTTGGAAAGCTGAGAAGGCAAGATGGCCGTCTTTCCAATTCTTATTCTTCCCGCCTCCAGAAACAGCCGATTCAGCACTATTCCAGAGAGCATGCGGTGAGGCTTCTGATTTGTCCTCATCCACACCACGTGCAAGATAGTACGCAGCATGATATCTCTTGATCCCTGCTGCAGTCATTCTCATAATGGCGGCAAGGTTCTCCCATGCATTTCCTTTCTTGCCCGCGAAAGCCTCCTCAATCGGCTTTCCCAAGTTGTTGAAGGGTATGGGTAGTCCAAGTAAAAGAGCCAGTGTCGGAACTAAATCAATCTGGTTGACAGGTCTGATCTTCGCAGTGGCAGGAGGCGTCACATATGCTGGTTCCGTACGTCCAAAGATGCCTTTCTTCGAGTACATCCACAATGCAGCCTCAACCTCATCATCGCTCTCCCCACCATGATCACCCTTTCCATCCATCCCATGATCGCCCATAACCACCAACAGCGTATTATCATCCAAGTGCCCCGCCAATTCCCTTAAAACGCCATCCATCTGCTGCAGCTTGGCTGTCATAGCAGGATGATTGGGTCCATACCTATGCCCCGCATGATCAACACCCAGGAAATGCGCGAACATCACATCCCAATCTCCCTTCCTCTCGCTCGAAACCAGAGGCATGATATGCTCTACCACACCGTTGTCGACGGTATGTAAATCCCATACGTTGAAACTATCATACGCCCGGCTGATATTTGCTTCGAAATAACCGGGGAACAAGGCCGTCCATGTATCATCTCCCAAATGGACAATCTTTTTCCCTAGATTCCGCATCTGCATGAGTAAATTGTCCTCTTCAATCGCCGTGCCAGCAAAGTTGGAACCAGCATCCATGAACGTGGGTAATGTCCCGGTAGTGAGCCCTTTCAACCTCTGTAAAGTGGTCGTAGGAGGATCGGCAATAAATGGAAGCAAAAACGCATTCTGAGGCTGGGAGACGGCAGTCTCATGCAAGAAAGGCAAAGCATTATGGAAAGCTTGTGTGTCGGAGGAGGGGATCGTGAAATCGTAGCGCAGCGCATCAATGATTACTACCACTGCTTTGTTGAAGGTTTTAGGATGCCAGCAGCCGCCTTCGACTGTGCCGGCACCTTGAAAAGTTGAGGAAAGAGGAATTGGTGGTTCAGAGCAGGTTGAATTCTGTGAGAGGACAAGGCGGGTCAGGAGGAACCCGCGGGTGAAGAAGTAGAGACCGGATGCGTGGATGAAGCTTTGGCAGTATTAGTAGAGGTCAAGAAGTTGTTCATGAGAGTATATCAATTGATACTGGAAAGGCCTTTACGCACAGAAACCACACAAAAACAGCTGTAACCCAAATCCATTCCCTCCCGAACCGCGCTCTCTTCCACTCGTTCAGTCTTTCCAGCGGAGTCTTCTTTCCTCCTTGTTCCGACCCTAATTTTCCCGCCTTTGCAGCTGCCTCTGCATCCTTGATTGCTTTGGCTCGTGCATATTGTGCTGCTGTAGAGTCGTAGTTGCCAGGGGCGGGCTGAGGGGTTTTGGCTTGGGGCATCGTGTCTTGATCTAATGAATTATTATTTCATAGGTGCTGGAAGACCAACAATGCAGCTATTGCTATCGAAATGATGTAAAATTAAAAGCCATAGAATAGACTGTAAGGAGAGTACTGGTCGGAGTAATTAAAATTGTGGGAGGGTGAAAGAATATACTTGTGGTGGAAATGCTGAATAGAAGTTTAGACGGTGCGCGTCGACGGGTTTTGGTTCGACGTGAATTACAAGGATCAGTGACGAAAGCGGTCCTCTCCGCATTTACTTAAACACTTGGGCTAGCCCCATGCACCAGCTCGAATATTTCTACTTCATCTCAATACTTTCACATACATTTGTCTCTAACACAAGCTTATTGGAAGGTTAGTAACTACATTGAATATCTAAATCTAGTGCATGAAGTGTCTTCAGCAGACAATAACGTCCTCTTGCATCTGTATCTCGGTTCTTGAAGCCTTACCGTGGAGCAATCATTGGATACCTGGGCCCCAAAGAGCTCTAGCGCTGATCAGAAGCTCACGGTGAAGAGGTTACTCTAAGTATCACATGTGATTATTATATTGGTTGGGAGTTGGAATCAGCTTCAGGTCACAAGAAATAGATAGTTTTGATCAGAGAACGCTTGGTTCGCTCGCATAGGATAGAAATCCGTATACTACAGATGATGCCAAATTCGCCGAAACTTCTTATATCCGTACATACCCAAATGCTTCTCCTAAATCCAGCGCTCAACTCTTACGCTCCAACACTCTACACAATCGAGGTGTAGTCATAGCGACTTTCTTCAAGCTCTCATCTACAAGGCTAAGTTGTAGGCATACTCATCCTCCATGTTTTGGCTTATCCATAGCACAACCGAGCTGAACACACACTCATTAGTACATCCTTCTCACACCATTTTCTTCGCAAGGGACCGCTCACCTTAACATGACTCCCGCATTCGCCAGCACATTCGCAACGCCCATCCACAAGCCTGGCCATCTGACCTCCGTAACCACATACTTCAAGACAAGAACCGTGACTCCGCCCGCCATACCGCCCGCTAGCGACGCAAACCCCAAGAATAGGACTACCCTCGCTTTCCACGCCACCCCCGAGCCGGAGTAAGACCAGGAGTCAGCAGAGAGTCGCGACTTCTCGATGGAGTTGATGATCAGCATGCCGAGGGTTGAGAATATAAGCGGCAGCCAGTCGATGAAGGAGATGTGGACCTCAGGGTCGAAGGTCCCGTTCAGCGGAGAGTGGGAGAAGACCGCCGCATCGAGGAGGAGGAAGAAGGAAAGTGAGAACTGCGGCACATATTGTATTAGCATTTTGCCCTGTCGAAAGTAGCCGTCATTCTTGGGAGTAGGATATATCATTCAAAAGCTGGACTTGGGAAGCAGTGTAAGGCTGCGCTTCTTCAGAGCCAGAAGCTGGAGAATTCCACCCATCCAGCCCTCATATGTCTTTCTACTCCCACGCGTATGACGAGATCAAGTAGGGGAAGAAGAGATGAGAGGACGAACCAAAGCACCAGCGCCATAGACCCCTGCGCTCCGCGCAACAGCGTTATTCATCCATTCCGGCTTCCTGAACTTCCAAAGGCGCTCTTCCGACATCTTCAAACAGAATCTTTCCAACTACCAGCCTTTCCTGGCGAATATTTGAAAGCGCCGATTCCAGTACCTTATCGAGATTTCCTTGCAGTTTATTGCAGGGTCTGGTGTCTTTCGCAGATGTCGTTGCTGTAGGTGCTGGGAATCGTCAACAGCTAGCTTGCGCGGCTGTCGCCGTTCCTGCCAGGTCAGTGAGCCGCAGCCACGCTAACGATATAAAACGATATCACGTGTAGGGACCCAGCTCTACCGCATTAAGTCTTCTCTCCTCTGAAGCATATCTTCAGATCTATAGCAAGTGCTTAAAGCTGTCTTTAGAAGGTTTATGGATCAGAAAGGAACATGTGTAGATGCATTTCTTATCGTGATCTAAAGGTGGATAGCTGCGATCGGTATTGCTCCCCCGTTGCTTTCTTGTGTAGCACTTCACATATTTGCTTTCAGTGAAGAACTTCCTACATAAAGTCTACCTCGGTGGTTCTCTTCCTCTTCTGCCTCATCTAAGATTTCATATAGCGATGTCTAGATCTGTATCTGGTGTCGTCGTTTTTCCTGCTGAATTGCAGCGGTATTGACTATATATGGACCTTTACCGTCTTCTACTTTTAGAGCATCAGTTGGTCACTTGACTGCGGGTGATTATTTGTCAATACTGTCAATTTAGTTTATCCGCTTCCTCTAATGTGTTGGGACATAGACAACTACTGTGACGTATATAAGCCACTTGGAGTTCAATCCAAAGTTAAGTACACCGCGTAGCACTCTACACCCACGAGGAGTGGTCCATTGTACGAGAACTTAGCCCGTCCTCTCGCTCTTCTGCATGATATAATTCATCACTCAAATTCTTAAATAGCAATGTTTGCTACATTAATCTTGAATATTTTCATTGAAATACAGCAGATTTAAACGTCTCGATACGAAATTACTTTTTGTGACCGCTTGGCATCAACAGACCGACGGCATTTCTGAACGCAAGAATCAAACTGTCGAGATAGCCTGGCGCCATATTGCGAACAAGAATCCAATGCTACCACGATTCCCCAGTCTAGTAACAGCAGCATGGTCAGCAAGATTTCGGCCCAGTCCGCCGTAGTGTACTGCTGGTTCCCTGGTATTAGAATCGTCTTCTTGCTGAACTTGTCGCTTACTGAAAGCATTGCGTCAGCTGTTTCTGAAGGTGAGTTTAGGGTTGGCTTCAATTTTTCCCGCTCTTACTTGCGGATCAGTCGATGCTTAAACGTTTCCTCTTAGTGTATTGACAAAGTAGGAATGTTGCGTGGAAACAATTATATATTGAATAAGAAAGGATTTCTGTCTATGTTCCGACTAAGGAATGCAGTCCGGTCGATAACACGTGGATCGACACTTTTGCCTTCCTACAGCTCGTCGAGAGCTATATGATATCTAGAAAACCACTTATGCTAGATATTTTTGCGTCACGGAGTACCTCAGGGAAGGTAAAGCCTCCAATAGGCTTAAAATTTTGCCGATTGGTTCAGCTACTAAATGCATTTGTAGTTCGGCGACCCGAATCCACCATCGACCTCCCACCACTTGAAGAAGAAATTACACAGTTCTTCAGGCGTCAGCTCTCTGTCTATGTTCCGACTAATGAACGGTGGAAACACATATGACAGCAACAGCCAGAAACAACTGAATTTCAATTTTGGTGAATGAACCAAGGTGCGATAGGAGCCAAGCGTGGCCAGGAGTTCCTGATGAATGTTAGTGAAGGACCTCTTACAAAGCGCAGCGTTATCAAGATGGCATGTCTCTGCTTCCAGCAGCGATCACTTTAGCTGGCCCACCTTCGCTCCGGTATATATAGATTTTGGAGAACTTGGCCACACAACTGTGTATGTTCAGACCAACTCATAATGCAATGTTCACCCACGCACAATCTTGTAGAAAGAAGTTGACGTATGCCATGTATTGATTGATCATATCATAATTCTGCCTCCCTATCATTATTCTCACACGCACCACACCGCATGTTATACAACCGCTCCACCTTCCCCAACCACCCCTGATAGGCCATCTGTATACTCAAGCCCGTTGCCAAAGACGCATCCTCTCCTCCTTCATAGCATTCTGTCATGTACAAAAGTCCTCTACCCCATTCAACACCCCCTCACGTCACAAGAAGAAAAAAATTCCGAAGAAAAGCCAAACTATCATTCCTTCTAATTGTACAAACGACGTCGATATCTTGAAAAGGCTTAGCTAGAGGCAGCAAGAAGTCTGCAAGCAAACGTGGTGGTGTCACGAAGTGCCGGCTTCGATTTGAGGTACGGAGGGTGAGAAAAATATAGTGAACCTTTCTTCGTATATGCTGCCTTTGGGAGAAAGCGAACAGCGGCGGGAAAGAGCAACCCAATGACTCCCAAACGACTGCCCTCATCTCATCCCATTTGCGTAAATGAGATATGTTTGCAAGTAAGAGTCAAAGTAATAGACTTGTGCACCATTCCGTGTATGCGCGTCCCAACCCATACCCGTTAGAGCAGGGTTCAAGGGGAAAACTCCAAACGCCTTCATTCCATATATTTGTGGATACTCCAAAGTTGAAAAAGAGGCAGGGAAATACTAGATCTCGATCGTTTTCATGGTAGTATCATCCTCGACTACTGCTGTCTTTGCATCGCCGTTGACAATCCCAAGGCCTTGAGCCATCGAGTCCGATTCGCCATCCTTCGATTTCTCTTTGCTATCGTCATTGGTAATAGGTGAAAGTAATGAGTCCAGAGCCTTCTTGTTCTTCTCTTCGCCGATCGACCTTGGTGTCTCGACCTCAACGAGTTTTTCCGCTCGGATACCATTCGTCTGAAGTTTGATAGGCGTTGCACCCTCTTCAGTGACACGGGCTAGAGGGCTTGGTTTCCCATAGTTGGGGCGGTTGGGGCTTGAGACAGGCGAGGCGCCCTTAAATCGTTGCATCGAGCGTCCCCGGGGCTCGCCTGTCTCAGCTGTTGGACTTGCGTAGGGTGATCCAGAAGGAGATCCATTGGTTTGTCCATTTGGTGGACCTTGCGACCGGCGCCGTGCTTGTACCTTTCGGCCATACTTTTGGTCGGCTCTCCACCGCAAGATATCCAGATATCCAGGTTCGACTTTAGTTGTCTTGAACTCGCGAAGTTTGAGCTCGTGAGTATCCTCGTCGACGTACCATTTACCACTGTTCAGATCGTCTGCAACCGTAGCCAGGAATGCAGACCAAGACCGTGCAACTACATACTTGCAGTCGTAGTCTCGGCCAGCTAAGATGACCTGGCCCCATTTTCCGGCCGGTCCAGGTGCCAGATCAACGGCCAGGAAGTTTCCGCCCCAGTCGCGAACCAACGGGATCCAGGCTGGGTGTGCATATACCTTCTGGATGGCACCAGGTGGTTGCGAGTCTTGGCGGGAAAGCAGGTCTTGCCTCCAGTGAGGATTCGGTCCTTGCTGTTGAGGTGGCGGTTTCGAGGATGAAGATGAAGCGCCACCAAATGCCTTGAGTGGTGTTGCGGGCTTGAAGTTGACTGGTTGACTGAGATACTCCTGATTGACCTTCTTCCAGTTCTCCCATTCCTGAACGATCTCTTCACAGTCTAACAACATACTGCTGAAGATCATGCCAGTTGGGAGACCGCCTCGTTCTTGTCCATCGTGGATTTGTAGAGACTCCCGCACCTCCATGGGGAGCGAACAGTCTAATACGTGCTCTAATTCATTCAGGTCATTATTTGTGCAGCCTTCACCTAAATTATCCCACAGTTCCTCATAGTTCTCTTCCGCCCATCCATTGATTCGCTTCCAGGAATGTCCCACGGGAGGCGGTGGAGGAAGGCCTTCTTGGAAGGCTTGTAGTTGGATCTCGCCGGGTGCGACATTCTCGAAATTCTCATTTGTCGTCGTTCTCTTCAGGCCTTCCGATCTCATGCCGGGGGAGTAGGGAGATTGCGGTCCTGGGCTGTGTGAATGATGGATAGGAGAATTGGGATAAGCGCTACCGTTCAAAGCTGATGTGGATTGCCTGTCTCCGTCTTCGAGATAAGGAGAATTCACGTCAGGGCGGGATTCCGATGCAGCTGTTGCGACGGAGGTCAAAGGAGCATGCCGGCTTTGACCAAGAGGGACATGTTGGCCTGTTCGATAGGGAGAGTCGTAGGAGGAATCTATTTACTTGGTTAGAGGAGCAGCCTTCGAGGAGACCCAGCAAACAACGTACGGCGGTCATAGCTGGTCATAGTATGCCAGAACGATCGAAAAGCAGAGCTGAATCTGTACATGAGACGTTGTCAGCAAGAGTCGTCCGCAGGCTTTGAAGCAGAGGCAGAGATGCTCCCTCGATCCTGCGCGGAAAGGGGGTACTTACGACGCCATGTCTGGCGGGTGTGCAGAGGCCGTTGGCAATGAGAAGGAAGGATATCCGTGGGGCCAGCCGTGTTGGCGAGTATGTCTGAGGCTGGTACGAGTGTTGGTGGGCGATGCGGGATGGGGAAAAGAGCGTGAGCGTGGTCGACGAGCCCGCGTGTTGGAGTTGGTACTGCGGTTGTGAAGTTGGCTTGGCCTTGGATGAGGAGGCTTCGATTAAAAGTCCGGTTAGACCTGTTTGGGTTTCGCCGCCAAAATGCCGAACAATTGCTCTCCTCTCCCAGACAAGAGTAGTTTTTCCTGCGCCTTTCAAATTATTTCTAAGAGCGATTGCGTCTTCTGGTCCTCAAGGAATGCGGCGATTCTATCTATTATGGAAACCTTCGACAGAATTATTGCGGATGCGCGACGAATGGGCTGTTGCGGCGAAGAACGAGGGACGGGAATGCTATCTTCGATGTTCGTTTGTGTGGCACCAGTACCTTCCCAATTGCTGACTCAGTGAAAGACAAATCGAGATAGCGAGAGGAAGAGGAGTCAGTCGGCTTGAGAACTACACTACCACAGTGCAGCCCAGGAGAAGAATGCGGGAGAGGGGGTGGGAAAGATCAAAGAGCAATGGCAGAACACAGCAGAGCAGAGCAGAGGAGAAGAACATGGCAAAGCTCTGGTAAGGCGCGATGCAGCTTATTTGCAATTAACCATTGACGTCGCGCCTCGCAGATGAAGTGCAGAAAGTGGGAAATAGGGGGCAAGGATGTCAAAACGTCACCGCTACCGCTGCTCTGCTCTGCTCGCCTCTCCCTCGCCCTGACGCGTCTAAATTGAAACCCTTCAATTATTATCACACACGCAGCTATATCACACGACGATACATAAGGCCATCGAAATAATTATGGTATTACGGTCGTCAATGCCAACGGGTCGGATTCGCTTCCTCTGACGCACTGCACACAGTATACTATATCATATATCATACATACCATACAGGAATGCAGCATACGAGCTCCCAATACGACGGTGGCTGACTCCCACAGCTTCCGAAAGCTCTCTCTTTGGGTTCATGGCGGCATTCTCGCTCTTGCAAACGCCCCGCATGCAAAACATCCCACCATGTGACCATAGATCGCATCCCATAAACCATTGATTTCGTTTCGATGGCTTCAACCCGGGAGACCAGGAGAGGCGAGACGGCTTAATCCGGTCCGGGTCAACTGGAATTGCCAATCTCAACGGGTTCCGCCCACGCGAGTCAAAAACTGGACTGGGGACAACAATAAAGTAACGAACAGACCGTGTCATGTTTCAAGTACAAGCAAAACCCTGAGCAGCCGCTCCGCTTCTGCAGGTCCCCCCGTGGGCGCCGCCACAGCTCTGCTCCCATTGGACGTTGGCAGCGAAAGTGGACGAGGGCAGTTCAAAGCCACACAAACGATGGCAAAAGGGGCCAAAAGGGGGCAAAATCTTTTTTTCCCTTCCGCCATCATCATAGGCGGAGAGCGCCCACGCCGTCATGTCAGCAGTACGTATACAGGTCTTTTTCATTGGCGGGCCACCCTGCCGATACGACAAGCGGAGAAGCAAATCGTCACATGAACATGGGCTCCTCCCGAAAGCCTACTTGGGAAGAATGGTTGTATTTTTAGAAACGGCATCTAGGGAGCATTGAAACAGCAAGATAGAGAGACACGTCTTCGGATGCTTCTAGTTGTCCCTTCTCAAGTTCTGCTCCCCGATTGACGATCAATCAACGCCCCGCATTTTAAGAATGAGAATATATAAATAGAAAAGCTTTTTCAAACTAGGAACGGAACATGTGAAGAAACATTCCTGCGCGTTTTCCTCTTCCCAAATCATGAAGGGCAAGTCTCTTGGACGATCAAGATGGCGCAGCACTTTCTCCCCGTATTAAGTTTACTTGTGCGTCGAGATAAGATTATATCACAAGAAATGTGTTTGCCACTTAGTTGGTCTGACCGAAGATCATGAGGCTTAGAGCGGAACTTGCCTCACATCATATGCAGTCTGCAACATAAGTCCGCTCTGATTCGTCAATGCTTTTCTTATTGCATTCAAAGTAATCGTTGATGCAAGTTTACATCCATGTGTCGCACTCCTATCCTGAACACCACGCCAATGCATGAAACACAATATACGGTACAGTATAGCAACTATTAAGTAAATCCGCTTAAGCTTCCCATGTAGCCTCATTAACTTCCACGAGCTGCTGATCTAGCTTTCTCTTCGCCACCGTGCTGATGCCCCTCTCTGGACTGGCCAGCTGCTCGCTATAGCACAGTTCTAGCAGCGTCTTCAACTCATCATAATTGAAGTCCTTCGCAGCCTCCTTTGCATGCGCGACTACCGCATCGGGCCCTTCGCTAAATAGGTCAAAGAACTTCGCCGCCCGCTCTAGACTGGCATGAGCCTCGATGTTCTTTAGGTTCTGCTGTAGCACCAGGATGTTGAGCTGCATGCGGCCGCAGCCATTGGCGTTCATAGTCTTCACCATGCCGGCATTTGTGACCAGGAAGGAGTCAATGAGTAGAGCCAGGCCCGTACGCACAAAAGAGATCTCTTTGTCGCGGAGTAAGCGGGTGATGGTCTCGTCATAAGAGACGAGGTTGGCATTCAGAGTGAGAATCTTTGGATCCGGATCATTGACGGCTTGTTCGAGAAGGTACGGGGCAGCGGTAGGGGATAGGGCACCGGCGAGTGAATGTATGATCTGTGCCCGGACTTCCATATGGAGCGTCAAGAGGGCGGTGCCGGCGAGCTCTTGGTAAGATGATACAATTGAATCGAAGCCACTGCCATAGCATTAGTAAAGCTAAATCCTTTAGCTGCAGATAACTTACACGACAGTCTCGTGGGTCATTGGCAGGTAGACTGGGTTTTGGTCATCCTGCTGTGTCCGTGAGGCATCATTCAAGAGCGTCCATCGCCTGTTCATAGGCTTTGGCATTGTAGTACGTGAGGAATCGGCGTCATTCCTAGTGATATGACGAAGCTGTTCGATCTTGATTGCAAGCCACTTCATGCTGGTATAAAGCACACAGAGCGAGGTTATAGTCTCCCGGTTATTGATTATATCGTTCACCTTCAAGGGAGTCTCATTTGTATGCAAGATGAGCAGGCCGGCCTCCTTTTCAAGAAGATGGCGATCTTCTCCCTCTGATGTCCACAGCTTCTCCATGGTGTCATGGATGTCACCAATTCCAGTTGCAAGTAGAGCAGAAAGCTTTAAGGGAGGGCCATCCGACTGGCTGACCCGTGAGACCAAAGATCTAAACCAGTCACAGCACCTGTCATAATATCTCATCATCTGTGTGATGATGAGCTGACTAAGAGCTTGATCGTGAGGAATCGTCCCTAGCATCCTACAGAATGCCGTAATGAGAGCGAAGAAGGCTGTTGTTCCTTTGAATACGGGCCGCCGAGCAATATTGGTCCACTTTGGATCTTGCTGGAACGAGTCGGACTCCTCAAACACGGAATCACTCAGTTTCCCTAAAGTTTCATCCAACTGAGGTAGGAAAACGTTAACGAGAAAGTTGTCGAGAAATGATGTCAGGGTGCTGGTGACAAGATCTGATCCGGGCGGTACGATGATCTTTAGTCGTTGTAGAAATTGTAATGTTGGGGGTAGCAACAAGCTCATGTTGAACACACTTGGCTCCACTAAAGACTTATGGGCTCCGATACCACCAGACTTGTTGTCGTAGGTGCTAGTGACGCGACGACCGCTTCGCCCAATAATGCTTTCCGTCCTATTGACAGCTTGCTTCTTGCCATCGGCGCCTTGTTTTCGAGTACTGGACATCAGCCCTGGCACCGCCGCTCGAATGATGCCTTCCAAGTCTTGATACTCTGTCGTCATCTGAACAGATTTCGAGTCTGCATCTTGAAACTGGAACAGCTGCTCTTTCTTGGAATCTTGCTTCGAAGATCCCAATTTGGGAGATGAGTTGAGGTTTAAGATATCTGCATCAGTTGTAACATAGTTGTGTAACAGTGACCGAATCTCGTTCTGATAGAGATTCCAGAGCTCT
This sequence comes from Proliferodiscus dingleyae, assembly GCA_003988795.1. Taxonomy (NCBI): domain Eukaryota; kingdom Fungi; phylum Ascomycota; class Leotiomycetes; order Helotiales; family Lachnaceae; genus Proliferodiscus; species Proliferodiscus dingleyae. Next base: position 63,460 of record QYAK01000021.1, read on the forward strand.
CTAAAACTCCCTAGGAGTGTTGAAGAACTTCTCGACCCCTCTCGGCGTATAATGGCTTTAACAACATCGTGAAATATACGGTGGCTTTCAGCTATAGACTCGAGTTTGGCGTACAAGCTCGTCAGGAGGTCATGTATAACCTCCTTGCGCATACCATTTTCTCGACTGCTAAGTGCTTGAATCCCCGAAGATCTTGAAACTCCCCCCCGCAACGAGCTCGGATGCTTCTGGTCGACTTCGCCGTTTGTTTCATTGACGATGCCGAATAGTTCAACCGGAAGTCGCTGTTTGATGGTATTAACAGCTGAATCAAGAGCTCCCAGTTTGTTGAGCGCTTCGACAAGTAATTCAATATAGTAAAATGTGTCGGCTTCCGGATTCCTTGAGGGATCTTCGACCATTGGCTCCGACAAATCAATCATGTCTAAAACCTCGTAGAACGGTCGTACTGTCGATGTGGGATCCAAATCCTCCTTGCCAAATCCTCCTTGTTGTTTCGCAAGCGTCTGCCATCGTTCCTGGCAATAGGGCGACTTGAGGTACAGATGATCGTGCAGTTCTTCGATCAGAATATCTGTCAAAGCAGTCTCTTGATTCGCCAAGTAGCTTCTCAGGTCACTCAAAGCCCCAATCTCGTCAAGGGCCGGTACTCGTATCCGCCGCAATGCGGTCTGTAATATGTCCACAGCAGTCAAGAACCTTTTCTCCGATATCCGCGCCTCTAATTGATCGGGTACCAGCCTCAGATCTTCCACCTCTGAAAGTGTATGTAGCAATTCGTCATAGCTGTGCGAAGCAGTCGCGAGCTTTCGCAGCTCCGGGTCAGAGGTAGCTAAACTTGTTTTAGAAGTATTCAAGGACTCCTTCAGCTGCCGCACCCTCTTTTGAGACGTTTGTATACTCGATTGTATCTTGTGGAAAGTACCTATAGAACTATTGAAGCCTTGGTGGTGCTCGTGTACAATAGCTTTTAGGGAGTCCTGCAGGTATCTGTGTGTCCTCTCAAAATCTCTGTACTCGTGGGCCCGCCCAACAGAACTAGTATCTAGTAATTGAAGAGCAATTTGAACCGGCACAGCGTCGTTCTGGCACATGGCTGGCCAGTCTGTCTTAATTTGTTCGAGAACTTCATCGATCTGCTTTCCGGCGCGAGTCTCCGGCGCCGCTCGTGGGCGCGAGTAGGCAGCAGATCTTGCTGTTGGGGGAGAATCATTTCTAATTGGCGGCGTCCCATATCTTTCACCATAATTTGTACCATAGGGGTCGTAATCGTCTGCTTCTGTAGAGGGCGAATCTCCGTACCCTCCTCCATATCCCCCTCCGTTGCTGCCAGCATAGGGATCGTCGCCCAGGCCACCATAGCGGTTGCGCGCCATGTCCTAGTAATCGCAGTCGCGTGGGATCGCTCTATGTTTCGAGGCCATTCGTAGATGTCGTCGAGTTCGAGTACGTCTGTGGGGTTGTCACGGCCTGAGACACGACTGATGATGCACAGTTGCGGGAACGATTCGGCTAGAGCCGAGACTCGCTATCAGCATCAGATCCCCTAATTGCAACTCACATATGCTTCATACTTACAGGATAATTTGGTCTGATTCAGAGCATGATGAATTCTTCTCCATTTCAGTCTTATTACCCGGAATATATCAACAGAGCCTATAAGATGAGCCAATACATGATGCATATCATATAGGTAGCTCTGTCGAATGATCACAACGGTAGAGCAAGTCACACAGATCGAGCCGAAACCTCCAAGCAGGACTCAGATATCTAAGCTACATGATGGCCTCTCTAGGTAAGAATTTCTTGATCTTCAATTAGACATGGTAAAGCTAGCCAATGCTGGGGATCAGAAGTAATCCTAGAGTCACTAGAAGTGATGAAAAGGCTTGAATTATATCTGCTTCCAAGCTGGTATTGTGCTCGCTCTTGGACATTACAGTTGAACTTTTTGTTAGATCCTCATTTTCCAGATTCTCCTGATGGTTCAAAGGAGGGCCAGATGCTCGCTACTTTAAATCTTTCGTTACTTCCTCAACTTTAATTTCACTGCCTTCTCGCGGTCATGTTTCCATTTCAAGTCTCATTTCATATATACAAGCCCTAGTACGTTTCTGTTCCACTCCCAAAATCTCCTCATATACACCGTCTTATTACACGTTTCTCAACACAGACAAGGCAAGTGCAGAGTCTGATAGTTGCTGCAGCTTTGCCCGCTGGGTGTATCGCTTCCCGTCTGCAAATAAAGATCATAGTACCCGCTTGATTTATCCGCACAAACCAAGAAATTTAACTCTATTACCATTTGTTAGCTTCTCATTTTAATCACTCATTCCAATTGATACTACTCACGCCTCCCGTAACTACTTCCTGTGGGCGTGATAAGCGTATCCCCCTCTAAGCCCCACGGACTCCCACTACTAGTCGCATTGAAGCTCAATGGTTTATAACTTGCTGAACTGTTCCCAATATTCAGGTACATGCTCGTATTCGTGCTCTGGACAGTACTTCCGATGTTGAAGTATTCGGACGAGGCTTCGGGACCCATGACCGGGACGGATTTTGAGGTGGGGTGGGATTGCAGGTAGAGGTGGAAGATGGGGGATTGCACGCCGCGCAATTGGTATGGTTTAAGGGCAGATTCGCGGGGTAGGGTGAGGGGAGTTGAGATTGAGGCAACCGCGAGGCCGAGGAAGATGAGGAGCTTCATGACGAGTATTCAAAAGAAGATTATCGGGAGAGTAGTGAGAGGGCAACAAGCAAAACAATATGCGCCAAGAAATTTGGGATAGTAACAGACATATATGTACTAAACATTTATTTCAAGGGAGGGTCGCATCAGTTGTCAGATGATGATCGATATCAATTGTTTCCAACCGGATTTGTTCCCGTTTTATCGAGAGCGGTCGTTTCGAGTAGAGGCTGAATTAACTTAGCCAGCCAGCTGCAGCACCAAAATAGGAAATTCCAAGCACCGGACTATTTTGATGCTGGAAGTGATTTTTCCGTCACATTGACTGAGAAGACGAGTAATGTCCAATGCGGTTAGTTTCTTTTGTAATATCTGTTTACCAAAGCTTACTTTGACAGTGTTGCTATGCACAGTACTATTAACCCTTAGATACTAACCCCTTCACAATTACGGAACCACGCTCGCCAACCAGGAATCACTTAAATCAATGAAGAATCTCGCACCCCTGCCACTTGTGCCATTCCCGTTGGCCTCCTTCACGGTAGCACTAACATTGCACCGCGTCCTCAAGTCTCCAGCATCATTCAACTTTTCCCCTACAATTCCCTTGTACCTCCCCAATTCACAACTCCTTCCCGGTCCATCCTGGCACTCTGGAACAGGATACACAGCATCATTCAGCAATATCCTAATAAAGGTCTCATTACTCACGCTTGTCTTACCCCATCCATTGCTCTGCGTCTGGCAAGCTAGCCGCTCAAAAGCAACAGTTCCCCTCATACTAACGAATCGGCTCGCGATGTATTTCCAATCGAACGGAATACTAGTACCAGAAAGAGGGCTCTGCTCCGATAAGACTCCCGTAGCAGCCACCAACTCTGTAGTCTGCCCATCATTTGCAAAAGCTGTGATCAAATTAGGCACATTGAAAGAACTGCCATTCTTCGCCTTGCCAACCTGTCCAGGACCAGCATCCAGAAGTCCGACGAGGTTGTTGAGGAACGGTAGCATCATCTTGCTCGGCAGATCGGTTCCGTCGCCCATCCCGTAGTAATATCTCAGGTCCTGTGCATATTCATACGCCCTCAACTCAGCATCAGTGAACGTGGAGCAGAACGGAGAAATTGTTCCCGTAATCTGGGACTCGAAACCACAGAGGTAAGGGAATATTTGTACGTCTGAATCCAGTAAAATCAAGTTTCCTTTCAGGAGTCTGTTGAGGCGCGCGGTGATGGGCGGGAGATAGAGGGCATTCCATTGCGTTGCTACTTCCCCATCAGTATAATGTCTATGAAGGCATGGGTAGCGAGAGACAAAGAGAAAGAGCAAATGTGATATACCTTGAGTACCGCCATTTCCGTCAACAAAGTTAGGGCACATATCACTCGGACTCAAGCTGTCAAAAAGTGCCAGCGGGCTTCCCGTCGAATTCACGGTTACCACGGTTCCAAGACTGGCCGCTTTAGTCCCAAGGAAACCTCGCACGAAATTCTGTGCCGTCTGTACGACGCGAGGGTAGAGATTTGCCCATGATGTAAATGGCGTACCATCTTCATAGAGGTTTGGATATCTAGTTCTCAAACGATATCCTAGATCAAATGCCTCTTTCCACCCCGTTGGACTTTCTTGAGCGATTTGTCCCGTGGGGTTTGTTAGAACTGGCTTCCAGTCTTCCAGAAAAGCTAAAGAGCCCTGTGCTGTAAATGTGGCATTCTGGATCTAGTGTCCGTCAGCATCAAATTCAAAATTGTGAGATCAATCTCTATGTGGTGTTCTTTAACATATCGAGATAATCTTAAACCGGAACATTCTCTGCCTTCGCTGGAGCACACTCCTCCTGCGATGGTCCTTTGAATTTTAAGTCATGTAGGTAGAAGAACATACCTTAGAATACAAGGCCGTCCACTGAGCATAAGCCCCAGAATCCGGGAAGCGACTCCCATGCCTGGTAACATAGGCAGCCTGCTGTACCACACAACCATCCGGTACATCATTGGACATCCAATTGACGTTTGGTCCTGCTTCTGATTAACACTTTCCTAATTTCTTCTTCGAAAGAGAGGCATACCGGCATACCAAGGACTATTCGCTCCCAGCCAGATCAGTGGGTCACTGGCTGAGGCACTGGAAGGGAGGACAATGTCTTGGCCTGGAGAAAGGTATGTCGTGCCTATGGCGTTGGCACTGGAGACAAGTACCGCGAGGGTACTCGTAGCGGTCCACATGATTATAGAAGAATAGAGAATCAAATATTAAAGATTACTACAGCATGACAGAGGGAAGAACGAGATGCGCCACTACCAGTATTCAAAGACGGAAAGACACAATAGATATATACTTATGGGGTTTTCACTCCCATGTGCGATTAAGACAGAGAATACCCGCATCTCTTCGAACTACAGAAAATTTCCGTGTATCGAGCATTGTGCTAGAATTGTCGGCACTGGCACGTGGGAGCAGCATTGGTGTTGTCGAAGTTCATATCGGAAATGACATCCCGTCTGGGAAGCGCGCGCCCTCGCTTGTCCCCTGACTACGAAATGCTTATCGACCCCGACCCCGCAGCTGCCCACTCTTCCTCATGTCAGGGGAGTGTCAGGTACAGCATATGCAATATACTACCAAGGGCTGAGCACATGTTGGAAAGCATACTAGGAACGCTTCTGTTCATTACTCTAAAAGAAAAAGACCTACACCTAACCACGTACTCTGCACGAAGACGTGGAAACACTGCGGAACCATAAAAGATGAAAAAAAGCCTCGTATGGTTTAATCGATTGATAGAACACAATGTTTACCACTCCCTTCATAGCAAGTAAACCAGCCAACTGAAAGAAAGCCATGCCACATAGCCTTTTCTCCCAGAGAAATCATCCAATCGCTCCATCACTACCAGCAGAACTTTTCGGAATATGGAAACGTCGTATGTGAGCAGTACAGAGATACGTGGATTGCTCGAGTCTTCGTCTTGATCGTATTCGTGAAGTTCATGAGGGGCGCACAAATCATTCGAACATTGCTGAGGGCGGCTCAGTTCAGCCATACTTCTAGATGGCCAGAAAGAGGTGAAGCATACCTTAGAAGCACTTGCGGTGAACAATAGATGGTCCGCTCTCGTCGTACTCTTGCTTGGAGATCCACATTTGCTGGAAGGTGGAGAGAGAGGCGAGAATGGAACCACCAATCCAGACAGAGTACTTGCGCTCAGGAGGAGCAATGATCTTGACCTTCATGGATGATGGTGCAAGAGAAATGATTTCCTTCTGCATACGGTCGGAGATACCTGGGTACATCGTGGTTCCACCAGACTATGCAATGATTAGAAGGCAGAACAAACGCCAAGTGAACTTCAGTACTTACCATGACAATGTTGCCATATAATTCCTTACGAACATCAACATCACACTTCATGATGGAGTTGAATGTGGTGACGTGAATACCACCACTTTCAAGACCCAAAACAGATGGCTGGAACAGCGCCTCAGGAGCACGGAAACGTTCGTTACCGATAGTGATGACTTGTCCGTCAGGCAGCTCGTATGACTTCTCCAAGCTAGAGGACTGGCTGGCGGTTTGAATCTCTTGCTCAAAGTCAAGAGCGACGTAGCAGAGCTTCTCCTTGATGTCACGGACGATTTCTCGCTCAGCGGTGGTGGAGAAGGTGTATCCGCGCTCAGCTAAGATCTTCATGAGGTAGTCGGTCAAATCACGACCGGCCATATCAACACGAGCAATAGCGTGAGGAAGGGAGAAACCTTCATAAATGGGGACGACGTGGGTAACTCCATCACCAGAGTCAAGCACGATACCAGTGGTACGACCGGAAGCGTACAGGGAGAGCACGGCTTGGATAGAGACGTAGAAGGCTGGGGCATTGAATGTCTCGAAGACGATCTGTGTCATCTTCTCTCTGTTGGACTTAGGGTTGATGGGAGCCTCAGTAAGAAGGACTGGGTGCTCTTCTGGGGCAACACGGAGCTCGTTGTAGAAGGTGTGATGCCATATCTTCTCCATGTCATCCCAGTTGGTGACAACACCGTGCTCAATTGGGTATCTCAAAGTGAGGATACCACGCTTGGACTGTGCCTCATCACCAACATACGAGTCCTTTTGACCCATACCAATCATGATACTGTGACCTTTATCAGTCTCGTCTTCCTTCGTGTGTGTCTGGATACGCTAAGGGGGTAAAGAGCGGGGTTGGTTGGGAAGAGCTTACCCATGGTGACGAGGACGTCCGACAATGGATGCTTTTGATGATCAGCTCTTCGTTCGTCGCGGTTGAGGTGTCATAGCTCCTCCGACCGATGAGGCTATAGAGAGCATAGCACTGAGATGGAAAGACTTACGAAAGACTGCTCGTGGAGCATCGTCACCGGCAAAACCGGCCTTACACATTCCAGAACTGGACGCACCGTCAGCTGAATGTCCATGAAGTGTACCTTAGAATATCAAGCTGTCGAGATGTGATTTGGACAACGATCGACCCTGAATGCCATCCCACTGCTGACTTCCAGCCGGGCAGGGAGGAATGTGGGAGCTTACCCATTGTCGATAACGAGGGCTGCGACTTCTTCTGTAAGGCGCACAAACCGTCAGCAGATATCCCTCAAAATTTATATAGGTGCGCTGCAGTCTCTATGCAACATCGCGAGAGATCCAGCTGTGCTTACCTTCCATAGCTGCTGATTACGACCTGATGTCAGTAAAAGTTACTGAAGGTTTGTGGGAGATGGCGGTGAAAGAGCCTCAAGTCGATAAGATCGAGAGGACAGGTACGAGAATGCAGAGGATCACGAAGACAGGTTCGTGACCGATAAGAGACTCGAGAGATGAGGATGCGAGTGGGTTCTAAGAGGAGATGAAGTTGAAGGAAGAGAAAGGTAGTCGCTGTCTCGATGGCACGAACGAATGGAAGTTCTTGTGGGCCGCGACTGCAGGAGGCGAAGCGAACAGGTCCTGCAGAAAAGGGGACGGCCGCTCCTTGGGAGTGTACCGTCACCGTCGAATGCCAGGCAACATGAACCAGCAAGAAGGAAGGCTCCGATTATACAGGTTGACGAAATTGACGTATGCAAGGACTTCGTCTCTTCTACAATTTACAAATAGCCATCTTTTCTTTTTGTGCTTCCCTTTCTTTCAAAAACGGTCAGAGCCTCACAAAGTCTTCTCTCTTCTAACATTGTGGCTATGCTCAACAAGCTCAACAGATCCTAAAGAAGGCAAGCCGACACTTCACACCGCATCACTGAACGTCGTCAAAGTTCTTCAGTCGAAGTAGTCCTCCTTGATCTTGTGTGGCCGGCTGCACGGGAGGCAACTGCAGATGTGCCATGTGGTATATATCACTCTCGCCGCCAGACGCGCGTCAAGAGAGTCTTCCTCGTCCAACGGTCTGTCCAACGGTCTCTGCCTGTATGTATAATGATATCTAGGTCGCAGCCACTCGCACAGCACATGTCAGCGCCCGGCAAGCGCCAAGCAGGCATTTATCTCTCGCTCCCGCAGCGCATCCGATTGATGTCAGACTGCTTGCGTATGTATGCAGGCACAGCGCTCGGTAGCGATGTGAGTTTCGCCCTGTCTGTCTATCTGTCACGCCCAGCCACCGACGAAGGGATACTAATGGCGACGGCGTTGGGGAGGCGGACATCTCGGACAGCAAGTGTCTCTACGGTGCCTCGGAATAATATGTTGTGCAATTATGGAGGGGCATTCCTTGGTGGGGTAATCCATGGCCAGGGCTTCCAAAACTCGTAGTCCCCTCTTTATGCATAAATTTCATATCATCTTGGAACTTGATATAACCTTTCTATACACCTACCTCGAAACATTGCAGTGACCAATCAAGCTTCAACAAACTACTGAAGACAGCAGTACGAAACGCAGTTGAGCAAAAGAGTTAACACGTGCAGATAAGCACGTGATACGACCAAATCTTCCGGATTTCATGTTACAATCAAATTGCAGATGGCAATGTCAGAAGAACAAGCTTCATTAGGCCCTTGCTATCCTTCTACCGTATGCATATTCAACGTCAAGTCCAGACGAAGTGGCAAAAGAGCATTGCAACAAAGGGGTAACAGGGGCAAACACGGGGACATGTGATAGAGACACACCCGGGGTGGAATTATGATATTAGAAGAAATAACGAGAACTGTGTAGAAGGTGCTGAGAATGCTAAGCCGAAATAATCCTATATTCCAATCTTGTCAAAACAACATCCCATCTCATCAAGAATCTAGTTTTTCTTTTACTCCGTTTCGTATTTACCAAGCAATTCAGAAGAAGAATACCCAGACATCCCAAGTCGCAAGCACACATCCAACCTCAAAGCTACCCCACCACCAGAAGCTTCAATTTACCACATAAACCACAACCTCAATGGATCCCCAAATGAATGAGCTCCTCAAATGGAGCGTCGAGAACTCCTCCGGCCAGGCCCCCTCCTCCAGACCCCTCAACCCCGACGCCCTCAGTGCCCTCTTCGGCGGCCCCTCCGACGCAGACCTGATGCTCTCCTCCATGTCCGCCATCACCTCCACCGACCCCTCCATCAGCCTCGACGACAAGCTCGTCGCCTTCGACAACTTCGAGCAGCTCATCGAAAACCTCGACAACGCGAATAACCTCGGCCCGTTGAGTCTCTGGACGCCGCTGTTGGCGCAGCTGCAGAGTGCCGAGGCGGAGCTGAGGCGGATGGCGGCGTGGTGTGTAGGGACTGCGGTGCAGAATAACCAGGCGAGTCAAGAGCGGCTGCTGGCTATGGGCGGCATTCCGAGTCTGGCGCGCATCGCGGTCGATGAGAACGAAGGGGAGGCTGTCAGAAGGAAAGCGACATATGCGCTGTCCTCAGCGTGTAGGAATTACCAACCGAATATGGATGCGCTGACTGGCGAACTGGGGAGTTTAGGGAAGGAAGCTTGGGCGAAGAAGGTGGATGCGGCGGATATGGATGCTTGTGATGAGATAATAGGAGGGCTGAGAGAAGAGGCTGCGAAGGGAAAGAAGCAATAGACCATATAAGAGATAAGTCTGCATTGGTGACGGAGTATGGGCGTTTGGGCAAAAGTTCAACGGTTTGCATTAGAGCTAAGTCAGAATAATGGCTCTCAGAATACCCAGTCGAGGATTCTCGACTTCCATTTATACAACTGAATCTTCACATTTGCTGAAATCTTCCTAACCAACGTCGTTAATACTGATCTTCCTCACATATCCAAGTGTCTCGAAGCTCGCTCTTTTGCACAAGATAGTATCACAATACCACGACCTTCTCATTGATCACATGCCAATTCTCATCCCCAGTAGGGAACGCCGGCAATTGCAAGGACCACCAGAACTATACTCTAACACTTTCCACATATTTCAGAAGCCTCATATGAAATACTCTCTGAAATGAAGTATTGCATTAGTTCGTAAGACGTCAAAAATATACGGATCAATCAAGATGGAGACTGAACTCTCAGAAAGTTGGAAACATTGTTTTTGAACTAGCTGTTAGCTCTCAAACAGCAAGTTTCCGGAACCTACCTGCTTGGGCGCTCGAATTCTAGGTACTATGTATGATGTCTTATCGCAGAACTTCGTCGAAAGGGCACTCTCGACATATATCATGGACTCGAACTTTGCTGCTGAGACAGAAGCCCACGAAAGCCATCCTGATTCTGGCGCGATGCATACAAACTGGTCTAGAGGTTGAAGCGTTTCCGTAGCAAGCAGAGCTAAAAGAGGGAAAATCCCACAATGCCTTATCATGCTGAGAAGTCACTCGCTTCCGGAGTCTGTTGAGATATACGATCGCTACAAGACCAAGCATAGAGATCACAAGGCCCAGACCGACCAGTCGCTGGACTCGCTACCTAACGTAGATAACATGAAGCATTATCTAGTGCCTCCTGAATCTCTCGGAAATGAACTCGTAAAAGACCCAGTAACAGTCTATGGATGCCTAGGCACCTAGAGGATCCCCCACACTACGTGAAAGGGTACGCTTGGATCTCCAACTACTACTGCATGCTGATGCCAAGCTTGGGTCCTTGACCATATAGCTGGATTTCATATGGGCGCATAGGGAGCATGGCGCTTGCCCCGCCTAAAGCTGCGCATAGAAGCTGTATTGCTGGGAATCGCGGTCGCTCTATGACCATCTTTGTGGCTTTTGTACTGTGTCATAGATCTGCGCCACAGCAGACAGCTTCACCACTACAGCGCTAGCTGGCGAGTTGATTGCTATGACCGCTCGGCCGCTGTCACACAGCGTCTGCAACCAACCGCAGTGCTGTAGGATCGTGATAATATTCAAGGAAAAAGAGAACAGACGTCGGTTGCTGGGGATCTTGACCTCGACGAGTAAAATGAGAATCCTACAGCACCAGCCGAGCGGCCGACAATAGCAAACATCTCTGCAGTGGAAGGGCAACGCTAAGATTACAAGAAAAGATGGTAACTGAAACCTGAATGGACGTGAAATGTCCGACGTTTCGACTGCCATCAGGTGACGTGCCGCAAGGTATATCCCCCTGAAACCGCCCCCTCACAGAATGCCCCTCGCAACGGAGAAGCTCCCATTTCTTCTCCCTTTGCCGACCGGCTCCACCATCTGATATTCTGATAAACCAGCTTTCTCCAATCCAGTCCGATCCAATCCGTGGCGCGCACACTCGACATGTCAGATGCTGTCTAGTGTCACATTTTGTCTCTCCGGTGAAAGCCGACCCTTCCCCTTTGCAGAAGAGAAGGAATAAAAACGTGGTTAGCACGGGATATAAGGTTACAGCACCGAGAGGCCGGTAATGCACGACGGAAAAATTCTTAGCAAGAAGAAGAAAAGCCATGATGTTGTGTGACGCCCGAGATACTACTGCAACCCACCTGCCGGCGGAGTTGCGCAGCGCGACGACAGTGTTTTTGCAGGTGGGGTAGGGGAAATGGCGCTGGGAATGTGCACCATCTGAGGATTGGCTTGGTAGGCCAGCCCGCATGGGGGTATGTTATGCAGGGCAGGCAGTGCAGGCAGGGTGTACGCGGTTTATGCATGGCTCCGTGATTGGGGATGGGATAGCATCTTTTGGACATAGAAAGTAACAAGAATCTGTGGGGTGATGCGGATGTACTGTGCCTCTCGTTTCCTAAAATGTTTGATGCAAGAGGATTCAGACTCGAGATGAACGAAGGAGGGGAGATCTGTACCTGAGATTAGATGACTCGTGTATATTGGAAGTTCAGCCGTCGAGGGTCCATCTAAACACCCGTGCGCTCCCGTGGCCATCTTCTCAGCACGAGGCAGACTGGTGCGAAGCTGTGTGCAGTACCGTACAAGTACAGTGCGTGATCTGCTCGACTATCTGCGTTTAGATGAGACTAGACTGCCTGGCGTTCCTCGAGCGCTCCCAGGGGCGGGCCGTCGGAAGCGATTTGAAATAAATTTCTCTACCAGCCTGCATTCGGACGGGTTTGACCTGCTTGGCTGCCTCTTGGTTGCCTGAGTCGAGGGAGGGTGGGACCGAAACTAGACGCACTAGAACAACATATTTTTTTCTGGTTTGGGATTGTGCAGTCTAACGAAAAGAGCTGCTTTCCCCTGAGTTGTGGTCTGAAGATCTTCACCGACTTGTTGTTTGTGACATTTTCTTGGAGATCGGCCAATTGCTGTTTCAGGAGCTGGGCTTGATGCTGGAGGGTAAAGTCAAAGAGAGTATTGCACAGAATACATACAGTACTTACTAGGCATGAAAGATGTACAATTGTATTCAATGCAATATAGTGTGTGACGTGCATGGCATCAAGTGATGCTGTAGGATTTAGTTTCGTGCCTGCGGGTAAATTAGCATAGACTACCACAGCGTGAGGTAATTCGAGCCTACGCCTGTGCCTGAAAGCAGCATCAATCTGCCGTTGCCTTAGCAGAGCATCAAGTGATTGATACAAACTATAGAAAAATCACGCTATAGCTGTAATCCCACGCGAGATGCGTGCCACATGCCGACAGCAGTCGAACAGAGTTTGGGCTTCATAGACCCTAATGCAGGAACACACAACCTGGGGGGCGCTTCAAAGTGGCTCCATTATTATATTGTTGTCGCATAAGTAGATAATAGAAAGTATTGGCGTGGTGCAAAGATCAAACACATTCGAGCAGGCGGTCAAGTCCACGAGTATTCTGCGAACTGAAGTCATGGTGACGATAACATATCACTTTGCACACCGTTGTAATAGCTGTAGCGGCCGGGGTATACCACAAAGAGAGCCAGATTTCCTTCCCCCGTTTGCTCCTCTTGCTGCATACCAGTAGCTTTCTGGTGTTCTTGGAGTCTTTTTTTTAAGTGAGACCAGCACCGGCCCCCTGCGAGGAGGAGCAGAATCTCGACACTGGTCGGCTGGCAACAAAGAGGAGCCAATGAGGCCGATGGCTGTGATCTCTGCGATCTCTGCGATCTTCTAGTGTCTCTTAGTGATCTTGGTGCACGGATTCGCGGACGGAGGAGAGGAGAGGAGAGGAGAGGAGGAGAGGAGATGAAAAGATGGGGCGGACCAGGATGCCAGGATGCCAGCATTGCAAGGCCAAGGCCAAGTCAGGGTCAGGGCGCCAGGATGAGTGCAGTAGTAATCCCGCTTCTTAGGGAGCAAATTGACGAGGACGAGGACGAGAATCCAAGAAATCTCTATCTCTCCAGAGGCTACAAGATGATGCGGTGCTAATCTCCATGCCATGGTCCATGCATGGTCATAGTCATGATCTAGCTGCTTGTACTTGCACTTGCACTTGCACTTGCACTTGCACTTGCACCTCCTGCTCTTCTGCGCCTTGGAACTGGCTCAATCTGACCGTGTCCCTGCAATTCGTGCATAAACTCCAGTATCTGGCTTCGAACATCTTACCTGCACCTGCATGTTAGCAGCAGCAGCAAGCAGCAGCAGCCAGGGGAACATCCATACGGATACACGCCATACATACATACATACATCCAGTACGTACATTGCAGTACATACACAAACGCGGCGGACATATTTGCAGGGCCTGCATATAAGTCGCAGGCTCGCCGCCGGCCTCTTTTCCCATTCGACTCCAGTCTGCTGCAACAACGGACTTGCGCATATGCACACGTTGGCAGTCCATGCTGCCGTTGGCTGGGACTCTTGCTCTGTGACCGGACTACTGCGCCGGCAAACCCTCTTTCGACCTTGGAACTTTCCATACATTCAATAGCCTCGTGCACGAACAGACCCGGATCCAAACGCAAACCTGTTCCCTGGGTTCCCACCTCATCTGCCACCGTTGGCAACTGGGGCCTCTGATGTGTTGTAGACCCACCCGACCTGCGAGCCGCATAAGGAAGTAAACGGTCACGGTCTTCTTGGTCAGGGGAAGTGGGAGAACGAATCCAGCGATTGAAGCTCCGTGGGGGACCACCACACTCAAACCGCCAATTCTTAAGAACGGTTGCCACCGAGAAAATATCTGACGCCCACCAGCCCGGTCATTTGTTTCCCTCGCGGACTCGAATGATTGTGCTGCGTGATTCTTCCTAGGACACGGCGGGGAAAATTCAAGTTCGAGGCTGCTATGTTCGGGTCAGTCCTTTCCAACTGAGGTACTTGCGCTTGATATCCCTCTGAATCCGGCCTCCTGTGATCGATCGCCCGCCAGTCGTCTTGACAACATGATAGTCATGGAAGGAATGATGCTGGTGCCCCCAGAGCGGGGTACCATCATTGGGCGAGCTTTGTGGAAGGTTAGTCTTCCAACATTTCGACATGTATTGTGATACTAACGAATGTTTTTTCTAGTCTCGCTATATAGTCTTGGGGACTGGGTCACCCCTGAAAACACAAACAGATATCCTAGCGGAAGGAAAGGCGAGCAGTGCGCGCAGAGGTCTCAAGTCGACACCTTCTAAACCAAGTCTGGTCGACGTAACGCAACTCGATCAAGAGGGACGAGAGAAGAAGTTATATATTTCAATCTATAAGGCGAAGGTACGAAATCTACAACAAGCATATCAAGACATTTATTTACTTATATAGGGCGATTGGGAATACCTGGCACAGTATTCTATTTGCGCCTTCAAATCTTGCGAAATCCGAGGTCTCCAACACCGGAAACAAGCCCCTACATTACCAACACTGGTCATGGAATTCAAACCCGACTCGACGTCTGAAAAACAACGGAAGCGAAGATCAAGCAGAACTCCTGGGCTCACATCGAAAGATCCGTGGACCAATTATCTCCTTTTCCGAAGCGTCCCTGAAGAACGATATAATATATACAATTGGTCGGCGGCGGTAAAGCCAAGGCTAAGACCAGACGAGCCGGACGACAGCCCGCTCACCCCTTCAAGTCCTTCTTTCCATTCCTTCGCAAATCCATTTGGCTCTCGCGAGTCAAAGAATTCGGCCACTTCCATGCACAGACCAGAATTCCAACGGGCCCATTCCAGTCAATACATGAGTTCGAGTCCACATAATTCTAGAGACAGGGATATGCCTTCAGCGTTGATCTCGCCCTCACCGAGTCTTCGATCTCGCAGGTCCGATCTGTCTTCCCAGGCAAGTTCACTACATCCGCCAATGGGGTTCACCCACAATCAAACTTTCACCAGCACTCTTCCCTCAGACATTCCCTCGCCAGCATCAACCACTGGCTATGACACTCAATTCATCGAAGGCTGGACATCTGCACAAGGCCGTTCATCAGCATTATCATCACATACGAGAGCAAGCAACAGCATAGCGTCTGCAGTCCCGCCCCCTGTATCCATTGGCTCCACGCCTCCAGGTCCACGCGAGACTATCCTGGATAGAGCCTTCCAGATGAGGTACATCCCAGGCAGCGAGCGTGTAGCGGAGAGAGAAGAGCAGAACATCAGTAGCATTGCACGATTCGAGGCTTTGATGAAAGCAGCAGATGAGAGGAAGAAGCAGCGGCCAGACCTGGAGAGCGGCCCAGCAAAGTCAGAATGGGACGAGGACGAGGGCGAGGGAAGCGAAGTTTCAGATGACGAGATTGACGAGGAGGATGTCGACCGTATGGAGATGTCCGATCCTGACATTTTACTTCCAACACCTGCTCAAAGGGCCTTGGATTATATCTCAGGTCGTCGTACTCCTGTAATCCCCGGAAGAGTTGTCTCCCCAACTAAGACAGAACCCCCAATCCCCTTCCTAAACCCTCAAGCCATGTCCGCCTTCCACAGCGTCGCACCACCACCACCATCCTCTTCATCCAGCGGCGGCCTGCGCCCCCGCGCCGGCACTACCTCCTCACGCAACAAAACCAGCCGTCCCACCTCCCTCGCCCTCCCATCACGATCTGTCTCAGCAGCCGTACTCCCAACCACATCCACAACCAGCACTCTCCGAGCCAGCACCTCAGACAAAGAGAAGCGCCGCAGCAGCGCCAGCGTGAACGCCAAAAGGCTCAGCTTCCAGGAATTCACAAAGCGGCTCAGCTCAACCAGCAGCCTGCTCCTCGTGCAAACGAACGCCAGCTCCAGCTCGGGACGCAGTCGTCCCGCCAGCCATGAATACGGCACCGAGAGCGAGGAACACAGCGAGAAAGACATCCGCACCGAGCAACGGCAGCACTGGAGGAGCAGTGTCGGTGTATTTGGTAACGAGGGGGGATTTCTCTGATTCGAAAAATTACAGAACTGAAGAAACTAGAGAAAGCGGATTCTAATGATGAAGAAAACACAACACAAACAAACAAAAAATAATTGATTCAGCGATGATGATACCTTTTAAAGATGATGATCACGACCCACTCTTTTCCTGGAGATTCGGCGTTGGGAAAAATTCTCCCTCCTGCAGCAGATGGAAGGATACCATGGTTGGCATTTCGGGGGCGTTCTTTTTTTGGTTTGTGTGATACCATGAACACAAAGAGATTGAAATGAAACGTTGCTTGTCCGGAGGCTTTCTGTGTGGTTTGTGTTATATACCAAATATCTTTTATCCTACGTTTTCAGATAGCCTTAGATGTATACAAATTTATTTATACGAATTATAAGATACATCGTATCTTTTAGCCTTACAAGCTGACCTAGTTAAAGCCTTGATGATATCAACATATGTAACGAGTCCAGACTTTTTCCATCTCAAGACAGTCCCGCATAATTAACTCCCAGAAAATATCTCTGCATAGAAGACAAATAAACTACTCCCTCATTGCAGACATTTAGCCACCTACTCATCATACTCCAGTGTCAGCGTGGTCGGGATCGGCGACTCCTTCGCATTCCCATCCAAGTACTGCCTCATCTTCACCCCCGCAAACTCATGCTCGACTATCGTAAGATGTCCCTGAGACCCCGCCGCTCTCCTGACATTCTTAAGCTTAAACACCTCCTTCAGTGTGGCCGCAAGGGCACACCCCACCATCCTGCTCCCAAAACAGTAATGCAAGCCTCTACCCAGCAAAGTATAGTCTTTGAATGGACGATGGGGATTCAGCTTCTCGGGGTCGGGGAATTGTACCGGATCCATAGCAGCTTTGGAAGTTGCGATCAAAACCGTGTGACCAGCTTTGATGGGGATCGGGCCACGGGCACCGTCCATGACCGTGGTATCTCTGGACGCCACGCGTGGGAGACCGGGGACGACGCCGGCGTGACGCATGCCTTCGAAGACAAAGCCCTGCAGTTCGCGATCCGAAGCTGGGTCATCTTTGTGCGCTAGCTGGATGATGCGCTCTTTATATTGCTCGTAGCCTTCGCTTAGGAAGAGGTCGATGAGCAGAGAGGCTTGCTGTGTGATATTACCAGCTACAGGGGCGCCCATTCCGATACAGTCGCCCACTAGGTCGCCAATTGGAAGCTTTGAATCATTAAGAGCGTGGTAAAGCCTATCGGCTTCTGGCCCAACTTCGAAAGCGCTCCCTTTTGCCAACCAGTCAACTACACCTTCTGAAAAGCCTTTTTGAGTCTTGAGGTGAGCCTCGTGGATTTCTCGAAGAATCTTGCCCGCATGCATAGCACCTTCTCTCAATGCCCATTCATTGGGAGGAATGACGTTGAAGCTTTGATAGATGAATAGCGTTAGGTAGACTCCAAAGGCTTCGGGAACAGACAATAGCCCGGTGGGATGCTCGGCGGTCTTGAGAGGAATGGCGAACTTCTGTGCAAGCCAGAGGATCGGCGTAACGTTTGTGACATCACGCACTATGTCAACTGATCTCCTTGTGCCATTCGAGTAACGTAGTGATTTGTCTTTGATCAGCTTCGCGACATTGACTCTGAAAAATTCTGTAAGCTGAGCTTCGAACCCTGGTTCGAAGAAGACCTTGTGGAGAAGCTCGGAACGAGGCTCATGGCGTTTATTATCGTCCCAACCTATCATGAAATCGTGACCATCGGTGCAATTGCGGATGGCCTTCTGATACATGACTCGGAAGTTCTCACGATCCTCGAACACTTTGACACAGCCTTCGTGGGTATGGATGCCAACCACTTCCATATCACTAGCCGGTCTTTCCAAGTCGTACATTTCAATGACCTTATTCTTCTTCAAGATATCCTTCGTAGCTTGTGGAGTGTAGAAAGGAAGCAACGCATATGATGACGTGCCAGTAAAAGCACTCGGAAGACCGTTGAATAGCAGATATGGCAGCATACCGCCATAAGCCCCGGCTACAGGCGTGCCGAGTTTGGCAAATCCCCAATTTGTTAATGTGGTGCTGTTGAAGTCGTAGCTGAGGAATCTATCTCCGCGTACGAGAGCGACTGCGTCGTCGAGAATGCCTCGTCCCGTCGTCTGACCAGGGCAAACGCCAGAGCCAGGCATAGGAGGTTTAGTGCATTCGGCCATCAAACCCGGGTACAGCTCAAGGTTATCAATATGGCCGTACAACAGCTCGGCAGCTCTGGCAGTCTCTTTTTCGGGATTCCATTCCTCGAAGCTGTCATAGGCCTTCAGATTGAGATATCGACGAAATCTAGTTGCAAAGTACAAGTTATCAGCAATCATACTCCTAGCCATCATTGCTGGACTGCCACTTACTCGTTCATTGTGCAAACATTGAACTGATTCCTGGCTTGTAGCTGGCCCATGATATCAACAACCTTCAGACTGGCGGGAGTACCATGTGCACCAAAAGCATGTGCTGGCTCCTCAATGCAGCCCTTGATCACCTCCGCAAGATCGACGTCGCTAAACCTGCCATCTGGTCCTCTCTTGAGGCCCCCAAATGTCCATTCTTTGGGTGGCGTAGACATGAGCTTGTGGCCTTGGACTTGCATGACTTTCTGAAACAATTCCACAGTCATGTCATCCACGGACTTGAGCTCTGGAAGAGATGCGTGCAATATACTTTCCATCCATTTGTCGTCTGCTGCACTCAAAGCTGCATGCCAGTGATAAAGTACCGCAAACTCAACAGAAACAACATTGCCAGTCCCTCGTTCCAGTCTTTGTCCAGACTTTTTGATTTCAGCACCCAGATTGAGTGACCACGATGAATTAGCTCTACTCGAAATCAACTTGTCAGCATTGCTCGGTAAAGACCAGAAAGAATCGAAGAATATTATGAAAGGGAGCATATGAGGGACCAGACAATGATGTCAGGTATAGTTGTAAGGAAATCCGGACCGCGTACCTTGGGGTATTGAGAATCGCAGCAACATAGTCCTTCAACACCACGGAAGCAAAGAACCCGATGTTTATGTTTCGGGAAAGCTGGAATATATCATTGTCCTGCCTACAATCGATTTCTTGTCAGACAAGGCACTTGCATTCAATTTGGTGGTTCTAGCAAAGTCTTACCAAGCTTTCTCCTCGTCGTTGAGCTGTTCCCAATGCTTATATTTTCCTTGTTCATTCACGGTCAACAAATTCTCGGCAATATGGTTGTGATTCCTTGAAAAAAGGGAAGTTAGCCCTAGGTCTCAATTGACAAAAGGGCTGCATAGGCCACATACCTTGAAAACATCACACAGACCGCAATCACACCAGGCGGCATCATCATAATTCTCTCAGAAGCAACTGAATCTGGAAAAATCCTCCCGTTCTCATATGTCCTCACGCGCTTCTGCTCTTTCTCAGTATTACCATAAACTGTACTCAAGTCGACATAACTTGATGTCTCATTGATCCAGGGATCCGTTCGAGAGGTCTGAAAGCATTCATGGATGACGACTGTGGCAAAGGAGAAGAAGAGGCGATTCAACCCGGAAGGATGCTGGCGAAACGGACCCGTGCGCTTGAGTAGCTGGTCGAAAACAAGTTCTGGATCTGGAAGGTTGGGTCCTTTGCATTTGGTGGGAGGCACACTGCGAGAATATGGTGATCCGGCCTTGCCCATTTCCGGTACCCATGGGTTGTTGCCACTTCCATCATGCTGTCTATACCTCGATGCTGGACCTGCGTTGGTAGGCGGAGGATGGGGTAGATCATTATATAGCATTGAAATGAAATCGTCGGATATTGTCGCACTTAAGCTACTGTTGAGCGGTAAGGTCTGAAGCATTGAAACTCCATGCTCGAGTAGGAGCTGCTTGTCATCCAGAGGTTCGCCCTTTGCTAAAGTAGTTATAGCTTGTGCAACAGTCACCGTATTCTTCAAGCCTAGATGGGCGAGATCATGAACAACAGACGTTTTTTCAGATAGAGGGGTTGCAGCCGCCTCGTCGTCGAACTTGCCATCTGGTGCTCGAGTCGGCTTTCGTCTGATTGCCCCAATGAATGACTTCAGAGGACCCGGCATTGTGCTCGTGATTGACCAGAACGACAGTTCAAAGCTGTAGTTTTCAAAAGAAAAAAGAAACTGCGGAGAGGAGCAAGAATCAATGTGTTCCGATGATCTTGCTAGTGCGCAAAGAATTGCGATTGAAAGGCATATTGAGTAGTGGGAAAGAGTAAAGAGCAAAGAGCAAAGAGCAAAGAGCAAATGAACCAGAACCATCTACCTAAGTGCTAGACAGAGACGGCAAGAACCAACCATGCATGTGCGTAATATGAGAAATGAGGAATATGTTCCACCTGCTTGGATTTGATGATGCTCTGATTGGGTGAGAATGCAGTGGAGTTACTCGGCCACGCAGCGCTGTAAGTAGTCTTGACTGTACGCAGCATGGTTGCAGTACGGTCGCAGTCGCTAGTCGTTCCATCGTGCATCTGTTGAGAAATTAGTGGTACGAAGTATTTGGATTCCCGAGTTGTGGTGGATGATGGCTTGCATGGTAGTGAGTGGGAGTGAGCGCGAGAGCGAGAGACAGAGTGGGGAACGATCATGTGCTGTGCTGTCTGTACCTTCGTACCATTCGATCGATGGTGTCGCTGTTCTCGCTCCACCGCATCGCCAGCCCGACAGACGCGATGCAGTTTCGGTCATCCCTGCCGTGGATCATGACTTTAAAGGCTTCTAGTCTCCCCTGATGCAGTCGATCTACGCTCCGCGCCGCTCCCGAAGTGGCAGTCAAGTGGCAGTCCTACTCCCGACCGGGTTTGCTGAGATTAGAGGCTGTGAAGAGCTGAAGAGCTACATCGCCAAATGCAGGCAAACCTCAGATCGGATCCGGCTGCCAGCTGCTGCTTCTCCCCGACCCCGGGCCAGATTCTACAGTAGTCGAAAGATTTGTAGACCGCTGTGGGTTCAAGTCAACATGCGCGACGACAGCGAATAGCTTCTATCCAAGACCCCCTCTGCAACCCACCGGCTCCGGGACTTTTATACGCAGTGACACATCACATGCCACAGATCTGCATGATGCCGTCTTCATTTGTACAGTGTTCAGCCGTCCGCTAGAACGCCATCGACAATCGTGAACGATGTCAACGCCCTATGGACTCGTCACCACGCAGTTGGTAGCTTCTATGAGTACCGGAATGATCCTCTACTGGATAACAATGGGTGGCTTTAAACGCCAGCCCTTCAGCTGAAATGCTGATCTCAGATCAAGCGACCATAAAATTTCTGTAGACTTGTACCGAACAGTAGACGAGAGACATCTACTGCTAGTGGCCTTCCCACAGAATCTCTATCGCGTTTGAGGACCCTTCCTGCCTTTGCAGTAGAGCTCGCGCCTACGTATTAGCTGATTTGTCTATGTACCTGTAAGACTGGCTTCTCCGAATTGAGCTTCACATGCCGACTCCCATCTCTACCAGGCCCATTCCTGCAAGTTGAGTGCTTTCTATGCTTGGAAGAAGACATTCCTGCTGGTGAGCAATGGACAGAAACACACAGCAGCGTCCTTGGAGGCCGAGCCATTACCCCTCTCAAATTTGTGTCGACGATGTCTCTCGTACGGACCATGGAATTCCACCAGAGCCAGAACCACTCCGTCTTCCTCCAACGATTCGCGCTGTCAAGGACTCTCATACTCCATACTCAACAAGCCATCGAACGCTCGTCATCTGTCTAGATGGGACAGGCGATAAATTTGACAGTGACAACAGCAATGTCGTCAAGTTCGTCGCTTGCCTGAAAAAGGCCCATCCACTCCAGGTCACATACTACCAATCCGGCATTGGTACGTATGGTGGAAATGACCTGAAGAGTGGGTTCACGGCGGCAATGGATATGGCCGTTGGAAGTAGTCTTGGAATCCATATCAAAGGTGCCTACCGCTTTCTCATGCAGAACTACCGCGAAGGAGACAAGATCTGTCTGTTGGGATTTTCGAGAGGAGCATACACCGTGCGCTGTTTGGCTGGCATGCTGCACAAAGTCGGGCTACTTCCACCTCACAACAGATCCCAGGTCAACTTTGCCTATGACTTCTACAAAGACGACACCCCGCAGGGATGGAAAATGAGCGGGGAGTTCAAGAAAGCCTTTTGCGAGAACGTCGAAGTTGACTTTGTAGGGATTTGGGACTGTGTAGCTTCCGTAGGGTTCTTTCCTAGAAAGCTTCCATTCAGCAAGTCTCCCACAAATACGATTGGATCTTTCAGGCACGCGATGGCGTTAGATGAGCACCGAGCAAAATTCAAAGTCCTGCAATACTTACACAACGATCCAGCAGCTAACACTCGAGCAATCACTCCCAAACATGCCACAGCCAGGATCAGAGCCAAAAGCTACGAAGAGGCTGGACGAATGCGTTGGATGTCCTGCTTTGGTCATAAGCCGAAATTTACAGCCAAGAGTGCAAGTGGTAAACGATCTTCCACAACCTCCACAACCTCCACTACGCACCTCAACAAAGTCGAGGAAGAAATCAAGAAACACGAAGGAGACAAAGACAAGCAGCAGGAAATACTTGAAAAGCAGTTTGACAAAGAAAATCCCACGGAACAGCAACATAGGCAAACGGACGTCTTGGAAGTCTGGTTCGCAGGCTGTCATGCTGATGTAGGAGGAGGAGCAGTGCCTAACGAGGAGCGACACATGCTCTCACGTGTTCCTCTCCGGTGGATGATCCGACAATGTTTTGAGTGCGACACTGGTATACTCTTTGATACTGCAGCTCTGGCAGAGACAGGTATCGACATACCGACTCTGTGGCCCGTCTGCATTCCCCAGAAAAAGCCAGTGGTAGGTCCATCACCTCATATGGTAGAGAAATATGAGTCAGGAGAATTACCCCCCATCGAGCGACGATCAACGGCACTAGATATTGACAGGGTGAAGAAGGTCAAAAAGGAGTCAGAAATTCCTTGGCCCGCCAGAGACACCGCAGCCGAAAGACGTCGGTTGCAAACAGACCTCGCCCTACTCCCTGAGCATGTCGAAGATCACTTTGACGCCATAGAGCCAATCAATGATCAGCTCGTCCAAGCTAGAGGATGGTGGATCCTCGAGTTCTGGCCAGTCAAAGTCCGCGTCCAGAAGAAGGCGACCGACGAGTGGAAAAAGGTCGTACGAATGAATCTGGGAAGGTTTAGAGAGATCAGAGAAGTTGAGCCGAAGCTGCATTGGACGGTTCAGATGCGGATAGACGATCATGGGTACAAGATCAGGAATCGGCTGGATAAGGACGCCATATGGCAAATCCACAGCTGATGTGACTAGCTGTGCTTGGCCAACAAGTTTGGAGAAGGTTGTTCATCTGGTTCACAGGACAGACCATGACGAAAGGTCGTGCATTACTTTATTAGCACGTGGCATTTGCAGTCCATGGCATTGAGGCTATTCTCATCCAATCTTCTATTAGCAAGCTTTTCATGGTATCATTCCCCAACGCCAACGCTTCAAAGCAAGAACATATTAGCTCATTACCGTCGTCAATTACTGTAGGATGAAATATAATACTGCGTCATACATTAGAAGAATGTTTATTAAAGGGGAGAAAGTTCAGCTGACCGTCAAAACAGAGTCATCAGTGCCATCATCATAGTTCGAGAGATAGACATAGAGAATCAACGCATGCTCATTGGCAAAACCTATAAAGATTAGCAACACTCATAACACGATCACACAAGTGGAGAGAATCCTCACATGCAATAACCCTACCGCCAAGTCTCCCAGCGCTCAAAACCCTCCCCCAATCCTTTCCATCAATCCTCACACAAGACCAAGCATCCGGTCCCGCAGCCTTCAGCTTCGTACTCGGATGCTCTTCCAGCCCCTCCTCAACCTGCCTCGGATCCAGATCCGGATTCGTAAGCCCAGTCCACACACTCTCGATACTCAACGCATCAGTCTTGATACTAAGCTTCAAACTCCCATGCATATTAGCAGCCAGCTCCAACTTCGGCGCACTGTTCGTCGACGACGTCGTCGTCCCCGGTCTCGTAGCCCCCGTAGCCGTAGCCATAGCGAGCTTGGTAAAGCGGTCTGATATGGCCTTCAGCTGGATGAGCGACGGCAGGATGATATGCGCGTCTGCTTCTCTGACGCGCGGCTCGTGGATCCCCTCGACGCTGTCCGCCGTCAGCACGCGAACGGGTATGTCTTGCGTGACGACGGCTTCTCGGTCCCGGCCTGCATCCAGAGATTCTTCCCGGAAGACACTGTCGCCGCCGAAGGGGTCTTGGGTTGCGTTCGCGCCGCCGCCGTTTAGGAACCCGTTGGCGCTGTTGCCGCTGCTGATGGTGTTTGTGATGACTGTTAGGGAGAGCATGGGCACGCCATCTTTCTTTGTGAGGCGGATGGAGGCGGAGGATGCGTTGATTGCGGATTTGAGGGCGCGTTGGAGGGGTGGGAGGGGTAGCTCGAGGTTGATGGTGTTACTGGATGCAGCAGATTGAATGGTGTAGTCCTCGAAAATGGAATCGATGGATAGGGATCTTTTAAGCTCTTAGCCTTACATTTTGCTCAGCTCGATAGGATATGGCACTTACGCCCAGACTTGAGTACCGGTCTCTGGGATGATCGTGAAGCGTACGCTATCCTCGTCGAGTCGGACCCAGGCAACTTTGCCCAGGGAAGAGAGTGACGTTGTCAACCCTGCACGCACATTAGACTAGTTGTTGCATTTATTTTAAGTTTCTTACTGGAAAAAGTCTGGATATTTCGGACCGACGTCTTGAATCGCATTTTGGATGGTGGTTGAACGCGTCTGATAAAGCTCCGCGATATAGCTCTTGTCTAATCGCCTATATCCGAAAACACTTAGTGGCATCTTAACCCCACCTCACTTCATCATCAAGACTTCTCGAATATGACAAAGTTTTGTCTTGACTTTATTTTCCTCATGGTTTGCTTCTGCTCGCTTCTAAAAATTTTCGAAGATGGGGATGAGATTGGCACGCGACCAAGATTTCGAGGAGCTTGAATTCACGAGTGAGACGCTATTAAAGTTTTATTGATATCTGTGATTTATTAACTATACCAAGTGGCCCTCAGCTTTGCCCTCTGCATAGATGAGCTTTGTGGCACGATTCTAGGGTACGGGGCCATAGCACTACAAAATAAGCTGAAAAGACATCCAAATCTGAAACCTGGACATTGATGTGGGAACATCTATCGCTCATCAAGCACGGTAAACATAGATACAGAGCGCCGGGTAGCACGAGTGCCATGGCCCAAGCGATCACGACCACGCTCAGCTGGAGCACCTCCTGAGCTTCCTTCATCACGCGACTCCACACCAGGCGACGATGCTCGACTCGACTCCCACAGACGTCTGCCAGGTCCAGTTGCCTTCACACGTCTAAGACCACCAATGCCAAGAGAGGGCGAGGCGTTTCTGACTTTATTGTTCGCGGATTGGCCAAATATGGGGACGCCAGAACCGAAGGAGAGAGTGCGATGCTCCTCGGAGGAACTAGAAAGGCTAGTAGCGCTGCCAGGTCGCTGCTCTCCAAGAACAGAAGGATAAGTGCCAGTGCGTTGGCCGAAACGGCTTGCATCGCTGCTAGTGAAATTCTGCAAACTTCGCCCTGCTGTATTAGGAATTGTAGGTGCGTATAGATCATGCATCTGGCTCGGATCTTGCTGCTCTTCATGAGAGCCCTCCGGGAGTTGAAGCGAAGCTGTATCATTGCGGGACCAACCTCCCTGTACCGATGACATCCCGTCTTCATCGTGTGAAAGAGAACGAGATATTGGTGGGATAGTCTCTGACTGGAGATGGCATTTTCCGGATGGAGGCAGAGTAAAGAGTTCTCCCTTCCTGCTAAGTAGCTGCTTTTCGGTGAAGGTGCCTCGCATCAGCATCGTCGGGTTTCTCTGCATTGCTGCTGAAGCATTTGTAGACCGTGGCGTATGCAGTAGTCTGGGTTCTCCATTTAGAATGTCACCTCCCAAATTAGTGTCTCCCCGGGTTCTCGATTCATTATTTTGATCATCAAGGAAGCGCGCATATTCAGAGTTCTCACCTTCACTAAAGATCTTCGTAACTTGCTGCTCAGCATAGTGTTGCGGATGGGCGTGAGTCTGGTCTTTGTAGTGATTGGGTGGCAGGGTAATGTGACTCTGGCCATAGACTGGCTGCAAGTACTGTGCATCATGTACGGGATATGGAACACCTTGGGGCACCTGCTGTGGAATAAACGTCTGCGGGTGTGGCTGTTGACTGAACGATTGACCCCCGTACGGAACACCTATCGTGGCTTGCTCTGGAAGTTGAGCTGCGTGCATATGCAGAATGTCCTGCAAATCTGCCTGCGAAAGACGCTGTACGGCATTGTTTTGATTGGATCTGGTGGCATCAATGATCTGTGGCGACTGGCTCCGCTCAGCAGCGGGAAGTAGGTTGGCTTGTCCTCTGTCATTTTGGCCAAAGCTTCGGCCGTGACGACGTCCGCGTCTGCGGTTTCTTTCGGTAGAGCCTTGCCATGTATTCTGTGTGTTCTCGCTGTTTTGTTCCTGATTCTGTCTCTGAGCGCTCAGCGTATTCTGGTTATTGTGTTGAGCGTAGAATTTCTGCCCAATCTGTGCACTTTGCTGGCGCTGTCGAGGAATGGTTTCGAAAGGTGGCTTTCCTGTCGTGCCAAAGCGGGTGTCAGTACTGACTCCAGGATGCTTTTCTCCTGGCACATCGGATTTGTTAGGCCAAGAATATATAGAGATCATGTTTCCAATAGTTGCTTGTCTGGATGGCACTTGATAGTACATGCCAGAATCAAGAATGACTTTGGTAGCAGCGGAAAAGTCTAGCGGTCTGCTTCTAAAGTCATCGAAAGGGTCATCCTCGACCTCGTCGCTCTGCTCTTCGCCATTACTATTCACCTGGCTTGTCTTTGTCGTGCTTTGATACCGATCTCTCACTGCTTTGATGTCTCGAATAGCTTTATCAATCCCGGCTACCTGATTGATGAATGGATGGGAGTCATAGTCGAATTCATCAACTGGATCCTAGTTACTGCTTAGCAAGGTCATCTAAAGCAATTTGTCATGGACGAACCTCTGGCCCATATTCTAAGCAAGTGCCATTCTCAAAAGTGAACAGCCTTTGCGTGTGTCGAGGGCCAACACGATTGTATTGCTGTGAGAAGATCAGTAGGCTGGTCTTATCAAAGACGAGTGAGAACATACTTGAGCTGCACCCTCAGATGGAGTTGGTGGCCGTCCAGGAACTCTGAGGCCCCAAGGTTTGTGCTTATCAAATGGAACGTACGCCATCTTTGGCTTAGCCTAATTTTTACAATGCTAGATACTCGTACCCAAAAGCTACAGCCAATGTTGTTGACTTGAAGGATGATCATACAGAAAGAAGGGATGGTTAAAAGGGAATTGCGCTTTACTACGCAAGCGGCGCAAGGTGGTGTTGTAAGAAGGGACACAATCAATGAATGACTACTTCTTCAATATCTACTGCCTCGACTAGACGGCTTAGGATTGTCTTGCGCTAGTGGTTGAGCAATTCACAGAGAATCGGGTGACTCAAATCATTCATTGAGATTGAATTTCCCAAGCAGTCATGTCAACACTTATAGCATTTGTAGGGGTATAATGCTAAGTTCAAGAAATATTCGTTTAGACATTGCATCCAAAAGGACCAAATGACTCGAATTTAAATATAGATGAAGAAGGTAGGGAAAGAGTGGTATTGCTCAGGTGTTCTATATTTAGTGAGCGTTGCATATAAGTCTTGTTTGGACAATTGAATTGAGGGGCAGTCTTGAAATGTTACTGAAAGAAGTGTTAGTGTCAAGAGAACATTAAAGCATTCTTCATCATCAAATCTTGCATTTCAGAGCAGACCTATCTTATTTTCTACCCAGCTTTGAGAAGCTCAGCCTCTTATTTGATTGGGGAAGCAGCAATCACGTGCCGTTTCCCCTATTCACGCGCCGTAGTCACTCGCTTCCCCTGGTCAAGTAAACCAATCACGTCCTACCAACCCAAATCTTGATTTGGTCCAAACAAGCCAGGATAGTGACCTTGTTCTAGGAGTTGTACAAGAATGTGACTAACGTCATGTTTCCAACTTCCCGTCTCGAAAAGCTTAAAGCTTAAATGCATGTAGCATATTGGAGGATCTGAAACAGGCTTATGATTACCTCAGATGAATCCCAGAGGAGGGGAGGTAGCGAGCATGCCCTTTCATTGGGCGGGTTTTACGAT
This sequence comes from Proliferodiscus dingleyae, assembly GCA_003988795.1. Classification (NCBI taxonomy): domain Eukaryota; kingdom Fungi; phylum Ascomycota; class Leotiomycetes; order Helotiales; family Lachnaceae; genus Proliferodiscus; species Proliferodiscus dingleyae. The sequence goes on from QYAK01000021.1 coordinate 92,046, forward strand.
TCACGTTAGATGTGTGGCTAAGAGCGAGTGAGCTTGGAAGGAAGGACTTGCTGCTGCAGGAGGCAGTGAAGTGAATAACTTTGTGAAGTAGGCGCGTGGCATAAGCCCTGAAACCCTTTGTTCATTGAGTATTAGGCTGTCAGACCCAAGTGCGTCTGACAGTCCTGCTTCTTGCATTTCCTACAAATAACCTCACATTCGCTCTTCCTTATTATACCTATGGAATAATTTGACACTCATCATTTACGACATTATTAGCATCTAGATCTTCGTTGAAATGGATATACAAGCTCCCCCTCTTCAAAGCGCTCTACCCAGTCAAATGCAGTCAGAAGAAGCCGACCGATGCGCCATCTGCAACGAAACTTTGGGTATCCCAAGATCCGACGGTGAGACCGAGCGGTTGCTCATGTTGCCTTGTTCACATACCTTCGGCAGCATCTGTATCACGCGATGGCTTGAGCGCGACTCCCCGAACCATGACTGCCCGCACTGTCGCAGGAAAATGGTATATAAAGGCTGTGGACACAACATCAGACCTCTTGATAGTGTGCGGGCACCAATATGTTTGGGAGAAAGAGACATGCCCGAGAGATGTCTCGTGTGTAGAGGAGGCAAAGGGCTTGAGCAGCAGATTCGGGTTTTGAGGGAGAGGCAGCTCGCGCTGGAGAGGGCGCTGGATGGTATGAGGATGGTCTTGCCGGGAATCATGGGTGGCATGTGTAGATCTACTGTACAAACTGCCGCTTCCAGGATTGAGCAGTCGAAGGAGGATTGGAGAAATGGCGTCGAGTCCATATATGCCGAACTTGAGAAGGAGAGGATTGAGTGGTAGGATATATGAACAGCGACCGAGTCGGCTCTCGAATTGTTGTTCTCTTAGATTGGGTAGGATTCCCCCATGAAAGCATGGTAGGCGTTGCGGCAGATTCGCGTTGAAGAATCATGGCTGGTTGGTTCTGTGTAATATACCCTGATGAACCCTTTCAATCTCACTTCACCGTGATATGCTTCTGCGCCGGCTGTCTGGTTCGTTCTCATCATCGCTGTCGTCCTTGAAACCTTCCTCCAAGTCCCGGCTTAGCCTCCGCCCATCATCGTCTCTTCCCCTCCGGGCATCTAGGGATAATGCTTCTCTCCGGTTAGCATCCACATCGTACAACTCTTCTCCCTCGTCCTCATCGAAATCACTTCCAGAGCTATCTTGCGCGCTCGAGACCGGATCTCGGCTTCCTCTAAAATGTTCTCTCCAAGAGGAAGGTAGTATTGCTCGGGTTATTGAGCGTTGCATTCGATCACGTAGGGAAGTTGTCCGTGTAGAGATTGCATCTAACGGGAGGTATTGGCTATATTTGTTGCGGTATCGCTTCCATGCGGGCACGATCAGGTATGAGATCAGAAGATAGAGGATCAAAGAGATTATGGCCGGGATGATCAGAGTCTATGAGAAGTTAGATGTGGCCCTGGCTAACTTGTTACGACTTTACCTTCAACACTGACAATGCGGAGCCCATCGTAGAGCCTTCGTCGTCATCGACTACGGCGTCTGGTGCCGGATGTGGTATATACACGTCTCCTTCAGCTGTTCGAGGGAAGACCGAGCGGATACCAAAGGTACGGGTACGAGGCTGCCAGGCAGATTGCATTCAGGAATTTGGTTGCGTAGTCTTGCGTAAGAACCGGCCACCGAGTGAAAATGGCTGCAGGTCAAGCAAGAACATAAGATATTGACATTGTACGGTAGTGGTGATCTTGCAAGCGGATGTTCGGAGCGGAACAATTGAGGCGTCGAAACATTGGGATGGCGGGAGGCTGCGCTGCTTTCAGGGGTTCAACTTGTCGCCCGCAATAAGCGCAACTCTTAGACAACTTTCAGGGGCCAGAAGTGTACTACAACTGCCACGATCTGGTCTGTGCCGCATCGGGGAAGTCGTTCATTCTCAATAAACAAAACGCTCTTTTTCGACTTCTTGGCCCCCCGCTCTCTGCTCTCTGCTCTGGCTGTGGGCTCGAGGAATCCGTGCACGAGGCGTGCGTTTGATGTGACTGCCCGCCCGTCGAGAACGTTTCAGCCTCTCTGCTGCTGCTCCTAAACGAATATCCAGCCCAGTCCGACTGGGCCACATTACAGCTGCGGCCGGCGATAACACGACCATTTCCCCAGATCCGCAAACTTGCCTTTTTGGGACTCTGAGTCTGAGTCTTCCTACACCACGGCTGGAATCCGTTGCGTTGGTGATTTGGTGTCAATAGGGGCAATTACGGGTAAGTGGCCTTCTCTGTCGTGCTGGTCGACTGCCCCGTGCGTTTGGCAATACTGCTTCCCTAAGCGTCGCAGGATCATGGGATGATCATGCTAACCGGCCCTCTCACGTAGGACGCTGCTCGAGACAGCGGTTCTTCAAGTCCCTCGGCTCGACAACACTCGCACGTTCCAACGAGGCATTATGCCAAATGCCTGGGTCTGAGACGTCAATGAACACAACAGCAATCTGTTCGAGGCGTGGCGGAACGAAAGACTAGGGATCCACATCTAAGCAATCGAAACACCCGTGTCCTTGGTCCGGATCATGTCTGCGGCAGACAGTAAGTCCAGGCAGTCGTCTGGCGGCAAATCATTCTTCTCCCGAAGCAACAAGAAGGATAAGGAGAGACGAAATGTCAGCGACGAGGGTAGATACCTGGGGACGGACCTGGACATAACAGGCTCGGTGGGATCACGAACGTCGCGGCACACAAGAGGCTCATCGATCGCATCCATAGAGCGCCCTGATTCGCCTGGCGCGGATCAGAGAGGGCTGAACATGATGGCTGGAGTGATCACATCAATACCCTATGATAGCGTGACGGCGGACAGCAAATCTCCAATACCGGTCGAGTACCTGCCAAAACAAGATCAAATGCCTGTGCGAAGGGAACCTCTGCCTCACCATCTGAACAAAGGTGGAGGCGACTTCCATCAGTATCCTTCCTTCGACCCCTCTACGATGCCAAACGGCAGCTCTCACCCTTCGGGCCCGCGCCCACCACCTGGCGCGGGGAATATTACTATGGCTTCTACCGGAAATCGCGCAACTCAACTGCAACAATGGGGACCAGGTAGGGCGAGTGTGGCCAGTAACATTCACAATCCAAGATATGACTCGTACTCAACAAACCAGTCCTCCGCCTACGGACGTAGTTCGTTTGATAATACAGATTCAAGTACAGAGCGCTCGAGCATATTCTCATCTGGCAGTTCTTCAAAGACTGCAATACAAAGTTCATTTTCCAACAGCTCTTTGTCTCCATCGCATGCGACACACCGTGAATCGCATCGGCTTACCAAGTTTCCTGGGCACTCCACTACCTCTTTTGGCTCCGGGTATGACGCATTCAATATGAACAAGCCAGCCGATGATAGAGTGGTAGAAGAAATGTTTCTAGCATTGATGCAAAAAAGAGGTTGGCACAATTTGCCTGAGCAGGCCCGGAGACAGATGATGGCGTATCCGCCTGCAAAGAAATGGACATTGGTACATCAAGATCGATTGACAGAGTGGCAAGGGGAGCAGAAACGTAGGACGACTGCTCGACAAACTGGACAGTATGGGATTGCAATGGAGACTCTCGCCAACGCCGAGGAAGAAGGAACACCGGAGTGGTTTGTCAAAAAAGTTATGGACAACAGCATATCTGCGAAGCAACTGCAAAGTCTGGCTGTCAGCCTCCGCACCCAGCCTATTGGATGGGTCAGAACATTCGTAGAATGTCAGGGTCAGGTAGCCCTCACCAATGTACTGGGAAAGATCAATCGCCGTCAAGCGCAAGGGCCGGCACCAGCAGATGGATCCACCAGCGACAAAGATCTTGACCGAGAATATGACATAGTGAAATGTTTGAAGGCCCTGATGAACAATAAATTTGGGGCTGATGATGCTCTGAACCACCAACAAGCAATTGTTGCATTGGCGACTTCTTTGATCTCACCTAGACTTACTACGAGGAAGCTTGTTAGTGAAGTTTTGACGTTTTTATGTCATTGGGCGGATGGCCAAGGACATCTAAAAGTCATCCAGGCTATGGATTATGTCAAAAATCAATCGGGAGAAAATGGCCGCTTTGACGCATGGATGCGTGTTGTCGAAGTCACCGTTGATGGCCGAGGGAAGATGGGCAGTCTTGTAGGCGCCAGTGAAGAACTCAGAAGTGGTGGCATTGGCATGGAGAATCTCCTCATGGAATATGCCGTGGCGACCCTGTTTCTCATCAATATGGTTGTCGATGCTCCTGAGAAGGATTTGCAACTTCGTGTTCATATTCGGGCGCAGTTCACAGCATGCGGTATCAAACGCATACTGACGAAGATGGAAGGCTTCCAATATGATATTATTGATAAGCAAATCGAGCGATTCCGTACTAACGAAGCTATCGATTATGAGGATCTTCTTGAACGCGAAAATAGTAGCATGAAAGACAGCATAGAGGGCGAAGTCAAAGATCTCAATGACCCAGCGCAAATCGTTGACGCCATCATGCAAAGAATTCAGGGCTCGAGTACACAGGATTACTTCGTATCCGCACTGCAGCACCTTCTGCTTATTCGTGAGAATGACGGAGAGGAACGTCTACGGATGTTCCAGCTGGTGGACTCGATGCTGAGCTATGTTGCTATGGACAGACGCTTACCAGATATGGATCTGAAGCAGAGTCTCAATTTCACGGTTCAAAGTTTGCTCGACAAATTACATACGGATTCAGAGGCCCGCCAGGCGCTCGATGAGTCCATCGAAGCCCGCCAGATTGCCGATTCGGCCATGGCCGAGCGAGATGAAATGAAGGCGCAAATTGAGCTTGGTGCCGATGGCTTGGTATCAAAATTGCAGAAGCAGATAGATGAACAAGCTCAGATAATCGAAGTGCAACGAAGGCAAATGGATGCGTTGAAAGTTGAGGTGGAAAATATCCAGACTGTCCGTGCTAAGGAAGCGCAACGCAACGAGTTGGAGACGAGAGAGCTCTACCTCATGCTTCGTGATGCTCAAGATATCGCAGCTTCTAACGCGGTAAAGGGCGCCGGTAGCGGCCTGGGAGAGAGTAATCCTGCTCAAATGAAAGGTATACTGGATAGGGAAAAGCTCATGGACCGCCTGGAGATGCAAATCGAGCGTCAGAAGACGCAGTATAAGTTGGAAGGCAGAGTATGGGGCGATGCTGCAGGTCCATCAGATCGGCTGCGGGCTCTTCGTGAAGAGATGGATGGCGAAGATCCTGGGAATGCTTCACAAAATGGAACTCCGCCAAGAGACTTTACTAACAGCATGCTCGGCAGTGTCGCCCGACAAACTAAAATCCCAAGGAAAGCTGTCAAAACTGAAGACTTCCTTGCTGAGGATGACGATGAGGAGGAAGAGGCCATCTATGAGAAACCTCGTATCGTTGAGATGAAGCGGCCGAAGCAGGCGCCTGGATATCTGGATGAGATGAGTACGAAAATTAAGCGCTACGATGCTAGTGACGACGAAGATGACGATGGAGTCACTACAGGACCCTCTCATCCAAGTCTCGAATCTGATTCTCCCAGAACACCTAGTGATGAGCCAAGTAAAGGAGATGCGCCTAAGAAAGCAGATGGCTTCAGCGGCTCTGCACCTCCGCCGCCACCGCCGCCACCTTTGCCTGGGCAAACTCTTGGCTTCAATGGACCTCCACCTCCGCCACCACCTCCTCCGCCACCTGGAGGATTTTCTGGCGCGCCACCGCCCCCTCCACCACCGCTACCAGGATCTCTTTCCGCGCCCGGCACCTCAGCGCTACCGCCCCCTCCACCTCCTATGCCAGGAAAGATGTCTGGCAACTTCTTAGCTCAGCAACCTACATACAACGCTGTTCCAACTATTGGTTTGCCAGTTGCTAGACCAAAGAAGAAGCTAAAGGCTCTTCATTGGGAGAAGGTTGACACTCCAATGACTACTCATTGGGCGGCTCATGCCCCAACCGCGGCTGAGAAGGAAGAGAAGTATGCTGAGCTGACAAGAAAGGGTGTCTTGGACGAGGTCGAAAAGCTGTTTTTGGCCAAAGAGATTAAACAAATTGGAAAGGCTTCTGGTAAAAAGAAGGATAAGAAGCAGGTCATTTCAAGTGACTTGATGAGAAATTTCGGTAAGGGTTGTAAGGGTTTAGCCGAACGAGTACTGACATGCTATAGAAATCTCTCTTGCCAAATTCTCATCTTACTCTGTGGAGAAGATAGTTCAAATGATCATCCACTGTGACAGAGAAGTTCTGGACAACACAGTGGTCATGGAATTCTTGCAGAAAGAGGACATGTGTAATGTTCCAGAGAATACTACCAAGCTTATGGCTCCATATAGCAAAGACTGGACTGGACCAAATGCAAACAATGAAGTTCGAGAGCAAGATCCCTCGGAACTTACGCGAGAAGACCAGATTTATCTTCAGACCGCTTATGAGCTTCACCACTATTGGAAGTCGAGAATGCGAGCTCTTTCTCTGACAAAAACATTCGAGGCTGAATACGACGAGGTTTCTGAAAAATTGAAGCAGGTCGTTGCTGTATCAGAATCGCTGCGCGACTCAGTGTCTCTGATGAATGTCCTAGGCCTCATCCTTGACATTGGCAACTATATGAACGATTCAAACAAGCAGGCCAGTGGTTTCAAGCTAAGTTCGCTTGCACGTTTGGGCATGGTCAAAGATGACAAGAATGAGTCGACTTTTGCGGATCTTGTGGAACGGATTGTCCGAACTCAGTATTCAGAATGGGAAGAGTTCACAGAAGACATCGCGGGTGTGGTCACGGCTCAGAAACTCAATGTTGAGCAATTACAACAAGATGCCAAGAGGTATATCGATAACATCAAGAATGTACAAATGTCTCTTGATTCAGGAAACCTTAGCGATCCGAAGAAATTTCACCCTCAAGATCGCGTCAGTCAAGTCGTCCAACGTTCAATGAAAGACGCTAGACGAAAAGCTGAGCAGATGCAACTCTACCTCGAAGACATGGTGCGCACATACGACGACATCATGACCTTCTACGGCGAGGATCCCCGGGACGAAAATGCGCGCCGCGACTTTTTCGCCAAACTCGCCGTGTTCGTCACCGAATGGAAGAGATCTCGCGAAAAGAATCTTGCCCTCGAGGAAACGCGTAAACGCAACGAGGTATCGATGAAACGAAAGCATGCGCAGCTTAAGGTCAATGGTTCGGGAGAGGGCAGCGGGCCAAATTCCCCTGTTTCCACGGGTGCGATGGATTCTCTACTCGAGAAGCTGAGAGCTGCTGCCCCGCAGGCACGAGACCAGAGGGATAGGCGGCGTAGAGCACGGTTGCAGAATCGGCACCAAGTCCGCGTAGCATCGGGCCAGAAAATCCCAGAACCCGACGAAATACCCGAAATAGAAGAAAATCTCAAATCTCCCGAATCACTGGACAGCGACGGAGGTCCTATTTCTCCAGGCCTTCCTGAGGATGATGTTGCGGATCGTGCGGCCCAACTCTTACAGGGTATGCGTGGCGCTGATGGGACAGATGATACGGAAAGCGAGAGGAGGGAGAGTGTGCGGCGGAGTAGAAGGAGAGATAATGCCGATGAGGAGAGAAAAGCGAGACGGAGGCGGAGAGAGAAGGCTGGCGCGAATGAAGCAGGGAATGTTGAGGGGGAGAATAGTGTCATTACGGAGGCTCTAGAGGAGGAGGAAGGCGGCGAGGGAAAAGAGGGAGAGAAGATCCCTATGCCGACAACGCTTATCAGCCCACCGAGCCCGGACGGCTCGGAAAAGCAGCCTATCACTCTTGATGATGATTGAGGGTTTGGAGGAGGAATAAGACCTTTGTAATGTCTAGTGCTGAAGTATGACAGGTGACACTTCTGTTCTTCGATTCTTTGGGAGGATACCGTTGGGTGAAACATGTATAAAGGCATAGGGTATAATGTGATTTCAGCGAACCTGGTTCGGCCTGCTGCATAGCTTGCGTTTGTATACTACAGTGGAGTTCAAGGTGCTTAATTGAAACTTCGTGGTTCCTTACCGCTTTTCATTTTAAGTGAGAACTATTCGATAGCTATGAGCAAATAGCTGCATGTCCAAAACATAAATCAAATCCACTTCTCGAGTCTCTCGAATCGGAGAATACTTTCTAAGTAAAGCTAATGAGAAACAACAATACTCTCTGAATTATGGCGGCTATGACTTGAAATGTCTATTTGAAGCATTTCACATCCGAATTTGTTCTTGCTGCTGCTGATGTCGTCGAAATAGATCTATTATCTGGGCCGCCTACCAGGTGACCATGTATATTTCAGTACTGTGAAAAGCATCTATATCGTAACCTCAATACAGCTTCAACCATTTGAAGTCATTCGATTCAGTACTAAATCACATGCCAGGAGTGGGGGGATGGATGGAGGGATGAGATCCGGTGCATTTAGGCGCGAGATCTCAAGCCCCACTGTACTTACTGCATCTACAACATAACGTGCAGCTGCCCGCTGTCGGCCCACTGCTATGAAGGGCCTTATAAAGTATAATTGTAAGTGCCATTTTCTTTTTAGACTCTGATATCCTTCAATTCCGTGAAGATGGGTGAAGGCACAAAACAATTGGTGTTGGGATATAGTGATATCCACCCATTCTCCAAAGTCAACATTACAGACAGAGAGAGCGTGCAGGAACTTCTAAGAACATTACTTGACCCTCTCAAACCACACTTCTCGCCGCTCAAATCGAGAGTACGCGTCCCAGGCCACACCGCAGTCAGGTTTGACTTCACCGCTGCTGAAATCGAGGGAATATGTCGTCCGATGTGGGGTCTGGCGGGGTTGCTAGGAGGCGGAGGGGAGTACGAGGGCACTTCATGGTTCATTGAAGGCTTGAAAGCTGGGACAGACCCTGAGAGTCCAGAATTTTGGGGATGGCCGAGAGACAACGATCAACGGATGGTGGAGATGTGTCCTTTAGGCTTCCTGCTTGCTGTGGCGCCCGTGTTCTGGAAATCATTGAACGAGAAGGAAAGAACGAATGTTGAGAATTGGCTGGGAAATTCAATCAATCAAAAAAATATGCCAAATACCAATTGGCTTTGGTTCCGCGTCTTCGGAAATCTGGGCCTCAAGAAGAGTGGGGGAAAGTATTCTCAGGAGAAGATTGAGCAGGATATTGTGCATCTGAATTCATTCTTTCGGGGAGAGGGATGGTCAAATGACGGACCTGAGGGTATCTGGCAGCAGGACTATTACAGCGGAAGTTTTGCGATCCAATTTTTACAGCTTCTTTACGCAAAGTTGGTCGGAGAGGATGACGCCGCGAAGGCAGCAGAATTCAAAAAGAGAGCACAAGATTATGCCCTCGATTTCATCCACTACTTTGACGAGGAAGGTCGTGCCACTCCTTTTGGACGCAGCGTCGGGTACCGTTTCGCCATGGCCGGATTCTGGGGGGCGCTAGCCTACGCAGATGTTGAGCTTCCAGCACCATTGACCTGGGGAATGGTAAAAGGGATTCTATTGAGGAATTTCCGATGGTGGCAGACCCAGGATCAAATTTGGAGTCCAACTGGTACTCTCACAATCGGATATTCCTACCCCTGCATGTACATGGCTGAGAACTATAATTCTCCAGGGAGTCCATACTGGGCAGCTCTGGCATTTATCTGCCTGGCTGTTCCAAAAGACCACCCGTTCTGGACATCAAAGGAAGAACCATACCCCACCGACCTGCTTCCCAAAGTGAAAGCATTGAAGCATCCAGGTCACATCATCAGCTACCTTGGTGGCCATCGATTGATCCTATCATCAGGGCAAGCATGCAGCTACCCGATGAAAGGCACTCATGCAAAGTACGGCTCTTTTGCTTATAGCAGTGCGTACGGATACTCGGTTCCTACTGGTTGCTTCACGCTGGAGCAGTTCGCGCTTGCCTCCCAGCTTGGACTTTCAGACGACGGCGGCGAGTTTTGGAAAACTCGCAGACTTTGTGAAGAAGCTGTGATCGAGACACACGAAAATCAACCCGTTTTGAAGTCTATCTGGAAGCCATATCCAGACGTCAAAATTAAGACCTATCTCATTCCACCCGTCGAAGCAACCCCGAACTGGCACTTGAGAGCTCATAAAATCCAAGCTGGTCGCGAAGTCATGACTGCTGATGGATCGTTTGCAATTTGTAATGAGAGAAAGCCAGATGGCAGATATCTAGACCTCTATGATGCCGAGAAAGGCGAAGGTACCCTACCAAAGATTATTGGAAACTATGATCTCAACACTCCTGAGGGTAGCTCAAAAGGCTCGATAGGCTCGTTTGCGGTCTCTAAAGGTGCTGTGGGTGTTGCCAGTCTCGAAACAGGAATTGAACGCACGGCAATGCTTGTCAATGCTGATCCAAATTCGAATCTCGTGGAGAGCAGGACGATTATACCAACGCTTCAGCACACTATTAAGAAGGGGGAAACTGTCTGGTACGTGACTGGAATCTATGCAAAGCCCTCAAAAGAGGGAGTCTCGCCACAGAGTTATCTTGACGGCTGGGAGAGCAAGCCTGAAATTCCGACTTGGTTGAAAGATGTAATGACGGAATGGTGATTTGAGCCATGGTCGAAATCGGTCATCTTACATCGTGGGTAGACCTGCTCCTTAAACACAATCTTATATCAAGCTCCCTTTAACCAGGCCAATTATCCACTACTCTTGTGATACCTGAATCCAGCCTGCTAAGGCAGGCGACGGGGTACCGCACTATCGGTAAGAACAATAGGTGGACATTCAGCTTCTAGAGGTCTTCCAAGTGCTTCGTTGCCCCCAATGGAGAAGGTCACGAATTTGGTAGGGTTGTATCGCCGTTAGATTTTTACCTTGCCATGCTCTGGCCTTGCTAGCTTCACCGATCTATGCAGCTTGCATATGCATTCACTATGGGCATGCGTAAAGTAAACTAATCAGACTCGAGCCTTCTGTTCTTAAATGGCCAGGATACCAATTGCAAGATATCGCCAAGTTCTTACGCTGCTGCTATCTGGAACCTGTATGATTGACTTGTATTCCACCAATAAGTACGGCACTACAGTTTAAGGAATAAAGGTTCATAGCACCGCTCACTACCTCTAAAGTCGACACACACGAAAAAAAGTCACTGGGCAGGTTTGGGCTTTACGAGCTGATGCATTTCCCCAGGATGCGGTGGTGCCACGGCCCCTCATTCTCCACCCTCGGGCCTTTCCACACCCATTCGATGCCCACACCCAGCGACATATTAGGCTTGGCAGGCCGAAAGCGATCGCCATTTTGCCGCGCTTTGGTGGGTGGAATAAACCCGTTTAATGATTGGCCGGATAAATACGTTGGGGTCTTTTACCCCAGGACTTTACTCCAGATGCTGGACACTGATAGACCAGGATCATCAGGTCCTTGGTAAGAACACCCTCGCCTTAATTCTTCCGATGTCCTTTGGTCCAGAAATATAGATGCGGCTATTCCTCCGATCCTCATCCTCGTAAATTGTTTCTCGCCCTTTCTTCTGGTGTCGGCTTTCCAGAGGTCTAAACCTGGAGGAGAAGCAGATCGAATTGTTCTGAGATTGTAAAGACTCGAGGCAGAGCTCTAGAAAAACCATGGGATTATTACAAAGGGTTGTTCGGAATGAGGCGATGAAAGAGTGAGTATGGTTTACGATTACTTGAAGCAACATAGCTGACTCGTTTTCAAGGGATCCACCTCAAATATATGGTAAACGCAACCACAGCGGTTCAGAAGATTGGCACTAACGAGCACAAAGGGTGGAAGGTATTCTTCTTGTCTGCTAGTGCATGCTTCGGAGGCATGCTGTTTGGTTGGGGTGAGTTCAATCCCTTTCAAATCAGTTTCTTCATCTGATTCTGGATAGATATTGGATCAATTGGCGGCATCCTTGTCATGCCATCTTTCGAAAGGTGGTTATCTCTTCGAAATTCTTGGATTATTAGAAATCTAACTTGATATTAGCAAATATGGTATTGCGAAGTTGAGTAAACCTGCGGCAGCAAATTTGCAGAGCAATAGTGAGTTTGAGACATAATTCTGCAACTAGTTCCTTTTCTGACGACATTCCAAGTTGTTAGCACACTCCAAGGAGGGTGCTTCTTTGGATCATTGATTGCATACTGGGTTGCAGATCGATATGGACGGAAAGTACGATATAGGGAATGTCCTGATCGGAGACAAGATGCTGATTAGAGCAATAGCCCGCTTTGTTATTTGCATCGGGAATAACCATCATTGGTATAATTATCCAGAGCGCATCTGATGGGCATATGTCAGTCACAGTGATTTCACCATCTCGATACAAGAGAGCTAAAAGTATTCAGATCTGCGCTTTATGTCGGTCGTCTCGTTGCAGGCTTTGGAGTCGGGGCAGCCAGTATGCTTACGCCTCTCTATGTAAGGATCGATTGACCATGGTCTTCAGATAGCGCTCACGGATTATTAGGTCTCTGAGAATGCCCCCCGTGCTATCCGCGGTGGTCTCACTGGACTCTACCAGCTCTTTATTGCATCTGGTATGTCCTGAATAAATTCCACGTATACGTCACACAAGTCTGACGGAATGGACAGGAACTATGCTAAGCTTTTGGACTAATTATGTATGATTCGGCTGTGAATAGCCCTCGAAAGGTTGGACAGAACTGATGTAAGGCAGGGAACTTTGCGAAACCTCAAGGGCAATGCGCAATGGCAAGTTCCATTGGCCCTTCAGTGTGTCCCGGCTTTGGCACTTTTCACTGGTATATGCCTCTGCAACGAATCCCCAAGATGGCTAGCCAGGCAAGATAATTGGGATCAGGCCAAAACAACCTTGATAAGACTCAGAAAGTAGGGATTGTATCGGTCATTTTGTACATCGTATGCTGACTCTTCCAGTTTACCTGGAGATCATTCTTACATTCACATGGAATTAGATGAAGTAAGTTCTATAACCTCGACGGCTCGTTCTCCACTTCTAACTTTTTGTAGATGAGGGAGCAATTGGAACATGAGGTATACGATATAGAACTTACCTTTATAGTTACGGCTAACCATATGGTAGCGCCTGTTGATCGGTGGAGCCAGCTTTTTCGATCTTCAGAAGGAAATGTGGTTGATTAAGGGGAACAGAAACAGAGCCCTGACATCTATTGGACTTATGGTTTGTCAACAAATGACTGGGACGTAGGTTTTCTTCATTTCTTTATGTGACATGTCGGTCTGAGGATTAATGTCTGTCCAGAAACGCCATCAACTATTACGCACCCCTGATTTTCCAAGATCTGGGCATTCCCGTAAGTATTCGATCAAGCCTGTCTTCGATACAAAATTCCTGATCTCCGGAATAGAAAGCTCAGACTGGACTCTTCGCTACTGGTATTTATGGTGTCGTCAAAATGGTAACATGCGCAGCATTTCTCTTGCTAGCCGCAGACTCTCTTGGTCGCCGTAAATATACCAACTCCTTTCATCATCCTTCTGCGTAATTGACAATACACAGGCCGGTCTCTCCTTTGGACCTCCATAGCTCAGGGCCTTGCCATGTTCGTAATCGGCTTCTATGTACGCTTCGACCCACCCGTCAGTGGCCATCCCATCCCACCTGTAGGCTACTTTGCCCTTACTTGTATCTTCCTCTTCGCAGCCTTCTTCCAATTTGGTTGGGGCCCCTGCTGCTGGATCATTGTGTCGGAAATTCCTACCGCCCGTCTCCGTGCCATGAATGTAGCGCTAGCTGCTGCCACACAATGGTTATTTAACTTTGTGGTTGCTCAGGCGGTTCCGCATATGCTTGTTAATGTGGGAGCGAGTGGTTATGGTACTTATTTCATCTTTGGATCTTTCTGCTTCTCGATGTTCTTTTTCGTGTGGTTCTTGATTCCGGAAACGAAGGGTATGAGTTTGGAGAAGTATGTTCATCCTAGTGCATCCTCCACTTGAAAAACGCAGACTGACTTGGTATCCAGGATGGATGACCTCTTTGGAGTGACTGAGCTTGTAGATCAGAAAATTCATGAAGATGAAGAAGCGCACCACAGGTCCTTAGAGATTAACACGAACAATGCTACGGCGCCAGCAGCGAATGAGAAGACCACACAATCTCACATCGAAGACAAAGAGGTACATGCTTAGGTAGCATGAACTAGTCAATATAGATCTTAGGGGAAGATTGTCCTATTAGGATGGGTGAAAGACTAGGCGCCATTGTAAAATACAGTCCAGTCAAGGGGTGGGAGATTCTGCAACAAATTGGATCCCAGAACTCCCAACACAATCAAGCTTGACGAAATCCTTGATCAAATTAGCTGTGATACATCTTGAAGCTCGATTCAAAAAATCGCTTGAATTGCCCTACTTCTTGCAAGCACTCCCGTCTATCATCCCAATTAGGAGCATCATCAATTGCAAAGATCGCATCATGAAGTCCCAGCTCTCACCTTCTCAACCTCATTCGCCCTCTTGAGCACAGGCTCAATATCTAAATAAACTTGAAAATCATCTAGACAACCGTTCCCACTCTCCAAGTCCACCTCCGGAGCCATACCAAACACGCCAAAAGCCGGTACCGTAATCCTTACATTCTCAGGATCGTTGGCTACGCTATATGTAATAGTACAGGACAAATAGATCGTATTTCCTGCAACATCTGTTTCTTATCAGCTAACGGATAGACCAAAGAAAAGGGGAAGAACTCATACCAAAATGAAGCATCTCGTGCTTCATGTGGGACAACGTTGCGAACGCGCCGTTGAAGAACTTCAACACTGTTAAAGATAGGGACTGTGGCGCGAAGAACGGAGAAGCTACCTTAGTGATATCGTTGAGTCCAACCAATTCTTCATTGTTCGCGTAACGAAGGCGGGCAGTCTTGGTATAAATCTGATGAAAGGACGCTGTGGTGAGCGAGTCTGATGCGGCGTGGAACTAATTCAGGATCTATCAGAATGTACAAAGGAACACGATTGAGAAGAGTGGAAGATACACCGTGGATCCAGGTTTTGACTTTAGAGCGAGGTTGATCTTGCAGGGTCATGATGTTAAGATCGTTTAAGTGTGTGAATAGCAGAGACGCGGTTGTAAGGACAAAGTTATATCGGTGAAATATTGGGAGAAGCTTTTGGTTTGATGAACAGATGAAGCGACAGAACGAATTTCTTTTTGACCCAGAAGTTGAAGGTTGCTAGGATATCATGAACGAGAAGGTGTTTATAGAAAAGTTCTCGGAGGAGGTCACGTTTGCGGACACTTTTCGGGAAGTTTCAGTGGTGCTTGGAAATCAAAGCTCTTCATCTATGACAGACACTATAAGATCTGTTGAATGAACCTATTTCTGAGTCCAAGGTACTGTTGAACCTATCAGAGCAGGTTGAGCATGCCGAGGGAACCCATACAGGATCAAAACCATGTGTGGTCCCGTAATACAACTAGCCAGTTGGTTGAAATATGGCACTTTTAGGACAACGCAACACGAATAAAATTTGGAAATGATTCAACTACCGCAGAAAATTCACTTTGACGCTTTGGCGAACTCGCCAAGGTATGCAGCTAACTTCTCTGCGCCCGAGAGGGAGATAGAGTTGTAATTGCTGGCTCGTATACCGCCGACACTTCTGTGTCCCTTAAGCCCAGTAAGACCTCTTTCGACAGCGCCTTTCAGGAACAGCTTTTCTGACTCATCAACATTACCAGACTATTATAGATGTTAGTACGGCTCAGATTAATTCATCCACAATTCCAAGACTTACATGCGTTACGCGAAAGCAAATATTCATTCTTGAGCGGACGCTCTTGTCTGGGACGACTTTATACAATTCTGGGTGCGCATCAAGTGCAGCATAGATCAAATTTGCTTTCTCATCTGCCACGGCTTGTTGACCATCAACTCTATCAGGGAAGTTCTTCAGCAGGCTTTGGAGAACTTGACCCGCAATAAATACACTGCGAGCTTTAGTAGATGCTATAGTGGCATGAAGAGGAATATCTCACTCAAATATGCTGAGGGTATTATATAAACTATTGTTCTTCGCAATAGTCTCGTATGAGAGGATAATTGGTCCGATAGGTAGCCCAAGCTTCCGCAGAAGAGTAGGTGCTGGTGTTGCCACTGCTGGGGGCAGGAGACTCTTTTTGATTATAACTCCAGTTATACCGGCGCTTCCCAAATTCTTCTGTGCTCCAAAGAATATCACTGAGAAGTTCTTGACCGGTATGCGTCTTGACAGGATATTTGAAGACATGTCTGCAACTACGATCGGCTCGCCTTCTCCAGTTTGCTTCAAAATCTCTGGATATCCTGGGAACTCAACTCCGTCTACGGTCTCATTATCGCAGTAATAGACCATTGCAGGGTTCTTGGAGAGCTTCCAAGAGTTCTCCGCAGGTATCTTTCCAAATTTCCCGTCATTGGCTTTCCTCGCATCCGCTGCAACGTTCACATGCTCAGCACCCAGCAGTCGAGTTGCCTCTTGGCTGGCTTTCAATGACCAACTTCCAGTGACAAGATAATCAATTTTGAGTTCCTCATCCACTGCTTTTTGTAGCTGCCTTACTAGCTCATCTTCGGGAATCTCTTTTCCTGGCTCAATGCCCAGTTCTTTGAGGATCTTTTGCTTCCTTCGCTCCACCCAGACTCCAACCAAATTATAGACGGTGGCTGAGAATTCTCCACTTCCGCCACCTTGCATAAATAGTATTTCGTAGTCATCGGGGACCTCAAGGTACTTCGCTAGATCCGCTTTAGCATTATTGAGGATGCTAGTTGCAAGTTCTGAACGATGGGAGTGCTCTGCTAGACCCAGGCCCGTCTCATTATAGTTCAGTAGACCTGACGCAGCGGTTTGTAGGACATCAGACGGTAACAAAGCCGGGCCTGCGCCAAAGTAGGTAATGTCTTCGCGGCTAGGCATTTCGAGCTCGGAAGAGGTTTTCTCGTGTGTTTACGTCTAGGTTCAGTCTTCCTATAGATCTAAAAGAGACTGATCATGAGTAGGCTGAAATTGTTTTGTATGGAATTGGCAAAGCCGGGAGTCGGAAGCAATTGCACGAAAGGGTGGTCCACATGCATACATTTGACCGATTGCGGAACGCATGGTGGGATGTGTTCCCGTGAGGGGATGAAAGAGACTTACTTGTTGTACTGTACCGCAAAATAGCCAATTCACTGCCCTTATTTCCAATAGAGAAGGAAAACAAATATACAAGAAGAGATGAGAAGTCAGTATCGTCCAAGATGAATGAGTCAACAAGGCTCGAGTCATGCCCTGGCTTCCCCGGATTTTTCTGGTGGGCTGTTTAGCGTGGCCGATCATCCTTGTCAGCCTTGTGCAATTGCCGAACTTCTGCCAACCACACTCCTCAGCCTTGCATTTCAACACATTCTCGTTTCCTCTTCTTGGTTTGCCCGTGTAAGATGAAAATGATCAATCTGTTGGCACATCTGCAAGCCTCGTCCGAGAAGGGGCAGTCATAATGGCTGAGCGCAAGATGTCGGAGGCTGGTCCCTCCAAGGTCCAAATTCCAGCGGCGTCATTCCGTATGCATCTTTCCCCAATCGTACAGAGATCCGTTGCTAATTCATTGTACAGCTACACATAATTCACCTCGAATTTGGTTCCTCACATCTGCATTGTCCCCGTTGGCGGTGAGATTGATCAGGTTGCTTCTCGCCCATGGCGATTATGTTGCGGCAGGACTCCCGCCAGCCGAAATCGAAGATGATGATCGAAGTGCTGAGTTTAGGGAACTAATCAATGAATGTAGAAGCGGACGAAAAGATAGAGAGGGCTGGAAAGATAGGATCCGTGGCATACGATGTGACGGCAGGATAATGGGACAA
The DNA here is from genome assembly GCA_003988795.1 of Proliferodiscus dingleyae. Taxonomy (NCBI): domain Eukaryota; kingdom Fungi; phylum Ascomycota; class Leotiomycetes; order Helotiales; family Lachnaceae; genus Proliferodiscus; species Proliferodiscus dingleyae. The sequence continues at coordinate 109,878 of QYAK01000021.1, forward strand.
TGCGGGGCAGCTATTGCTGAAGCAGTCGATGTCTTTGGGAGGATAGATATTTTGTTGTGTTGTACATCAGAAGGTTGCCTCCAGACATTTCACCCCATTAATCTGTACTGATACGTAGTAGCCGTTGTCGGCACAGTTGAAGAACTTTCCACCAACAGCTCAACACAAAGCCTCGTCCGCGACCAATTCGAAATAATCTTCTTCAGTCAAGTAAACTTTATTAAAGCCACGCTTCCCCGCCTCCGCGTGCGTCACAATGGCCACATCATGATCCTCACCGGCATAGGAGGGCATATTGGAACTCCTGGAATGCCCATGAATTGTTCCGCAATCTGGGCACTGGAAGGCTACTGCGACTCTCTCGCCTACGAAATTGCACCCTTCAACATCAAACTTACAATTTTGCAGCCAAATAAAGAAATCGGTGTTCTGACAAACAAAATTATCTTCGCACCGCAATTGCCACAGTATGAGAGCAGCAATAATCCTGCGCCGGGACTGAGGGACATTCTGACCAATGTCCTTGACAGCCATCCTGAGACGCGCATTAGTGACAAGCAGGGAGTCAATAAGACAAAGATCGTATCGAGATATCCAAGACTTCCGAGTGAAGCGAGGGATAGGTTGGTAATGGAGACGGTACATGCTCTCACGGCGATTGGGGGGCATGAGAATCCACCAGCTAGGCATATTGTTGGATATGAAGGAGTTGCAAGTGTAAAGGAAAAGTTGAAAACAGTTAGTGAGGAATTAGAGGACTTCGTTGAAGTTAGCTGTGCGGTGGATATCTTCAAGAGCGACGTTGGTCGGGCTGCATTGAGTGGCGGAAACAGAGCAGATGGAAGTGCTAGCGGTAGTGCGTCTGGGAATGCCATGGCAGGACCATCTTCCTAACCAAGATGAAAAGCGCTTGATCAATCATGGCAGTACTTGATCGACATCCGCAAAGTGTCGCACGTCTTTGAGCATTTAGTGGGATCAATGTTCTTACTTAGATTTCCGTTTAATAATGTAAAGGCCGAGACTCTATCTAGCAAACTATGTCAGCTTATATGATTTTAAAGTGCTCGTCCAGCCAATGAGTCTCCTTGTCGATTGAATATGCCACTCAGGTGAACTGATTTTTGTTTTGAGAACCGAAATCCGAGCCAAACTATCCCAATGCTAAACTCTCCTGAATTCCATGACCTCCATGAACCTTTTCACAAAGCCTGCCAAATGTGGTGGAGCGATCATCGTACTGTGACGTCCAAGCACCGGCCAAGCCAGGAAGCCGCCATTCTCCACGAAGGTGGACCATTCAACGATAGTCCTCTGGCGCCATGCATCAATCTAGCCCAGTATCAACGTCATTGCCTCGTCTTCAAAATTAATGAAGGGTTAACATACCGTATTCCTTTCCACCAAGCAAACCGACGGCTCCGTATAAAAGATGTCCATCTTACTTACCGTACCCGTCAGATCATACTCTGTTGAATTTTGCTTTAGTTGAAATGCTAAATTTGCCCAATTTGCAAGCTTTTCTTTATTCATATTCATCTGCGAAACCCTGGACTTCGGCGCGCCATTCAGCATCTGAAGTACAAGCTGTTCTCTGTCCAACTTGCTGGTCTCAGGAAGTAGCTTGAGTACGTCGTCTTCTTCAATGAAGCCAAGGAAAGTGGAGATATGAAGCAGGACTTCGGCCCAGGTGCAAGCTAATGCACGAGTTCGGAAGAGAGGGTCTTGATCCAGGGCAGCCAAGAACCGTACCTCGTCTCCGTTGAGCTCCATGATTTTCGCTATCTCGAAAGCCAGCATAACACCGGAGCCATATCCCACAATAGCGTACGGACCATTGGGTTGGCGTGACCTGAGAGCATCATGGAATACAGCTACGTTTTCGGATACGGAGGCGAAGAAAGGTTCGCCATTGAAACCTCTGGAGTTGAGAGCGTAGATAGGACGATCAGGAAAGTAACGGGCAAGATTCATGAAGATGAGAGCATCGCTGACGTCGGGGTGGATTAGCCAGAGTGGTGTCTTTCCGCCGTTTGGCTGCAGCACCATCACTGATTCATAATCAGAATGAGAGCGTAGAGAATCGAGTGCCGAAGCGAGCTCTTGTAAAATGCGATGTGTGAAGAGAGTTGTGAGCGGGATGTGTGGAATGGACAAACGGGCTTGGAGGCTGGACTGCATCTTCAAGATATCAACTGAGGATACACCGACGTTGAAGATAGTGCTAGTTCTTCTCCATTTAATGGCTAAATCGGGAAAGAGGGAGAGGTAAGCTTCTATGATGGCTTGTTCAGTTGGCGTTGTGGCTATTTCATTGTTTGCTTTTCTGCAGACTTCTTGTACTTTTGACCAACCTTCGTCGAACGATGCGTATTCTCCGTTTTCAAAGGCTTTCCGGATCTTGGCGCGAGAAATTTGTCCCAGATTTGTTTTCTTGAAGAGAGCTTTGGGTAGGGGAATAATTTTGTAGGGGCGGAAGCCGTATAAAAGTGTGATAATTTTGGAAATTGCGACGTGAGTTTTGACTCGACTGCGTTGATCACCTGCATCGTGGGCTCGAGCATAGACGAGAACTAGAGTCTCGGCATTATTGTTTGGATCTCTGTAGGAGAAAGCTAAAGTGTTGCCTTGAAAGATTCCCGGGATCTCAGAATTATGAAGGGCAACTTCGACCACCTGCGGGTAGTGTTTTATGCTGTCCAAACTTAGAGACGCTCGTGACTAAGAAATTGGCGTTCCAGTACATACCCATTGATATTGATAATATCTTGCTCCTTTCCAGTGAGATGCAGATTCCCAAGTTCGTCAATAAAGCCTAAGTTGGCAGTAATGAACCTATGATGGGCGAATACGTAAGTCCGAGTCCAACGAAGAGTACCACAATTCAACATCCAACAAGCTTCTCAAAATTTTTGGGATATGGAAGATAATGAAGGTTTGACTCACCAACCGTCACTGTTGAAGTCAAGATTCGTCTTCTCGGAATCATTATAGTACTGCTTTGTCACAGCAGGTCCATATAACATCAAGTGGCCGACCTCGCCAGGCCCGGCTTCGATATCTCCAGTGATTGGTGAAATCCTCACTTTCACAGCAGTAGTCGGAATGCCCACAGAGCAAAGATTTAAGTTTTGCTCCATTTCATAATGAGGACATTGCAGATGATAGACTGCACCAGCACAGCTCTCAGGAAGATTTAGAGCGGGCTTGATGAAGCTACCTGGAGCTCCAAAGTAGAACAACGCATTCGTCAACTGCGCGCAAGTAGTTGTGACATTTGGTTCTATCCCTGAAATGATTGACCGCAGACTTGAAAACTCGAAACGAGATCGGTCAACTGGCCAAGTGGAACGATCATAACCATGATTTACATAGATCTCGCCCGATAGAATGGAATAAGCATCTACTTGCCCCTTTGTTGCCCTCAGTTGATTGAAATGTACCTCCAATGCCCTGACCATTTGGGCGAGGACAAAGTTCGGGGCAAAGGTGTATGAGACCTCGAAATCGCTCAACATCTGGAGGTAGGTCAATGGCGTAGGTATCACCATCCGCTCATGGACTTGTATTTGTTTGGCGCAGACTCTCATAGCATGGAGATGAATTTCTATGAGGTTCGCCGCGTGGTCAAGTCCGGTCCAGCCGAGGAAAGTGTCTTCAGAATTTGTTTGAAGTAAGTCGACTTTCCCATTGAGTGCTGATAAAATCTGTCCATGGGTGAGACAGACAGCTCTAAGCTTGCCAGCCAATCCGGAGGTGAGCATTAAAACGGCCAACTCGTGACTTTGCTTGGAAAGACCCGGTACGTCTTCGGAGCTTGCGGGGGATTGTGGCGAGTCAATAGCTTCAGTGGTACGAATACAAATTGCCTCATCCGAATCGCTTAAATTTGAGCGAAGAGCATTGGTAGTAATGACCAAAGGGGATTCAAAAAGCTTTTGTAATGCTTGAATATAATCCTTGCGTCTTTGAACGTCTTCACTGAGCGGAGGTACTGTATAATTCTATATTTAGTATTTGTTATAGAGATTGAGGTCACCACAATAGGGATACGAGACGTGAGTGAAGTCAGGTTCGTAGGAAATCAGGTCAATAATCTTGAAAGAAGAGCTCTCACATATACAGGGCACACCTCCTGCTGCAAGTGAGGCCCAGAACCATCGAATTATATCCAGGTGGTCGTTCATGTATAGGAGAATGACCGATTTCGTCTTTAAAGGCTCAAGGGTTCGGAGGCGTCGTGCTCTAGGAAGAGAAATTTGGTACAATTCTTTGTATGAGAGATCAACTTCGCTAGGCCGGCCCGAGACAAGCTGACAAAATTTGATGCCATTATCTGTCTCCGAAGCCAGCCTCAAGGTGTCGAAAAGATTTGGCATAGCCATCTTGCTGGTGAAATCGTAGGAATACTTGTAGAAGTTGAAATAGACCAAGGAATTGATGAGGCTGCAACGAAAGGAGGATAGCTTTTTATGTCAACCACGCAGCGGTGGAGTTTGTTAATTCACCTGAAGCTAGTTGCGGCCTTTCAGAGACTTGCTAGATATTTTCATTAGTATACCAGACAACATCTCAGGCATAGGGATGTTGCTAATCGCTGTATGGTGGCAGAATATATGTAGTGAATCAATCACTTGAGACTAAAAGTCCTATTGGTAGGAATATGACACGCAAGTAATGAGCAGGTGTATGCCTCTTTAAAGCATTCACTTTTGAGATGAGTAGCATGCCAGCTACATCATCTGTATACCAACTGATAAGCCTGGCGACTCGGCCATACATTACACGAAGTTGAAGTCGCCGAGAAATTTCTTTGTGAACCTTTTGGAGAGCTCCTCAACTCTAGTAGGAAATATAGAATGCGAAAATAAAGATGACATTGTGAGCATTCTAGTTGAAAATCATCAAAATAAAGACTTTCTTGTAACACGACAAATCTTGGTTACTCATCCCAATGGGTCTAATGGTGGTGGCTCTTTCATCCTTGGAAACGAATGAGATACCAGGTACCTGCCATCTACTTAATACTCGTTAGTATGAAAGCGAAACGACAAGAACGATAAGGAAGAGGAATTTGACACCAAACATGATGCTCGAGAATTAGTTTCTATATGGATGGGCTGAACAGATCTCTTCACACTCTTAGTTGGCAAACAGAAGCAGCTGGGTAGATATTGTTAGTAGGAGACTTCGACTTCAACTGAAGCTACAAGCCACCCTCAGCTCTCTTGCCATTGGGGGCTTCACGATGGTGGTTGTTCAAAGGACGAGGAAGATGACAGCAGAGATGAAGCATTCAGTTTTACGGGGACTTCTCGTGCGATTTATATATGATAGAATCGAGTATAGGATGTTTCGTGTAGCGACAAGCCTTTGATTGTAGTGGTGGTTCATGTGGGTTACTTGCTGCCGGGCCGAATTAAATCCGCTGGCGGCAGAAAGCTCACACCGCCCGCCTCTGCAGGGGTCCCCATAGAAGAAGCAGAGCAGAGTAGGCACTTGTGTATTCTTGACTGAGCACGCGACAGAATCTATCAAGCCGACTTGAAGCTCTTCAACCTCTATTCTCTTCTACTTTCAATATTCTCCAACAGCGGCATCATGTGTCTCTCGACGATCCGGCAATAGCGTCTTGTAAAGGTTCCTACCGTTCAAACACCTAGGCGCATCCCAAATGTTGTCAGAATGCTGGACCAGTTATCGCCCACTGCTCCTGCGAGAGTACGAGCGGTACTCCTGCCAATTGGGCAAATCAAAAGGGCGAGATTTCTCAGCTTCGTCGAGAGACTACAACCCGAGAATGTTGTGCGCCTGGGGGACATTAGTCCAGACGGACGTCCCCATAGAAGTAGGGATCAGTCAACGACCTTATTCTGGACATGCTAACTCTTCTTAGATATGTTCTCCCCCCTGGCATTCCCCGGCGGCATGATTGTTTACGATCTTACTACGTTCTACCCCTCGCCTTCGCATGTGGCTCTGTCCCCATTCGAGCTGTACCGAGAACCACTGGTCATTATCGCCATTGCAGATGGCACTGAGCTGGACCGTATACAGTACAGAAAACCCAGGAGAAGTCTCAATGGCACTGGGCAGGTTCGGCCGGAACATAATTTGCGGGAATTGCACCAAGATTTAGAGGAAGTCAGAGACAGATATCCTAAAGCCTTGGTACAGCAATTATTGTTATTCGACTACGTTTATAAAGATGCTTTTGGCCCTTTACCGGAAGGATTGGTTGCAGTTCCTCCAGCTGCACAATGCAAGCTCACAACTCTGAAGACTATCATGTGTGACATTTCTTCAATGCTATTAGCAGAGATGACTACCCTAGCGAAGTCCCTACAGGCGTTGCCTACGGTCGAATCGCCGGGTCAGTCGCAAGGCCCTCGACAGTATAATGGGGTAGCGTGGCGGGCGGAGCAAACAGACTCGCGGCGCAATTCTCAATATTCTCTGCCAACTCAAAACTCGCGCCCTGGGTCTCCCGGCGGAAGCATCGACCGTAGTCATGTTCGCATGTCAATGCCAGCGCAACTACGGTCATTAGATTCGAATAGTTCATCTCCATCTGCTCGACCTTCTACGCCCCAAAATGGCGTTCAATCTGATCTGCCCACAACCTTTGACCAGATTGTTGGGCCTAATAGTGGGGATTCGAAACCCTCGCAAAGGCCCATTCCTGTCAGATTGGGTAGTGCCGACACTGCTCGAGATACCAGTCGAGATCGTGTTTCGGTTCAAGGTTTTGGACCCGGCAGCATCAGCGAGAGAGCTAGGAATATTGGCAAAGGCCGCGTTGGCATTGTGATCGGCTCGCTTTATCTCCAAGCTGGCAGGTGGAATGATGCTCTCCGAGAGCTTACTGAGGCTGGAGACATCGCAAAATACAACCTCGATCATTTATGGCATGCTAAAGCACTTGATTATATCGTTGTTAGTATGCTGATGCTTGCATGGGCTGGCATGGACTTCCGAATACCCCAGATCTGCTACGCTACAGCAGACAAGGCTTCACAAGGGGTTCATTCTGCTGAATCGAAGACGTTGCCTGGTGACCGACTCATATCTATGCAAACTCTCGCTATACAACTTCCGGAATTATTGGATAGAATATTGAATCTTTATGCCAGATCAGCGAACAATACTGGGGAAGCCTTGCCACAATTTCCTTATTCTGAATCGGCCATAAGATTCTCGAAACTTCTGTCTTTTATCCACTTAGCTGATGGATCACTAGACGATGATGTTCTGCAGCTCATAGTTGTTGGCACACCGTTAAAGAAGCGTCCGAATCTTGTTCCTCCCCGACTAAATATCAGGCCTGCGAGGTCTGAAATAGTGACGACACTTTTCCGAGCCCTTCCGAGTTTCGATTCACAGGACACTCTTTCTCTTGTGGATCACGCAATAATATTAAGTGGAATCGCGTCCATCTTGGGCCTATTAGGTTACCATAGGAAGAAAGCTATGGTGATACGTGAGTTAATATCTGTGCTGATACCTGGCCTTGTCCAAGCGCGGCTCAAGGGTGCTGCTGAAATGGGTGTTCATCCTGCGGCAGGGCTAGCTGCGCTCAATTCTATCAATGGCAGTACGAACGGAGCTGGAGCTCTTGATCTTGGCGAAGGCGATGTAGAGAATGGAATTGACAGCTTTCTTGGTTTATTGAGCCAGACATACGCTGTTGTTTCGTCTGAAAGCGGTAAAACAGACTCTGAGGCTCATGACGACTCGGATGGCGCTGTAATAGCTCGTATCGTGCACAATGCCATTACCAGGGCTTTTGGTGGTCAAAAACTCAAGATGGATGTGTTACGTTCTTGTATTAAACTCTCGGAGGCCTTACCGGATTTCCATGGTGTTTTGAAGTTCACAGCCGATCTTCTCAGAACTGCTGGTAGCGGCGTTGCACCGGGTCCCCGAAGCGATGATGCGTCACCATCAATGGTTCGGGAAGAGCAAATCCGACTTGCTACTAATATCTCCAGGACGCTTGGCGCCGCGCGAAACTTAGGGGTGAGGAATCTGTCAGCTGAGTATTGGGATGAGTTCTTAGTCCGAGGGATAGAGCTTGAGGCTCTGCCAGCGACCAGAATGCCAATACCTCACAAGAAGAACGAGCTTCCAGGTGCATCTGCCGTAGCCACAACTCAGAAGAATCCCTTCATTTACAACCCATTTCTAAAGGCACCTGACACTGCTGCTGCAGACCATTTGCTTGTGGCTGGTGAGGGCGCTATCTTCCGCGTCACTTTACAAAACCCCTACGACTTTGATGTAGAAATCGAAAGCATCAAGCTTGAGGCTGAAGGAGTCGATTTCACGTCTGCGATACAGAAGACAGTCATTGGACCGTACCGCACGCAAACACTGAGTGTGGCGGGAACCGCACAAGCCGCTGGCCAACTGAAGGCCACTGGATGTATAGTCAAAGTCAAAGGCTGCCGAGAAAGGCGTTTCCCCATCTTTGAAGATCCCTGGTCTCCACAAAGCGCGATCAAAATAAAGACTGTTGGAGTTGCTGCTCTTCTCAAGCCGACAGATCGACCAACCAGTACTGACTCAAGGAACGTACAGACGCCTGCTATGCCACCCCCAAAGACAGCATCCTTAGTTCTCAATGTTATTGAGAAGCAGCCAGTGGTCATTGTTAAGTCTACCTCGCTCTCTCAATCTGCTATCATGGTGCTGGAGGGCGAGCGGCAGAAGTTTTTGATTACTTTGCAGAACTGCTCACATGAAACGCCTGCCGACTTTTTGTTATTCTCATTTAAGGATTCCACGCAGGCGCCCCTGCAAGCTGCAATGAGCAGTCGAGATGCTTCATCAGCCGAACTGTATGAATATGAGCTCATATATGCACGAAAACAGGCACTGCGTTTAGTTCCAAACAATGCCAGGCAGCTATATATCGGACCAGGAGCTACAAGCACATTTGAGGTGGAGATCCTGGGGAAGCCTGGTCTTACCAGCGCCACAATCCAAGTTGACTATGCGTACTTGGGCGTTGATCCTACAGAAGTACAAGCCAAGTTCTATACCAGGCAGGTCAGCCTACCGCTAACTATAACGGTCAATGCCAGTCTAGAGCTGGCTAAGATGGATGTTCTCCCTCTGACTGGCCACATCCCAAAATCGCTATGGTCACAAACAAGCGCTGGCAAAAACTCTCAAGCGGACATCACGCCGGAAGATTATTGCCTCTTACTTCTCGATCTGCGAAATTCCTGGCCATCTAACTTGCGGGTCCATCTTGATATCCCAGATGGCGGCGAAATTGATGAAGAGATCTTGCCTGGCAACACTTCAAGGATAATGTTCCCTATACCTCGAATATTTCTTGAGGATCCGCACACAGCGATTCCAGCCCTGGACCCTTCCCGACAACGACAATTCGTTGTAAGTGCCGGGAAAGTTTCTGCAGACTCGGAAAGAATGAGTCGTGAGGTTTTCTGGTATCGGGAAGAGATATTGAAAGTGCTCCATGGAACGTGGCACACCATTACCGGACCTTCGCGAAATGGAGAGGTCGAATTACGAAGCATAAGGTTGAACCAGCGTATGATCGATGCTACTAAAATCGAAGACATTGGAATTGATCTTGTCGTCAATAATGCTCAATCTTCTATGCCGAGACAAGAAATCTTCACAGATAGCTCCGCTGAACTCAAAGTTCGCATCATTAATCGGACACCGGAACCAATTCGTGCAGTGCTGCGCATCCAGCCTTCCTTACGGAACCAGCCTCACAACATGTCTCTCGACCTAGCCAGGAAGCTTATATGGAACGGCGTCCTACAGCAGCCCCTACCCCAAATTCTAGCGAAGGAATCAGTGGAAATCAGCATTGGGATGACAGCTCTTTGCCGAGGAGAGTACGAAATCGGCGCTTCAGTTGAGGATATCGGCTTGAAAGAACCCCCTCTCGAAGAAGAGAAGGAGGATGTAACGAGACCGAGGGCTAATACGCGGATGATGATGGATGCTATGCTGGATACGCCAGACCGCAGAATATGGCACGCTCGTGAGCCGTGCTTGCTAATGGTAAGGGACGAGGAAAGTGATGATGATTATGACGAATGATATTTGTAATGTAAAGTAGAAGCATGGTACAAAGGCGGTGGTCTTGCATAGCACTTAGAATAATAGCTGCAGGATCTGTATAATTCCTACCGCGAAGAGCACCTATGATGAACCTTTCAATGCTCTTAATGTTTGACTTTTAGTGATATCTTCTTCATTGTTACTAACATGGTAAATACTAGGCACACATGGAACCTTCCTGCATCTCACTCACCAACTGCATCTAGACGCTGTATATACAAAGTCTAAGCGAGTCAAAAAGGGGGGAAGGGCAAGGGCAAGGGCGTAGCAGTCAAGCGTGATGACAAAGATATTAGTCATAGCCAATATTGGTACGCCACAGTAAAGACGGCCCACCAGTATCAACCTCCTTCTTTATCAAAGTGGGGAGATGACGGAGGTCCGATAAATGCCACTTTGTGGTGGGGTAAATTTTCTGTTACTGTCAAGCTATTTCTAATGCACAAAAGCTTCATGCCCTTTCTCATCCTCTCTCATCTTCCGCTTGACCTGTGCAAAATTGGGAGTTCTCTTGAACCGGAATTCGTACACGCTAAGCTTCTCCTAGAGCCAGTTGTATAACTATTGTGCCTTATACACCTGCAAAGCTTCATTTCCACATTTCTCCCCGCCGAAATTTCATCTATACTCAGCATGGCAAGTCTGCCTAAGGAGATCAAGCAATGGGTCTCGTCTCAGGATGGCCTTGAGAACCTCAAAACAGCAACCGCTCCCCTTCCAGTCCCAGGCCCAGACGAAGTCTTAGTGAAAGTAAATACCATATCTCTCAACTACCGGGACACAGAAGTCTGCATGGGGCTATACAACCACCATAAAACGACCGGCGGACCCGCACCATCCATTGTCCCTTGCTCCGACATGTGCGGCACCATTGTCTCCTCGAAGTCAGAGCAATGGAAGGAGGGCGATAAAGTCCTGAGTATCTTTAACCAGACACATCTGAAGGGACAAGTGAAAGCGCCGCACATGAAAAGCGGCTTGGGGCTACCTCTCCCAGGTGTATTGAGCGAGTACAGGGTGTTCCCGGCCTGTGGCCTGGTCAAGAAGCCAGCGTCGTTGACGGACGAAGAGGCGTGCACGTTGCCGATTGCGGCACTGACGGCGTGGATGGCCATTAATGGGATGAGACCTCTGGGACAGCCTGGTGGGAAAGGTGAGACTGTGCTGATCCAGGGAACGGGCGGTGTGGCCGTCAATGGTCTTCTGATTGCGAAGGCCAGTGGTGCTGAAGGTTCGTTCTCAGGATTTTATTCGTTTGAAAGCATCTCGGAGATATACTAATATCATCTAGTGATAATCACTTCATCCTCGGATAAGAAACTTGAGCAAGCAAAGAAGTTGGGTGCGGATAGGACCATCAATTATCGCACGACGCCAAACTGGGACGAGGAGGTCATGAAGATGACAGGCGGTGAGGGCGTCGATATCATCTTTGAGAATGGTGGTGCGCAGACGCTGAGGAAGTCTTTCAATTGTATAGCCTTTGGTGGATTGATCGACTGCATCGGGTATCTGTCTGGTAAGGAAGATGCCCCAGGCGACAGACTGAACACCAATGTGCTTGCACTATTAAGAAATGTCACTCTGAAAGGAATTTTAAATGGGCCTAAGGAGAGATTTGAGGAGATGAACGTTTTCTTTGAGCAAAACGACATTAAGCCGGTGGTAGACAAGGTATTTACATTTGATGAATCGAAAGAAGCGCTGATTTACTTATTCAAGGGCGGTCATTTTGGAAAAGTTGTCATAAAAGTCGCTTCATAGATTATTTATTATTTTTAGGCACATAATATGCAGAGAGCTTCGGGCAAAACATCCAATTTTTAGCCAGGACGTGTTAATGCTCATTATATCGCCTATGTGATCGGATTGATCAAGTAACATAGTGAGTTCCAGCCCAGACAACCTCCCTATAAGCATCACAAAGTAAATATAGTTATCCGTAGGCGCTGAATTGGATTTCATCATTTGTATATACGGGCATATCCACTACTATCCACCAAAATCCATTCTCAACGCAATTGTTGGCTCTTTTCCCTCTCCTTCCCCACTAACAGCCTTACCAGCATTAGCCTGCCGTCCCTTCATAATGACACTCTCCATGAACCCCTTTTGTGCTTCGCTCAGACCACCCATGACCCCCCTAAACGCCGCTTGATCGGTTGCTGCTAGCTCCAGCAGCCGAGCACTCGTCTCCTTATACACATCTTCTCCCTCTTTACCAGCTCGTTGTAGCAGTGTGGGGATGATCAACGACATTGCTACGGGTTTGGAATTAGGAGGGAGTGAAGAGACGAAGGAAGTAAGCGCATGGGAGACAAGGGCGCGTGCATTTTCTGGGTCTTCAGACTTAGTAGAAGTGCAGAAAGTTATGAGACGGGGAATAAGATAGCGAGCGATAGAGTGGTCTGCAGGAGTTTTGGGGTTCTGAAGCAGGAGGGTGCGGATGCAGTTCGCGGCTACCTTTGCGGTCTGACACGAGTTTGTTAGTAGGTAATATGTGGGAAAGTGAAGCGGGGCGCATACCATGCGGTCATTGAGGCAGTCGATGACCTCGTCTAGAAAGCGAGTGACAAGGGGCTCAGACGCCGATAAGTAGTTCTTACCGCTAGTGAGGAGGAGCGTTGATGCTAGGAGAGTATTTTTGACGCAGGGGAGCGAGGCTTCCGTCTCGCGCTTTTGGGCATTGAGGTAGATGGACAGGAAGCGCTTTAGACAACCTTGTATTTGGCTGAGATTAGTATCTTCTTCTTCTCTCTTAACCTTGCGTGCGCCTGAGATGCTGGTGACGAATCGCTTGAGTATAGGAAGTGACTGAGGAACCACCACCGCCTGACAGCTTGCTGTGCCAAGAATAGTGGCAAATATGTGGATGATGCAGGCATGGAGATCGGTCTTGATGATTGATGGAAAGACCTCGGCGGCGTCAACCAAGGAATTGAGAGACAGACGCACCAGAATGACGGCTTCATCGGTCAACTGGTGGCGGGCAGATTGCTTAGGCTCAATCAAATTGGGAAGCAAACCAGCTAAGACGAGAACGATAATACGAGTCAGTTCAAATAATTGCTCGATATCCTCAGACAGGTCTCCATCTTCGGTGGCATCAGGCCGTGTCGCTGATGGGTGGGAAATGCACAAGCCTCGAGCGATCTGGACTATAACGCCTTGAACATCCAGATCTTCGGTGAGGACTAGCCGATCAAGCAAATCCATTGTCTCGGAAAACACGGCTTCCCGATAGATAGCGTGGCCAGATACACTCGGATGAAGGATCTTCTTCAGTGCCCGCAGGATCTCAAAAGTCTGCTCTTTCGAAGCGAATGCATCAGTGCCTGGTCTTGCAACAAGTGCCTCGAATGCAATGCCAAATAGGACAAAGAAAAAAGCCACGGGTTCATCGCGGTAGTTGATGTCGTTGCCTTTTGAATGGCCGTTGGTGACTGGCGCATCTGTTTCCTTGCCATCTAATGCATCAAAAACGAACTCGCTATCCTGCTCAATCAAACTTGCGATTGCATCAACAAGCTTGAGCCAAGAGTCTTGATAGAATCTCAAAAGAGTTTCGCGGTTCAGTGCGGAATATATGCTATCCAGACTACCCGAGAGTGAGGGTGGACCCAAGCTCATCGAAATGTCAGGCTCAAATCTGAGGCGCGCAAACTCTCTCAGTGATGCCAACCAAAGAGGTGTGAGAGTCCCAATATAGGGCTTCAATAGCTCAATCAGGTAGTGCTGTTCTATGCTTGCTACTTGAAGTTCTGCCCAGGCTGAGAAGACAGCCATCTTGACCATTACTTGGGCATTGGAGCTAAGTCCCTTCAAATCACCGATTGACGCTACTTCAGACTCTCCCTCTCTTGAGAAGTTCTCTAAAGCTGTCACAAGAGTTTTCAAAATACGACCCATTCGGTCCACGTCGGTCACTATGCCCGTTGCAATGAAAGCGGCGCAAACATTGACAGCTTCCGACGCCAGCTCAGGTGAAGAGTCAGCAGCAAAGGCAGGCGTAAGCGCCGAGCTGATCTGGGCTTGGTATTGCTCTAAGAGCGGCGCTTCAGCGAAGTCGGGATCTGGCGTCTTGCCAAACATCTTCAGAACCGAATCAATGATCTTCAGGCCCCATACTCGTAGCTCAACGACATTCGATGTCGAGGCTGAGAACGCCATTCGAATAATATCTGCGACTTTCTTCTGTAGCTCCATCTCTGCTGCAGTGGGAGTGCCATCAGGTGGCGTAGCCTTGGTGATGAGAGGGAACATCTCGCCAAGACAACTCATGGCGAATGTTCGGACTTGCCATCTGAGAGGTTCTTGACCAGACCCGGCTCCTGACACGCCATCGTCTTTGGGAACTCCGGCTGATGCAGCGAAACCTGCAACCTCTTCATCCTGTAGATCTGGCACCGCACTAGCTTTTGCTGTCACGGCTTCAATCACCTCAGTCTTGGGTCGGGTCATAGTCAGAACACTTTGAGTCCGTTGTAGCCAGCGTGCAGTCTGTGTGAGACATGATTGATGCAGCCAATTTCTGATGACATTCCTTATCCCCTCGTGGCCAGGCGCAGAATCTAGTGCAAGCCAGAGCTGATCCTCAAAGCCACTTTCGGCTGCCCGGACTACATCTTCTGAGCTACGCTTCATTAGATTGTGTAGCCCATCAATTGCAATATCTCTCAGTTCTGAATGTCCTGAGTTGAGTTCTTTCTGGAGCATTACGACGTACTCCACAAAAACCATATGACCAGGAGCATACAGGGAAAGGTGCTCAAGACATCGAAGAGCTCCAGCCAAGACAATCGTATTTTCTTCTGCTCGGAATTGATCGACAAATGTCAAAATCAATTCACGAGCTTTTGTCATGTCTTGTAAATCAGGTCCCAGAACGTTGACCATTGAGTCGGTACATCTCGCAACCACAGCACTTGTCGGTAGTTCTATCTCTAAATTTGAGCTCGCGCCTGACGAGATGTCCTCATTGTGCGTGTCTGAGACATAGAGCTGCCCTAGCATCCCAAGGGTACTTGACACAAAGCCGGAAAATGTTAAGCCCGCTGAATCAGCAACCCGGGTTAATGCTTCTAGGGCCCAGAAATGGACAGTTGGGTGTGGATCTTGGCACAAAGACATCA
Organism: Proliferodiscus dingleyae; assembly: GCA_003988795.1. Taxonomy (NCBI): domain Eukaryota; kingdom Fungi; phylum Ascomycota; class Leotiomycetes; order Helotiales; family Lachnaceae; genus Proliferodiscus; species Proliferodiscus dingleyae. The sequence continues at coordinate 125,117 of QYAK01000021.1, forward strand.
GTACACCGACGATAGTCTTAAGGTGAAATCCAGCTGCCATGCCTCCAACTTGAGAATGAATGCATCCTAAAGCCATCGCACAACCTGCTCTAGCACTTGGCTCACGGTTCCCGACGATAGTGTCAATGAGGAATTTGACCTCCTGATTCGTGTATGCATTGCCAGAAGTATTGCATAATCTCGAGAGTGCTTCATACCCCATACTACGAACGTACTGATCTTCGTGTACGACAAAAGTTCGGATGATTTCCTGCAGAAGCTTCTCCACAGCAGAGTTTGCAAGGTCGCCGGGTGGGGATTTTGTTTCTTTCACAGCGACTTTTAAGGTCGACAAAAGTGCTGTCGCAATGTTGACATTTATAGCGGCTCGTCGTCCCAGGTCTCTCTGCAGCGAGCCTGCTGACATAAACGTAGCAACTTGCTCGAGTATGCTTTCTTGAATCTTTGCGGCTGTTAGAGGGAAAGCAATTGAGAATAGCTGGATAGCAACATTGACCACTTCAGTTGCAGGCGGGTCTGGAAGGGTGTCTGCGTTTCCTGGATCTCCCAAGTATAAAGCTAGAGAGTCATGTTCAAGAGAGCTGCAGATTGGCGACAGCAGAACCTTTGAGATGACTGCATCAGAACTATGGTTCTCCATCCAGTCATCCGAGCCCTCATTTTCATGCTGTCCTGGAAGTTTCTTGACGTTGAAGCCACGCACCAGTCCTGTAACTCCAAAGCCGCAATTATCCCCGACTTCCCATACTGTCTCAAAAGTGCCGGCAGAATTTGCGATGGCTGTGCTCAGAGAACTTGGGGTATAGTCTTCCGGGTCGGCAAAAAAGGAGACAGCAAGAGGCAGTAGGTTCGACTGAAGGAGTGCTTCAGTCCCGCCAGCAGGACTGAGATTCACCAGCTTTGTATAGCATTGAAGTACTCTCCTTTGAGTCATAAGATCTAAGTCAAGTAGTTGCAAAGATGGGCTGAGTCGCTGAGAGGCATCGTCGTTAGTCTTTTTCGACGGAAGACTTCTAAGGAAAGCCGTCGTATTTTGCAGCATGGCAGCAATTCGTTTTGAGACATCCACTGTTAAGAGCCTGCTGTTGAATTGCAGAAAGGCCAAGATAGAACCCAGAGCACATTCTCGAACATGAGTAAGAAATGATGACTCCAGATAGCTCCGCTGTGCAGTATTGTCCTTTGCTAGGGGTTTGGGAAGGGCATTCTTCCATAGGAGTAAGAGCTGTGAGAGATGGATCTTGACAAAATTGGGTCCCAATGACATGAGGCCCCCTATCAAAATCCATGCGACTTGTATTTGAGTGCTGGATATCCTCAATTCTGATTTGCTGCTGGATTTAAGCAATCCAGTTGCGAGTGACAGAACCCGACTGTTGATGTCCACAGAGCCATACAGTGGTTGCAGAGGAGCAGTGCTTATCATAGCTGAGAGGCCGTTCGCATACCCAACACTTCTTCGAGGCGAGTTTCGTCCGCTGCTCAAGAGGCTGAGCTCCCTGTTGACGCTATTCATACAGATCGTCAAGCATGACAGCAATTGCTGAGGACAAGCCAAAGCGAAAGTACGTAAACAGTACGATGTATAGATCTGCACAGTGTAACTTGGATGCTGCAGCACCTGCAATAGACCATCTCGGCAGGCGTCTGAGAAGACATTTGAAGCGGACCCGAGGATCTTCATCAAAGACGCCAAAGCGCTCAGAACTGCAATCAGCGTGTGTTTTGTAGGTTCTACTCGTTCCTTGATCACTTGAGGATAATTCTTGAGGACGTTGTTGATCAGTAACTTCGCAGCGTCTACCTGTCCTGCCTCGCCCAATATAGTTTTCCCAATCACGTCCTCGAGAATGATTTGAACAAACCTGCGTGTACTGAGCAGACGATACCGATTATTGGTGATATTCGGGTGGCTCAGGATGTCCATCGTTAGATGGTCCACAATCTTCATGTACATCGTTTCGACCGTTCTCTCACTCATGCTTTTGAAGATTTTGGTGTAGCAAACGGCTAATCCAGCTCTTGCTTTGTTGCTAGTCGAGCTTTTAACATAGAAAGTAGATAATTGTCTGAGCATTTCCGAAAGCGAAAAGACAAGAACTTGGCTTTTCTTCGGACCAGGACTTTCGGACCTTGGAGGTAGGTCCAGCTCATCGTCTCCACCAGGTACCACAGACTGACGCTTGGTATTTGTCCTCTTTGGCTTCTTGAGCATGGGAATAATACTCTCCTGCACCGGTGCCTCTGAGTGATTTTTGACCAAAGCCCCCGCAAGGCAATCCCCTGCCGCTTGCCGAACCTGAGGACTCGGCGAATCCATGGTCTTGAAAATTGTCGACTTCAAATTGTCAAAGTCGCTCGAGTAATCGAAATAAGGAGTATGCTTCACCAACATCTTCAGACACCGACAGGCCCCAATCTGAACAAACGCAGATCTGTCGCTGGATGCATAGCTCCTTGCCTGTTTCCAAGCATCTCTAGCCACCTGCTCATCCATGCTTCCTTGTATCATCTTAGCAATTTTAGCCACGGCATTGAAGACGGCTGCTCGTAGACCTGTATTATTCTGCGCTGATTTCAGTAATTTGAGCAGCGCGGAGCATGCTAGAGGATGTAATCCAATGGCACTATCTCCAGCCGCCGCAAAAACATCTCCCAGGCAGTAGGCTGCAGCATGTTTCGTTCTCAAGTCTCCATCTGCTTTTGTTTTCCCACTGGAAATGATCGCTACCATATCATTGATGGTTTCGAACAAGAGCTTCCTGTCTCCTTTGGCGAGTATATGCGCCAGACATCTTCCCAGATTATTGCGGACAACTCGTGTAGGTGGAGGGGCCGCAAGATTGAGAATTTGCATAACCTCTTTCTTGAGGTATAACTGCTGCGCCGTGCAGTCATCTGGGGCAAGACTTTCGACATGTTTCGTGAGCTTCGAAATGAACTGCAGGAGATATAGGTCTTGTTGCTCAGAAGGTAAAGACTGGAGCTTCTTGACGTCAAGCTCTGGATTCGAGGATTGATCTACCCGGGCGCTTGGAACTTTGTTTGAGCCATCTGCGGTGCTGGGAAGGTTCGTTGAGGACATTGGCACGTCGATATAGCTATTAAAAAGACGTGTGAAACTTCCTTTGCTGTCTCGCAGTGGAATGCTTCTCCTAACTCTGGACAAGGGTGCTTAATTACGAGGGGGAACTTCGGCTAAATTGTTTTTGCGGTAGTCGCTCGCGTATAGAGACATGAACTTATACATTACCGTTCTAAGCTTTTTGTGAGACATGCCTGCATTTTCAAGAGGACTTTGTTGTTTAAGTCTCAAGAGACAATTCACATGTTCACGATGTGTCCAGTTCTCCACAACATCAATTGCAAAATCGGGTCACAACAGATGGTCCAAGATAAGACACGACAAAGGGAGTGCAGACGCGAAGAGGAGCGCCCTAAATGGACTGCTATCTAAGCAGATCGCAATGGCGACCAAATGTAGGACTCTTCTCCGTGCTTCAGAAAGCTCAGAGACTAACAGGTCACGCAGTTGGCGGACCAGATCCCAATCTGAATCCTTCACTTGCGACAGCATTATTAACAGCAAAGAAAGGTACTCTCACTTGACGGTGTAAAATCCCTTTCACCACTCAGCATATTCGATAGGAAGCTTACAATGAACAGCTGGGTTGCCGAAAGCGAATATGGAAGTGGCAATCGCGCGTGGGCAGGGACGTTCTTCATCCGGGGCTGCTCTGGAATATGTCACCCTGGAAACAATCATGCCATCCTCAATCGCCATGATAATCGAAGCTGAGACGGATAATGCTAAGAGAACTTTGGAGGAATTGAGACACATCGTGAGGAAAAACGGTGGGAGAATCTCGCCTACGAGCTTCCTTTTCCAGAAAAAAGGACGAGTCACCTTCGAGAAGGACGGAAGGAACCTCGGCGTTGATGAGGTACTGGAAGAGGCTATTGATGCCGGTGCGGAAGATGTGGAGGTAGATGATGATGGGATCATTGTTGTGTGGACAGAGCCGAACAAGACGACCTTTGCTGCGGAAACTTTGCAGAAGAGTTTGAACCTCAAGCTTGAAAGTTCGGACATTATTTGGGATGCCAATGAAGATACCAAAGCGGCACTTGAGTCGGAAGATGCGGCAAAATCATTGTCGGGTTTTCTGGAGATCATCAGAGACCAACAAGGTGTGCAGGCTGTATATGCCAATATTGCACAGGGGAGCTTGAGCGAGGAGGTATGGGGAGATCTGCAGATCAAACTTGATTCTTAAATGGGTACAGCGTGCTATGAATAGGACTCTATAGATCCGCATATAGTACAGCAACAATTTTATTGTACATTAGATTGGGAGTCTTTTCTTCTCCAGCCAGCATCCATTCATGGAGTACTCTTCCGTGGATTCTGCTTTTTGGACATTTTCGTGACGCGGCCATTTTGCGACTCGCATCTTCTCCAGTGATGTCTCCACAGCCTCGTAGGGGGGGTTGATTCTCGTATGCACATAGACTTTCGATTATGGATTTAGTCACTAGTCTTTCCTGTTCTCTCGCTCATCCTTCAACCTCTGCTCTCGCAGATACAACCGTTTACGCTTCAGCCTCTCGAGCTCACCATGTATCTCTTCCTTCTCGAAAGGAATCCGATTCGTCTGCTCCGGTTTGGGCCAGAAATCAGGCACCGAGAATCGATTATCAAGGTTCGTACCGAAGTAGTACATCACTGCTATCGGGAACATGATGTACATGCCAAACTGAATCGAGTCGATTAGCATGCGAGATGCCGTGGGAAAACAGCAAGAAATAAGGGCAGCACACCTTGAAGACCTCGAGATTGGGCCCGCCCATGTTGAGAGTCGTGGAGGAGGAGAAAGTGCGTCAAGGAATGCGTGTCTGTGGCGTCTGGGTCGTTTCTTGAAGCAATGAGAGAACCTCGATGTCAAAAAATCGATATCGGCACGGTCACGGTATCACACCACACCATGATCGGTCCAGGGGTGCTGCTACTGCCGCTAGTCCAGCCTTACTGTAAGGGCGACCGCCACATGAGCCTGAACGAGGAAGCCGAGGCTGTTGCTCTGCCGTGCCTGCTTCAGCGGCTCGCTGCCTCTTCCCCACCTAGGACCACCCCCACGAGTCTGGGCCTCAATTATAAAGTTGCAATTGACTTCCTATCATCGAAATGGACAATAAGGACTTCTCTTCCTTTGGTGTTCTATTATCTTAAGTAGCCTACGCCAAATGTCGCAGTCGGTGGCTCTGGAGTACAAGGGCCGCCTGGCGGTCATCACCCTTGACAAGCAGGAGAAGCTCAATGCTCTTACTCAGGATGAATACTTTCAGATCGCCACTTACTTGAGAGAGGTTGCGACGCGTGATGAGGTATTCATCACTCTTTTGACTGGGAAAGGTAGGCCAAGTCTCCCCTGTTATATGGCGAGTTGCTCACATGGCTCCAAACAGGTCGATTCTTCTCCGCGTAGGCAGCTCCAAATCCGGCTCCTCTGTCGAAAATTAACATATAACCTAGCGGCGCAGATGTCTCAATCGATAGATCCGTAGATGATGGCACAGACAGCGGCAAATATTGGCTCATAAACCTCGTGGCCAACAATCTCAGCGTCACCCAGGCGTTCTACACCCACCCCAAGATCTTGATCACAGCCCTCAATGGCCCAGTGATCGGCCTCTCCGCCGCTCTCATCGCCTTATCAGACTTCATTTACTGCGTTCCAGAGACCTATCTCCTCACCCCATTTTCCAGTCTCGGCCTCTCCGCCGAAGGCAATGCCTCTCGTGCTTTTGTCCAACGGCTAGGGATCAGCAAAGCAAACGAAGCCCTCATTATGAGCAAGAAAATATCGTCAGAGGAGTTACTTCAAGTTGGGTTCGTGAACAAAATTTTCGACTGCCAGAGGGGGGAGGATGAGAAATTCCGGGACTTGGTGTACAAAGAGATCGACGATAAATTGGGCGACCATCTCATTGGGAGCAGTCTGCTTGAAATAAAGAGGCTAATTCGGAAGCCAGAGAGAGACATACTTGATTTGCAGGGCCAGGCTGAGGTGTTCAGTGGGTTGGAAAGATTCATGGCTGAAATTCCGCAAAAAGAGTTCATAAAAATAGCCACTGGGCAAAAGAGACATAAGCTGTAACAATATCACCGATGTACACGTATATCCCACGGAAGACCTAGAAACTTAGAGTTCTTGACTGAATCAGTGATTGATAAAGTATCTGGATTCATGGATCCTCCTCCTTCAACGAACATAGAAGAGTATGAATTTCTGGTCATATTCTTGTTCATGCCTCTTTCGAAAACTGTGCCGGGAGACCACACAGCCAACGCCATTTCCTGATCCTGATTCGCCCTCCTCCGATAAAATAAAATTGATATCCAGAAGTGCGAGGATTAATGAGCCGCTGGCAATTTAGACAGCATTTCATGTCCCCTCAAAGCCAATGCTCTTCCCAAAACGCCAGTCAGATCATAAAATATTCGGTATCCAGGAATCACTTCTCCCCGCCCTCTTTATCCAACTTCTCCAATCTCGCCATCCTCCTTTCCTCCTCCTTCTTCCAATGACTCCCCTCCTCATAATTCCTATCGATCCCTAATGCACTCCTGAATCTATCATCCTGCTTGATCTTCGCCTCCGCCAACTCATGCACCTGGTGCATCTTCAAACCCTTCTTAGTCGGTCCAACCCTCGTCCCTTCCCTTTCTTTCGTCAACTTCCTCCGTAAAGCCTCTGTTTGTGTCTCGATTTCTTCCTCATCGACTCTATAATGCAAAGTTTAGTTGTACTGCTACGTATCACCTTGGAGGGGGGAAGACCGCATACCCTTCATCTTCGAGCTTATCCCGTAATTCGAAGACTTTGACTTCTATGTCTCGCTTGCGATCGTGCTCTAGAATCTCTTTGTCGGGCTGGCGTTGTCTGTGCCTTTCGAAGTCTGTGGGGTATGGCTTGCCTTGATCGCGGGGTCGGAGGTGGGCGAGATTGCGCTGGACGTAGCCTGACGTGCCGCTACCTCTCGGCGTGGAAAGCCCTACGTTTGAAGACATGTTTTCGATGGCTTTCTATGTGGATGAGAGAAAGGATTGCAGTCGATGGAACGTTCTTTGCACATATGCTGGAGGGACTCAAGCTTAATGAGGCTACGCTAGCAAGAAATCAGGGCGGTCAAGAAATTCTGCCGTAAATTGCCCCTCGGTGACTCAACCGACAAAACATTCAGACACAAGTCAAACAATTTATTTGTATATTCAGTTTGATTCAATTAGTCTTTGAGTACGAACAAGTCATCAATCAAATATGCCAGCTGTAGATGCTCCACAGGCTTCCGAAGAGGAGCAAGTTCTCACTAGACTTCCCTTTGAGCCAATATCAAGGTCACATATACTTCACTGCTCCTACGATTACTGGCACCCTAAGTAAGAATTGTTTTGTGCCATGCGAAGCAGGTAGCTAACATATGTTCAAGATACCGATCGTCAACCCTCAGATCCCGCATCATTCCCCTCTCTCCCGCCTTCCTTGCCTACCTCCGCGAAGACGGCATTATTCTGCCTTCCGAAACCCCTCTTCAAAGTAATTCTTCCAATAATGACCCCGACAATTCATGGGACGAAGATCAGGATTCAGACCCTTCTCTACAGTTTTCCGAAATCCACGAACAGATCAAGAATACTATCACAGAGTTGGGCGGCCTTGTAGCACCAAAACTAAATTGGTCTTCCCCGAAAGATGCGACGTGGATCAGCATGACGAAGAATAGCATGGAATGCGCTACTCCTAACGACATTTACCTTTTGTTGAAATCATCGGATTTCATCACCCACGATTTGGAGCATGCGTTTGACGACTGCGAAGAAGACGACTCGCTTAAGCAGGAGGATATCAAGTACGTATTGGTACTGAGGAAATGGTTCAAGGTCAATCCTTCTTGCGAGTTCAGGTGTTTTGTCAGACGGAGGAGGATAATTGGAATTTGTCAGCGGGACTTGAACCATTTCGAATTTTTGTTTCCATTAAAAGAGCAACTGAGGGACACGATAGAAGCATATTTTGAGAAAACCCTGAAGGGGACGTTCCCGGACGAGAACTTCGTCTTTGATGTCTATCTTCCTGAGCCTTATGATAAGGTCAGGCTTATGGATATCAATCCCTGGGCACCGAGGACAGATCCCTTGTTATTCTCTTGGCTAGAGCTTCTGACCATGTCCTTGCCTGCGCCGCTTATGGGTGTGCCTGACTCGTCCCAGAATCTACCGCTGATGCATTCGAGCAGTGATGAAGATACACAGGATGAAGAAGTGGAGGATGTGCCATGGAGACCGGAAATCAGACTGGTACGAAAAGATGATCCTGAGGCATATAACTTTTCAAGTCCACAGTACAGTGCACACAAACTACCGAAGGAGGTGGTGGATGCTAGCATGGGTGAGAGCAGTATGAGAGAGTTCGCGGATCAGTGGCAGAAGATGATGGATGGGGAAGTTGAGTTGCAAGGTGAAAGTGATGAAGAAGAGGATTAGACGTAACGGCAACTCATTAAGCATCACTGTCTAGTAATAGATCTTTGACGGCTTGGTCATAGTCTCGCTATATCATCATTCGTGCCCTTGGTGATAACGAAAGTCTCGATGACCTTGATTCTTGAAATCGAACTGAGTCAATATCAAAAACATGGACACTAATGTTGTTATCATACTGCCGACAGCCATGAGGACTACCTTGACCCCTTTTCGGCTATCTCCTTGAGGAACAAAATAGGGGGTTCCACGTGACCGACCCCCCTCACCCCAAAAACGGATGATGGGACAATGTGCCGACGGCCCTGCATGTCCTGCACCATGTACCCTGCAAGATCTACATCTACCGTAGATTGAACCACACTTTCATAAAGTCTCCTCCCAAAGAAGTCAAGTATTTCTCTACAGAAGCAACGGAGCATCATATTCCGGCGGGATAATTTATCGCTTAGGAAGAGCCTCTCGGCCCGGATATTCCTCCAGTCGTGTCTGCATGTATACCCTAGATGTCTATATAACGTTTTCAATTAGAAACGTGGTCAACTATACAGACGAAGCATTACGCAGAGACCCCACCTCATGCAGGCGTCCTTACGATGAACTGCGTCATGAGTAGGGATAATTTATCTCGCAATGTATATATACAGGAGAAGTCTTGAAAGTTTTCCTGCCAGCGAGAGAGGGATCGTATTTTGAAGACGTATTTCAACTCGCCAACATGTTGCTCAAAAGTCTAGCTAGTGCTGTGCTGCTCAGTGCACAAGCAAGTGCAACAATATATTACGCTGGAGTGGCGGAGAGCAGTGGGGAGTTTGGCGTTTACAGTATGTTCTATTAGTTCTCTGTGGATATTTTTGAGAAATATTTTACTAATTTGTATTGATGTAGGTAGTAGTGCAACTCCTGGTACTGGTCTCCCGGGACGATTTGGAGTGGACTACGCCTTCATCAATGAAAGTGCCATTGACGTGTATGTCGATCAGAACAAGGTAAATTCTGCATGACGAAGATTCTAAAGTCCTAGAAATGTTGGCTGAGACAAGAAACATAGGCCAACCTTTTCCGAGTTGCATTCCTTCTAGAACGAATGTGTCCTCTCTCATATGGTCTAGGATCAAAATTCAATGAAACGGTGAGGCGATTATTCTCTACTGCTTCACAATGCAAAGACTCACATTTCACTCCCACAGCATTACGGATACTTTGCGGATGCGATCAATTACATCACAAAGACAAAAGGCGCATATGCGATCCTCGATCCGCACAACTACATGCGATACAACAATCCATCTCAACAACCCACGACTGGAAGCATCATTGGAGACACTACTGACTCAAAGGCTGCCACCACGGCTCAATTTGCCGCCTTTTGGGGCGAGCTCGCCGGACGCTTCAAGGACAATCCGAAAGTGATTTTCGGTCTCATGAATGAAGTAACAATTCTCGAGTAATGCATATGAGACTTTTGTTTACTGACGATAATAAAGCCTCATGACATGGATACGAACCTCATTCTTGCAAATGATCAGGCGGCTATCAATGCCATTCGTGCCAAAAATGCAACACAACTGATCCTAGCACCAGGCAACGGCTACACAGGTGGGCACTCCTGGACGCAAGAGTACACCGGCAACTCTCCAGCCTCCTCTACCGTCATGTACAAGATCACCGACCCTCTGAATAACACCGCTATTGATATCCATGAGTACCTCGACAGTGATTTCTCGGGCCAGCACTCGAACTGTTCTCAGTCTGGGTATGCTAATTTCTCTTCCCTTCCTCTAATTCTGCTCCCTATTCCATATCTCCTACTTAGACAACACAATTCTAACACTCCTCGCCAGCCCAACGAATCTCGCCCCTCTGACCGCTTGGCTCAAGCAATACAATCTGAAAGCGATAATCTCAGAATTTGGAGGAGCGAACGGAACAGAGTGTGCGGGCTACATCACTGGTATCATCGACTACATGTCGCAGAACGATGTATACATCGGGTGGAGCGCCTGGGCAGCAGGACCGTTCTGGGGCAGTGCCAGTGCCTGCTGTAGCGATAGCAAGCAGTGGGGTAGTTTGGAGCCCAATAGCCGGGCTGGCGATGGGAGTCCAGGCATGTATGAGACCGTATGGCAAGCTGAGATCCAGGGTGTGCTACCGAAGACGTTGCAGTTAAATGGGGTGTCAAGTATTAAGGGTGGGAACACGACTACAAAGCGTAGGTGAGGTGGGAAATCAAGGATGTGGATTTGTAGATAGTTATTAAAATGAAGAATTCGTGTATATATATTAAACTGTACATATGTTTGATATACCTTGTCTCTTGCCTTGCAAACGTTGTAAGCCATAAATTTAGTGAGTATGATGCTGAGCTCCTCCGGCGTAGATGCATGTATTGTGGCCACGGTGCAACGAATTGCTCTTGTCACAATCATCATGAAAAGCCGTTGGATCTGTTATTTAGTGCAGTTTTCGGAGCTGTGATGGGCTGCAATAAAGGTACTGTATCGAAGCCTAGTATCCGGAAAGAGACAGCTGGACAGGATATGCCATACAGATACCGATGTCCAGCTAGAATTCAGTTACTGATTATCGAACTCCTGCAATATTGTATTCTTTCGAGTTTCAACAAGTTCTCCGAAACCAGCTCCGAAGAGACCACTACTAGCATTCCCCACTTTCGTCTCCGGATGAGTCATCGGGGCCATAGATCTCAGAAATCTATAGCGTTAGAACGCTATTGCTTTATTGAAGATTTGTACGTAAGTGTCGATATAAGTTCACTGAAATGAAGGGTCAAGCAGTGACAAAGCAAAATTTTGAGTTTTGATCTCCAGAGGGCAGAAGGCAGTAGAATTTAGAGTGCTCCTATAAAAATGGGAGAACCTCTGATGAAGACTGACATAAATATAGACTCTGTACCTTACACAATCCACGAGTCATTCGCAAAAGAACGTGTAGACTTGATAAGCCAAGAGAGGTGTCTTCGTAGCGGTCCGGCCCTCCTCTTTCTTCCGTTCCATGCATTGTCTAATCCTGCTTCTAGACCATGAATTCCGTCAATCTTTATCACCTACTGCGTCACGCGCCTGTCAACTTGTCTCCAAGATTAGAACCGAAGAGCGTAATACAATATGGTCTACGACATCTAGCCCGGAGCTCAACAAAGTGGAACTCTTTCCCGGCATGATGTTCAATGTTGCCAAAGAACACATGGAGAAAACCAGACTATGGAAAATCATTCAACGGATGCCAAAAGGTGCCTTATTGCATTGCCATTTAGCTGCTATGGTCGATTTGAAATGGGTTTTCGAAAAGACCTTAAAGGAAAAGGGGATGTGCATGAGTGCTTCTGAGCCTCTGGTGAACCGCGGGGCGAGGGAAAAGGCCGCGATCAAGTTTGCGTTTTTGACATCACCCCCTCAAGACGTAAAATCAATTTGGTCAAATGACTATGTTGCGAATGAATTTGTACCTGCAACTATTGCGGCGGATTCATTTCCTGATGGAGGACGAGCTGGCTGGGTCAAATGGCTACAAGATCGCTGCTCCATCACTCAGACGGAGTCGCTGGAGCATCATCTGGGTGTCGCTGACGTGTGGCGGAAGATGGATTCCATATTTGGTATTCTTCCAGGCATTCTATGTTACGAACCGATCACAAGACGCTTCCTTAGAGAGCTCTTCCGCACACTGGCTGCGGATGGAATAAGGTGGTTGGAGTTACGTCTTGCACCATTCGCAAAATTTGTGCTTGAAGGACAAGAAGAGGGGTGTCCAGACCCTAGTGATTATGTTAGAGTGGTCGATGAAGAGATCCAGAGATTCATGAATAGTGAAGAAGGCAAAGGATGTTGGGGCATACGCATGATCTGGGTTGGAATGCGCTGGTGGGCTGACGACGCTGTCATAAAAGGCAACCTTCCTGTCATACTTACGATAAATAGCTTCTACTAACTTTTGTATAGACATGAATGACTGCATTCGACTCAAGGCGATCTATCCGCACCTCATCTCTGGCTATGATCTTGTTGGCCATGAAGATGCCGGACGCACCCTCGAGTCCCTTACCCCATCTTTGCTATACTTCCGCCACATTGCACCTCACATCCCCCTCTTCCTTCATGCCGGGGAATGTCTCGGGTCCGGAGACTCAACGGATCGTAACCTATACGATGCTATCCTGCTTGGTACTCGACGCATTGGGCACGCCTTCTCCCTCTACAAGCACCCCCACCTGATCTCGCTTGTTAAGGAGAAATCTATTCTGGTAGAGAGCTGTCCGATAAGTAATGAGGTGCTGAGATATACAGCTAGTATACTCAGCCATCCACTTCCAGCATTGTTGAATAGAGGCGTCAAAGCCAGTCTGAGCAATGATGATCCCGCAATACTGGGGCAAGGAACGAGTGGTTTGACGCATGACTTTTGGCAGGCGCTGCAGGGGTGGGACGATTTGGGTCTGGAGGGGCTCGTAAGTTCTGCTTTTATGGAGACCAAGAGGGTGATATGCTGACAGTCAATTAGGGTTCGCTTGCGGAGAATAGTGTTAGGTGGTCGGCGTTTGAGGATGAGACCGACGAGCAGTGGCTGGAGAGCACGAAGAAAGGAGAGGAAGGCACTGGAATCCGTGCTGTGAGGCTTAAGCAATGGAACGAAGAGTGGGAAAACTTCTGCCAGTGGATCGTTGCAAAGTTTGGAGAAGATGTGGGGAAAGACACATAGATGCTTGAAAGCTTTTGAGTGCTTGTTCTGCGAAGTGTCGATTTGCAATTCGGCTGACCGCTGGATTGTCAACACCAGCTCGGCTCTTGATATTTTGTAGTGGTGTCGCGGAATTCAACATAGATACCCAATTCAACTATTCATTCTGAATTGTTGATGCAATCAATTGATCACATATCCACCATCAACAACCTATCAAATTAGCAAAACACGTATAATTGGTCTGAGAAGACTTGCCATCGCATGTCCCTGCACAAAACTTGCTTTACTGCTACACAGAAACAAACATGCATCTGCAATCTCCTGCGCAGTACCCATTCTCTCCATCGGTGCAATATCGATTGCTGGCTTTAGTGCTTCTCTGAACTTGGGATCACCTTGTGTCATTGGTGTCCTGTCTCAACCTGTCAACCCTATGTTCTCTGCAGAGAAAGATTGAACTTACGCAATGACACCAGGACAAACACAATTTACGCGTATATTGTCTTTAGAGTACTAGGATATATTAGCAAACAGAAGGTGAGAAATGGAGAAGGGGGTACAGACATCAATGGCATCACAACGAGTCATGCCAATTACTGCCGCTTTGCTTGCACAATATGCCGCTATGTTAAACACTGTTAGTTCTCTGCTTTTTCTGAAAGTTTAAAACTTATGAAAGAGACGAGGAAGACTGACGAGCATTGGGCCTTCCCACCACACCAAGTTGACTGGCGATATTGACCACGCTACCCCTCTCCCCAGGTCGTCCATCATGGCTCGGCAAGGGTTCCTGCTTCACCATTTGCGCTAACTCTGCTCTTGAAGAAAGCCAACATCCTCTATAGTTGATATTACTTATGAGGTCAAACTGTGCTGCGCTTGTCTCTGTTGAACGCGCATTATTCCCAATTATGCCTAAATCGAAAATCAGAACCCACGTTCTTTAATCCAATCAGAGGGAAAGGTAAGTACCAGCAGCATTGACGGCATAATCCAACCTCCCAAATTTCTCCACTGTTTCGGTTACCATCTTCTCAACATGTTCTTCCTTGAGCATGTCTACTTCGAAAATCAATACTTCCGCATTGGGTGAGAGTGATTTGATGGAAGACGACGTCTCCTCGAGGCCGGGTGCGTTGCGATCGCATAACGCTATCTTGAGACAGCCTTCAGCAGCGAAGGAGATCGCTGTCGCTCGGCCAATTCCTAAGCGTCATGTTAGATTACCATTGTTTGATAGCTGCGAGGGTCGTTTGAGCCAGGAGAGAAACACCAGAAGCAGCTCCCGTGACCAGTGCAACTCCTAGGAAGAGCGTCATTTTTAAAAGCTTCCCTGCGTTGCAATAGTCATCAACTATGATTGAAGCCTTTCAACATGAGAATTATGTGAATCTACGGTCTCATGATTTGAAGACTTGGAATCTAAGCACCTGAACGAGCTGAACGAGATTCTGTGTTCTAAGGTTAGCGGAGCACACGCTTATCGGCGGATCTCCGAATTCAAACAAACTAACCCCACCTTACTGGTAGAGCGCCGTACTCGTGATCATGCTGCTTGTTACTTTGTTGCACTTCGCAATTCATGCATTAAAATGTCTCAGATCTTTGGACAAGTTCTGGGGTCTGCTATTGGTAGTAGGCGCATGAGACATTTATGAAGGTGGTGTGAAGGATGAAGTTTAGTGACTAATGAACTTGGTGTGTTTCCACGGTTCTGTGAGACATATTGGAGCCACTCACGGTGCAATAGAGTTTTGAAGTTACATAAATCAATAGACAAGAGGGA
This sequence comes from Proliferodiscus dingleyae, assembly GCA_003988795.1. NCBI lineage: Eukaryota > Fungi > Ascomycota > Leotiomycetes > Helotiales > Lachnaceae > Proliferodiscus > Proliferodiscus dingleyae. The sequence goes on from QYAK01000021.1 coordinate 140,146, forward strand.
AAAATAGAGTCCCTCTCACCTTCTCTGTAGCTTTCTAGGATATATTTTCTCTTTTCTATTGTACAACCCATCCTTTTCCAGGTATCTTTTTCTGCGTGACTTTCCTAGCGGGCAGAGGCCACCCAATACCCCCAGTCCCCTCCGCCCTCAAATAAGGGATGACCCAACACTCCCTTTCCGCGACGTCCCCTTTCGTTTTAGGCATCACCTCCTTAATCGGCTTTCCATATTGCAAGAGCGGTGTCCCCTTCGCTAGCGCCGCAAGCTGATTTCCTGTGATATCTGTGAGAGCATGCATCCTTGTCTTCGCAACCTTGCCAGTTGCTGGAGTGGTGCGTTGGAGGTAAGAGTAGATGATGTATTCTGGGCATTCTTGCGGGCTGAGATGTGCGAGCGGTGAAGACGGGTGGATAAATACTGCTCCACCCCCGTCATCGTTGCCGAGATGGGAAGGGAAGAGCGTCAAGTACGGTACGTCGATGGCGCGCGAGGGTTTTCGTCTCACATCTGGAGGCGATGGTGAGAGGTTTGCTCGGATGGCGACGTGATCGATAAAGCCAGCTGCTACCATCTGCTTTAAAGCCTTGATCTGTTTGGTGGATGGCTGCGGGAGCTTGTCCTGGTACTTCAGCGCCGCAAATGCGGCGATGTTGTTTTTAAGGAGGTCTGTGATTTGTTTTCGAAGCTGTGATATCTCTTTGAGAGTTTTGAAGCGGACGAAGCGGTCACGGCACCATGTCTCAGTGGGGTCATGCGCAAATTCGCCCACTACCTTCAGGAGTTTGATCGCGTCTGACTTGTCATCCAGGGAGCAAAAGTTCTTTTGAGCTTCGTTGAATGCTCGCCTGAGATTGCTGCGGCCATCTTCCTCGACATGGTCTGCACTTGAGGGATCTTCGCTATTGTCCTTCGATGGCAGAGGGGGCACGGCTTGGTTTTCAGGAACGAATATTTCCTGTGCAGAAAGAGCTGCAACTAGGGCAATGGTGTACGGTAGACAGTCATGCAGGTGACCAATTAGCAATATTCTTGCAAATCGAGGCGCTAGAGGAAAGATTGACATCGTAGCGCCAGATGGAGTAATTTGTCCTGTGGATGAGATGGCAGACAAGTAGGTTAAGAGCTTTTCAGAACTTGCAAGACTTTGTCGATCAGGAGGTGTTGGGAAAGGGAAGTTCACAACGTGCTGGAGATTCATCGCTTTTAACTGAAGCACAACACCCTCGATTGGCATCCGTAATATTTCGGGTTCTGCAAATTCCTCAAAGTCTCGTTCGTATACGGCAGATGAATACAAGCGATAGCAATGCCCAGGCCCAGTACGTCCAGCGCGACCTGAGCGCTGACTGGCGCTTGCTTTACTGATCCATCCAATTTCAAAGCTCTGGACACCCGTCGTTCGATCATATTTGCGTTCCTTTGATCTTCCAGAATCGAAGACATAACGTATTCCAGGAATGGTCAAACTTGTCTCCGCCACGTTGGTAGCCAAGACAACTAGGCGTGAGCCGTCCGGTGGTGGTTCAAAGACTCGTAGTTGCTCTCTTGTAGGTAACAAGGAGTAAAGAGGCAAAATGTGCATTTTTGCGGGGCCGGAACCTTGCTCCTCGCCGTCTATCTTGAAAGCTTCATCGTCATTAATATTTATATCCACCTCCTCTTCGTCAAAATAATCGTCATTGTCATTCATGGTTTCACCGAAATCAACATCTTCTGCTTCCATCGGCACATCCTGGCTTGAAAGACGTACTTGAGGACCCGAATACGTGTGCCCGATCCTAAAAGCCTCCTTCAACCGCTTGCTAAGCTGCGTAATTTCTGTTTGGCCTGTCAGGAAAACGAGCATTCCGCCGGGGGGCAATTTCCTGTGTCCTTTGCTTAGTTTTCGAAACGCATCCTCGACGTAATCATGATGAGTCTGACGAGCAAAATGTGTCGTTACAGGGTATTGTCTTCCCTCGGCTTGTAGCACTGGTGGTGGAACAGGGAATAGTGTCTTATTCTCCGTGAAATCTGTAATGCGTAAAGTAGCAGACATGATGATGAGTTTCAAAGGTCTGATCGCTTGGTCCTCAGCTGCCATCTCTTCTCGTAGTTTGACGACTCGACTCAGCATGCCAACAAGAATGTCTGTGTTCACACTTCTCTCGTGTGCCTCGTCAATGATAACTGCGGAATATTTTCGAAGGGCAATATCGTGTGCCACTTCTCTGAGTAGAACACCGTCTGTCATGAATTTGATGGCAGTGTCCGGATTGACGGTACCTTCAAATCGAATTTGGTATGCTACTCGTTCCCTATGATCTCCAAGCTCATCACTGACACGCTTCGCCATGCTGACTGCCGCTACTCTTCGAGGCTGCGTTACACCAATCATGCCCGGCGTTGGGGAGCTCGGTGATCCATAACCGGCTTCAAATAGAAATTGAGGCACCTGCGTGGTTTTTCCAGACCCAGTAGCACCATAGACTACCACTATATTGTTGCTATGTACTGCCTCCATGATTTTTTGCTCTTCTGCGACGACTGGCAATTTAAGTCGGGCTTCCTGTATATCTGGCGGCCTTGTTACTACTACACTGAATGCTTTCCTCGTTATATTCGTAGTTGGTTGGAGCTCTTGAGGCAGTGGGTCTTGTTCCAGAGGCCTTGGCTCGAATCCTGCAATTTTAGGTGTTTCTGTCGCGTTTTGTATATTCGATGACGGTTGATATCCGAGTGCTTCATTCAGTTGCTGATTCGCCCAAGCTTTGAATGCAGAAGATCTCTGCTTCTTTTGCGGTAGATACTCTCCAACCTCACTGTCTTCGGAAGAATCTTCATTAATTTGATCACCCTCCTCAGTCTCATTTTCAGAACCTGACGACGCAGAATGCACTTCTTCACAATCATTGGACTCCACTTCTTCACTCGATTTCGAATACAGTTCCGCATCAGAATCTGTCTCGGGGGTAGAGCTGAAGCCTTCCCAGGGCGGCTCCTCTTGTACTTGATGCTGAAATGACCTCTTCGATTCAATTCCTCTTGTGCGTTTCCTCTTTGCTAGTACGGGCCTACCATCGTCGCCTACCTCCAGCGGTCGTTTCAATCCAACTCCAGAAATGACTGAAACTTGCGGCAATTTATTTGATGTGGGAGCATCGACGTCGTAGAGTGATCCGAGGACAGCCTCATCTTTCTCAATGGGAGAAATCTCATTCGGTACCTGCTTCGCGGGCCTCTCCTCAAATAACACCTCTTCATTATCCCCGTCGATGTCAAGTCCGTTTCTATTCTCCTCTAAAGCTCTTCTGAGTCTCTCTCTTTTCGTCTCTTTCCCCTGTCCTAATTTCCTACTACTCGCAAAAAAACTGGTATCGGTCTTCGCTTTCGCTAACTGAGATATCAAGGCCCGGTTTTCATCCTTCTTCAATTTATTGTCGATGTACTTTTCTAGTCTTTTTGCCTTCTTCCCACTGGGTTTCCCCCCCTCTCTATGAAGTTCCTCTTTCAGGCGTTGCTTCTTCTCCTCGAGTTCGGATTTGGGTGCGGGGATGTGCTCTACGATATTTGAGTCTACAACGGCTTGGTTATGCACGCCATTCTCCTCTGCCTTTTGCCGAGCGAGGACTTTGTGTTTTCTTTGGCGAGGGACGAATCTTGGCGGCATTGCTAGTATCTTGGACCTTGAACGGCATGCCTAGAGAATTTCTTTAATCCATCGACACAGTTCTGAGGTTGCTACAAAATTTGTGGCAGAAAGATAGCCCTGCAAGGCGGTGAGGGTGGAGGCCACTGCTAGCGCGAGGCTGGAAGGCTGAAGCTCTTCTTCAACATCACTACCGAAGTGAAGTGTACACTCAACAAAGCCACAATCGCAAATTCGACCATCTCGAATAGCGCCCAGAATATGGAGATTAATAATGAAGTAGAGAACTCTTCATTTCCTGTGGCAACAAAAACAGCAAGTGGTCCGGTGAATGGCGTGCAAACAAATTTCACGTCAATGTATTTCTCCGATAAAATATTAATTACCATTTCTCAAGGCGGCCGATTAGCGCAATGGGTACGCCTGTCAGTCACAAAATTAAGATTAATCTGGAATACTCATTCATTATAGATTCAAGTTCCACTTACGTCTGCCTCGCCCACAGCATTCGACACTGCGATGCCGAGAGGTGATTCAGACCTCCTCCCTCTTGGCCACTTGACCCCCAAAACTCTCCTTGGAGGTGGTGGCGAGCAACGCGAACAGCTTGGGCATCTATATGCTACCCAAATTGCGAGCGCTATTGCTACGAGGAATCCTGAGGAGACGAGAACGGTCATGGTGGGGTTTGGATTTGAGAGGATCGACATGGAACGAGAAGCCTTTTTCGATCTTGTCGAATTGGTGCAGAAAGTTATCCAAGAGTAAATCATACCAATGAGAATGATAAACATGTTGCTATACTAGGGTATCGTCGAAATGTCATCCTCTCAAGGACAGACGACAGCATACGGTCCAAATTTCGCGGCTACAGCGATGCACATGCTACAAATCGAACGACACAAACAAATATTAAGACCAAATGCTCGGTGAAACATATATATCTTTAGAGCATCGGCGGTTTTGGGTTGACTATAGTACAAACGCCGGCTCGATGTTACCCAGTCACTGTGAATTCTAGACTCTTCACCTATTCACATATGTGGCCTCTTGCTATATAAGAAGAGGCCCTTCCTGTATTCTAGAGAGTAGGGAATCCTACACAAACAACAGTCACCTATGCCGCTATGATAGTAGCACTCGGCGCTTGAGCTACTGGTGCATGTTTCTTCTTGTACTCGTCATTTTCCAGCTTGAAACGCAATTGACACCCTGACTGGACGTTAGATGGCTGTATGGGTTGATCTTGTCGGAAGGCTACACTTACAATCTCCGCAGGAGATCGGCTTGTACTTTGCTGGGTTGGTTGGAGACGTGCAAGACGGTACCACTCCTTCAACACAATTGAAGTTCAGACCTATTCAGATATCAGAAGAGTTATCAAATTTTTGTTCTTCTAAGCTCACCAAAGAAGAATGGCATGGATACCCTTTCAACTGTCGATTTGTTATAAACCCTGTGTACTGTGCTCTTGTATGTGTCATTGCAGAGTCTCATCATGAAGTCACCGATGTTGACAACGATGGTACCCTCCACCGGAACAGCCTTAATCCATTGGCCGTCCTTATTAAGTACCTGCAAGCCACCCACCATGTCTTGCCAGAGGAGCGTGAAGAGCTGCAAGTCAGTGTGACTTCCAAGTCCAACTGAATTATTGGCTTTCTCTTCAGCAGTCGTGGTAGGGTAGTAATTGAAGACACCATCGGCACCTGGGTAAGTCACCCGGCTGTCGACTGGAGAAGATACAAGTCAGCATTGCCAATTCCACCATTGGGGAAACGGTTCGTACAATAATCTTCTGCGAGATCCAGGCTCAACGCAAATATCTTGACGAGCCTTCGAGAGAGAGTCAAGCAGGCAGCCCAGTATGCAAGGACTTCTTCCTTGAATCCAGGCAAATGAGAAGTACCTTCCCATACGAACTCCTCGCCTCGGATCCACGGCTTTACCTCTTCGGGAACTGCATTGAGGTCTTTCGAATCTGGATCATATTCAGGAGAATATCGCCAACCCATCTTACGACCTTGTCAGTGTCTTTTTTCTTCAGAGCTGGCTGTTTCCTACTGTTTCTTTTATATCCACACTTTCACTAGGGCTAATATTCGTCTGTCTAGGTCCCTTGTATCCATTGAAATACTTTGACTTGGCTTGCGTAATCTTCATTTTATCTTCATGAGTTTGTTTGAAAAACCTTATCTCATCAGTTCTGTTTCAAGATTTCTTAGTCAGAACACAAACGTCAAAAGCTGTTTTTTTGCATTTGCAATAGTCTCGTCTTTGATCCCATGATTCTTGATGAAGAAAAACCCCGTATTCACGGCAGCTGCGCGAATTATCTTTGCTAGACCTTTACGGTCTTCAAGATTTGGGGAGTAGAGAGGTGATAGATCAATGATAGGAATCTCGTCTGCAGTGCAGTCTCTAGGGGGTGTATTGAGGACATCTCGGAAGACGGGTCCGTATGCTGTTCGCAGTTCGAGCTTCGAAGTTGAAGGGGCTTCTGTGGTGATTGTAGTCGACATATTGATTTCTTGGTGACTGAATGATGCTTTACACTATAAAGTCAATTTCTTACTGACCCTGTCTGAGCACAAAGATATCTATTCCAGCTAACAGGGCTTTTCAGCTGTAAGTCCGAAATGCGATTCGATGGATGAGTCAATCGGCCTTTTCCTTCCTCAAGAAGCTCGCCGTAATCTCGGTCCACGCCGGTATCCGATGAGTTATTGCTATAGATATACCAAAGACTGAATCAATGCCTTGCCTTGACATCTCAGTACGGTATTCACCAATAGGCTTATTTCACGTGATCTATCCCACTTTCGTAAGTCCATATTTCGTTACACCGAGACCGATAGCCGTTCCAAGAACGAGGACAAGCCTCTAGTTACAGGATATCTCAGACCAGATGTGTACGCGCGTTATCTTTTGTGCTGGAAAGGTATCTAGTTGCTGTGCTACACGTCCCAACTGTTGGCACCTACCGTTATCGTAGGATCTACTAGCTGTACGACCAGGATGAAAGGTCGCACCTGCACCTTCGATGTCAGTGAATATGGTTGCGTATCAGAAAATGTCATTTAGGCTTCGCCATGTCTCGCCCATGCCTCTTGGCTATGCGGGCATCCCGATAGGCCAACTTCCTCGTGGCACCCTTAACTGGTCGGCAAGATACATCTCAGGCAAAGAGTTGTACGAGCGCTTAGAGGCCCTTGGAGTTCATTTGTCTTTAAGAAGAGGACCATCGCACTGAATAGAGGCCACTGAACTCCCGACAGCTAGTATTGCAAGATGGCCAGCAGATTCGTTGACCGCCTTAGGAAGAGGATACCTGGTCCTCACCTACAGGCTCAGGGTGCTGAGAATGTCCATGGGGAAGATATGTGGCTTGACAATGACGATATACGTCCGTTGAAGCTGGTAGATCGTACCTGGAATCTATGGACTTATTTGACCTTCTGGTTCTCAGCAAGTGAGCGAATGGTCACCCAAATTTGATTTAAGAATCATTCTAACTTTGTGCAGCTGCAACTGTCTCCAACTGGTATGCAGCATCCAGCGCCCAAGCACTTGGTCTCAGCATGTGGGAATCTCTCGGATGCTCTACAGGTGGGCAGATCCTGATCGCGATTGTCATTGTGTTCAATGGCCGAGCTGGAGCCAAGTACCACATGTAAGTCCAACTCAGCCTGCGTCTGTTGTCATGAGAATAATTCTTGCAAGTGGTTACCCAATCCTCAACAGAGCTTCCTTCGGAGTCTTCGGTGCGTGGTGGCCGACGTTCAACCGTGCTGTCATGGCAATCGTCTGGAACGGCGTCAATGGTGTTCAGGGAGGACAATGTGTCTATGTCATGCTCCATGCCTTGACTCCTCGGATCGCTCATATCAAGAATGTTATGGGTGAAGGCTCAGCTCTAGACTCCGGAGGCATGATCGGTTTTGTAGTGTTCTGGATCTGTACTTGTCTCTTCCTCGTTATTCCAGTTCCTAAGGTAGGCGAGAAGCTCTCCTTACTTGTCGCCAAGCTTACATCTCGACTAGATGAGAGGTCTTGTTTATGCTAAACTTATCGTGTTCATCATCTCGGCGATTGCCATGTGCGCTTGGACCTTGACCAAAGCCGGTGGCGTTGGAGAAGTTGCGCGACAACCAGGAACAGCTACGGGCTCAGAGAGAACTTGGCTACTGATTCGCTTCTTCCTGCTTGGAGCCGCGAATTGTGCAACTTTTGCTTCCAACGCTGCGGATTTCCAACGGTATGCCAGAAAGCCCAATGATGTTATCTTGGGAAATTTAGTCGGATTTCCATTGTCCAATGTCAGTGATCGAATCTCTTATTCTTCTGAGAATGGAGGAATGCGGAGTGACAATGCTAACATCCACTTAGCTCATCGTTTCTATAGTCGGCAACCTTGTAGCAGCGTCCAGCGTCCGTGTGACTGGCTCGCTGGTCTGGAACCCATTAACGTACCTCGATACTTTGCAAACGCAATCATACACATCAGCAAACCGAGCTGGATGCTTCTTGTAGGTCCTCCTAGTCCCTACTTAGAGCCTTATCGCTGACAAACTTAACACAGCATAGCAGCCTGCTTCACTTATTCCGCCATCTTCTCTTCGATTTTTGAAAATTCCCTTCCAGCAGGAAACGACATCGCTGCCCTCTTCCCTAAGTATCTCTCTATTCGTAAGGGCTTCTTCATCTGTGCCGTTGTATCATTCGCCATCAACCCGTGGTACCTACTCGGCTCAGCCTCCATCTTCATATCCTTTCTCGCCTCCTACCAGATCTTCCTCTCTTCCATCACCGGGGTGTTGTTGTGCCACTACTACGTAATCAGCCGTGGATACTTGGAGATTGACGACTTGTTCACGAGTAGAAAGGATGGATTGTATTGGTATTTTCATGGCTGGAACTGGAGAGCATACTTGGCATATGTCGTCGGCATAGCTCCTAATTTCTATGGCTTCCTCAATAATATGGGGGTACACGCGCCAAGAGGAGTCACCAAGGCGTACTATTTTGCGTATGAGATCGGCATTGTGCTCAGCTTTTTCACATATTGGGCGGCGTGCTTGGTCAGCCCACCTGCGTTGATGGTACCATTGAACGAATGGAGAGAGCCGAAGGACTATGTCAGGCCAGAGGAAAGTGGCTTAATCGTTGAGAATGCGATGACGGATGTCGAGAGTACTTCGGGTTCAGCTGAGAAGGACAACGGCAAAATCACTGGTGGAAAGGTAGAGACAGTCAGGAGCCTAGACTAGACACATTGCACTGTAGAGAATGGCCAGCAGCTAGTTGCTAATAGATGATTGAATATACCGACTCATAGTCCTCGCAAGGGGTATAGATTCCTGAGAACGCCCTCAAATGCACCTATTTCCTAACATCAAAACTCCGCTTCCCTATTCCTCATGTAGGACTAACACCACCAGCACTGATGTTGGCTTTGCTTTTCTTCCTCTTCAGACCCTTCGGCCCCGGACTCTTTGTTGCTGTCGTCGGACTCTTCCCCACCCCCTCCTTTCCTTTATCCTTTTCCCCAACATTTGTGTTCATCTTCAGTGGCGGTGGAACCGCCTTTCCGGTAGCTGATACACCTAGTTTTTCTTTCTCTTTCCTACCTGTGCCACTCAGATGGAATGATCCCGGCTCTCCAGTAATAGGTATCTCGTCCATGAACTCATCGCCATATTTCAGAGTTATGTCGAGCGATTCTTCGAGTAGACGGGAGGAGAGGTAGGTACTTGGTGGTAACGGCTGGGATTTCTTGTCCTTGGAACTATCTTGCACGGTCCCAGGAAGCGGGGTGTTTTCCTTGCTGTATTGGGCAATGGAGTCGGTAGCTCTGGGTCGGGATGGCGGAGGAAGGTAGGTTGTGCCAAGCGCTGGGGTGAAGGTGGGGAGGGTGGAAGCAGTCGAGAAGAACTTGTTCAGAGAATTTAGCATTGAGAGCTGTTTTCTGTTAGTTGATGTAATCATGTAGATAAAGCCGAGGACATACGGTTCTTGAGCCTATAACATCTGCGACAGCAGGCGCCATATAGATGTTCTCCCCCATGACGAAATACGTCGAATGTAAGGTAATCTCGTCCTCCTCAGGCTGCCTCTTCCTTCGCGTCTGCTTCCTTATCACCCATACTCCCGTACCATTCACCATATCTGCTGGCTCTTGCGCGACCATGAATTCCAGTCCTGACATCGTTTTGAGACGCCCTTCAAAGGCTTCCCGGGTTTGAATTACTGGGAGCAGGTTTTGGTTGTACATTGCTTGGGAGAAGAGGACGGCATTGTTGGATGTCTTGTCGAAGAAGGGCGACTCTGCGAAGTAGAAGAGAACCGAATTGGAGTGGATGCCCTGCATACCCATAGCTATCTGTGGAGAGCGCCATTGAATCTCGTCGAGAGGTGGATCTTGAGAAGCCATGATGGATGTTCAGAAGCGGCGAATGCTCGCCGGCGTGTGGCTGAGGTTTCTATCGAGATCTGGAGCTCTACATATCATTGAATTTACCGGTACGAAAAATCGATTGATGGATACGAGGAGCTTGTGGGCGTGGTGTAGCTATACCAGAAGACGAAGCTGCTCAGATGGTAACAAGCGTCGTTTTTCTGAGTCAGTGAGGGTGTCATATTCGATTCACATGAATCGCGTTCTGTCCTGATTTCTCGTCCACCGCTGTTCATCACTTCCACCACACTCCAATCCATCATCTAACACCGTGGAATGCTTCATTCACCGCCAGATCTCACACGCTCTCCACTGAATAGCACAATTAAATCTATCACCTAGCGTGCAAGAACAAGATGTGAGGGTCTGAGGCCTGACGTACCGCACTAAAACCTGCGAAGTTACCAGTGATATCAAGCGATCACAGACACTTCTTTTGTAGAAGTGCTTGTTCTTTCTTCCAATCTACTATGTCAACCTTGATATTCGCTGGCATCTTTCTTCTTGCATTTTTGATGGCTTACAGTATTCTGACTTAAGCGAACATGGATTCCCCGCAGTTACCTAGATGAGGTACCTCCGCACGTTCGAGACAAGTGGCCGAAGTTGGCCGGGGACCGTAATTAGAAAGTTACTTTTGAAACAATTCTTTTTGGAGATGACTCTAGTTTATTTTTTTGATGTAATAAATCTTTAAGGCTTGAAATCAATCGGACACTCTTTCTAATAAATCTTCTCCAAGTACTTAATATATGTTTCGTTGCTTGAATACAAGTATTGAGGTATTGCGCATAGACCAATTTCGGCCACTTTTCGCGAACACGCGGAGGGTAATACTAGTGAGTAAGATCCCCTCTCTTCTGTCTTCGTGTACCTTCATTCTTCTGGTCTGGTGATGCGTTATCTTATGCTGTGCCACATTTTTAAAACGTGGGTTCAAAGCCGGAATTGGTGGCTTGCGCACTGCCCGCAAAAAGCAAAGTGCGTACAACATATCAGTTCATCGGGCGAGGGTCTAGGCCTTACATAACTTCCGCTCAGATATTATCTTTTACAATAGTCATAAGAAGCGGATCTCTTTCTATCTAGATTCTCAAGTATAACAGTATCTGATTAAATTATACCTTCAGCAGATCATCACTCTTACCTATCCCTTCCCCAAATTTGCGTGGAGTCCTCAAGAGCCTCTTCAAGAGTGTTGTCCACAATGCCTCTCAATTTTCTACGTCTCCCACTTGAGATTCGGCTTCAAATATACACCGATATTCTTGTATCTCCAAGTGGCTATGTCAGGGTCACCCCGTCGCCGTCATTCGATGTGGATCAAGACGAAGATACGAAGCGTGTATGGACACTGATTCCCTATGAGCCTCAGTGCATAGGATGTAAGATCTCTTTGCCATGCTCTATGGCAATCGACACGTCAATCTGCAGAGTTTCCAAACAGATATCAAGAGAATGTCAGGATGTTCTTTGGGGTCAAAATACACTCATTTTTGCGAATGAAGCTTGCCTTAGTCTCTTGAACACACTTAACCGAGGCCTCACCAACAACATTCGGCACCTCTGCTTCCTGTTCTGCTTGAGCAGAGTTGACCTCAATCTGAAGCCTTTCGACCTTATCCGAGATTGGTCGTGGGAACGAGGCTTGAAGTCTTTGACGATAGTAGCCTCTCCACAGCTTGATCTCTCGTTCAATCTCCTCCTGACGAGGAGAGCAGAAGACTCAAAATTTGCGGCCAGACCCCTCAAAGAATATACCGATATTAATTTGGATATTCTACGGCATGTCTCCTCGAAACAATATTTTAGTCATATACCGAAACGAAAAATTCAGGTTTACTCTGGCAAGAAGAACCCTTGCCCACAAGCCGACATCAGATTCTGCAAAAAGACATTGGATCCAAATAAGTATCTGAGAGAGTTGAGCGAATCTTTTGGTAATGAGCTATGGATGGACGATTATTTGTGCTACAAAGCTTGTACCATGATCAAGATGCCGTTCCCACAAGAGGTTGGATCGGAGAGATGTTCGCTGAGTTTACGGTTTGTGACATCAAAAGACCGTCCAGGATGAAGCTGCTGATACTTCTCCAGTGGTAGAGATTTTGAGTTGCGTACATTGCCAAACCTCATCCGAGCTTAGAAGCCAATGAGACGAACCTTTCCTACTATAGTTTGAGATGCAGATAGTCCCTCGAAAGAGGTTCATCTCTCGTTGGGGACGGCGTTTGACTTTGGTCCGTTTGGTGTATTCGAAATGGGAAATCAGAAGCGATTGCTTCTTGTTCCACTGCGTGAGAGTAATATGGGAGCGGGATGGGAAAAGCCTCATGTAAAGTCCTCAACAGATAACACAGCCAATTGTTTAGAGCACAAAGAGCCATCTAGACCTTCTGCAGTGTCGCACGGCCTTCTGTGCTAAGTGTACGGCACGCCCCGTTTCGCTCTGTGCAACCCAAAAGCCGGTCTCGATCCGCCTAGAATTTTCCAGCCCTGGTCATTTTTCATGCAAAGTAAGCAACGAAAATTACGGATGGGCCAACCGGGTTGCCTTCCACCTCCCAATCGCCTTTTAACTCCCAAACTAGCAACAAGGCTTATGCAAACTCTAGACCCTTACCATTCTTATTGACAATATTTGAACAGGCATAACGACCTTGTAGATTCGAGTTCTAGTTCCAGCCACCTGGCTCCAGGAAAATGGATCTGGCCCTACCGAGCTCCTTGGATCTCTATCAATACCTCTCAAATAGAGCAGTCACAGATCAAGCTCTTACTAACTCCGGACCTCTAGCACCCGTAAGTCAGCTGTCCATCCTTTTCAAAGGTGTTTGATATTTCATGCACTCACCACCGATATCTGCAAGCGCCCTGAGAGAAAATGCAGGGCCGAGGCGCAGCTCATTGTATCACTGCAGGAATAATCCTCTTTGAAGTTTGTCTCATGAGTGAAGGATCGGAAATCCGCTGCAACGAAGAGACCATGCATGTGTTGAAGAATCGCGGAGTGTACTGAAAGGAGTTAGAATGGTTTAACTCTAAGGTAGACTGCCTCCCTAGGTTGGGATATCACTCGGTATCCGAGATCTCGGCCCCCCAGGCCGATAGATTGGGCACACGCAGTCCGAATATTATAGTAAAAACCAGTGGGGCCCCATGGGTAAGACTCATCGATCTCACGGACCCCGGGCAAAGGCAAGATAACGCGGGGGTCAGAGGGTCTTACAGCACGCTTGGACCGTGGGGACTCATGTACCATACGCTTATTATAGTCCACTTACTACACAGAGATAGAGCAATGAAAAATGGTTTTGCTGTCAGTCAATCATACTGGGGAGATGGTCGGCAACGACGTTATCGTCAAAGCACGCCATGAATCTTAGCTAATGAGATCTGGAGTTATTCTTTCTTAGTTTGGCTCCCAGTAATTAAGCCCTACTGTCGCTTATATGGTATATTTACTATGATGATATACATTTCGATCGATGACAGAACATATCTAGCAGTGACTCTCAGCGTCACAAATTCTTACAAATCTGTCTCTCACCACGTGCTTACGCTCTTACGCTTTTCGTGTCATGTGTGTAGCCCTCCTACTTACTCTACAGTTGTTCAGGTATTGTGATTTGAAGTCATTCGTCAATTGGTATCAATATGGCATTTCCTTTATACTACTTCATATCTCATACTTATTGACTCAGTAGATCTAGACTCGATCACTATACGGTCTTTCAGGCTTTCTTCCGAATGTTGTTATGTTTCTAGTTCTTATTAGTTTAGGTGTCTTGATATATTCTATCTTTCCAATATCAATAGTGTAGTCAATTACCGACAAGTACTCAAACTTCCAACCTTATTTCCAAAGCCCACTAGGCTCTTGGATAAGACAGACAAGGTTTCTGATAGTGACTTTATTTCTTCGTCTTCGTCTTCGTTCGCCAGCGATCAGCTTAGCTTTCATCTGGCGACGCCCAATCTATGTAATGCCTAGTTTTCTAGAAAACGTATGAAGCGGCATTCAATTTACACACCTTTTTCGTGCATCATTCATCCCAAACTTTACTCTTTCCAATCTCCACTAACATCCCTAACGTCACCAGAACTACCATTTCCCACTCCCATCCACAGCTTCTTCGGAACAAGAGCTGACCCTTCACACCATGCACTATTTTCTTAGCGTCTGTTTCTTGTATATACTCGGCAAAAAGATCGCCTGTGACACCATGGCTGAGTTTCAGGCGTGCACGCGAGGAGACTTGCTCCCATAAGAACACAACATTTTGATTTTGGTGTTCGCGATTGAACTCCTCGTCCAACCTTTTCCCGTGCTCGCAACCAGGATCTGGGCGAGAAAGATCTTCCGAATTGTCATCGGATGTGACCTTTGCGTCAAGTAGGTCTTGATTAAGGAGCTTTTCAGGTGTGTAGTCGAGCCTTCGCTGAGCATATGAGCTGGATGATGCTGACCAGATGCTGGCTTCGAAGGCAGACGGTGGTCCTTGTCCCTGTGGCCTTTGACCGTCTTTCTCACTGTAAGGTGGCGGCGGGTCGTATTCGATATTATCGGCTATATTCGAAGCTTCTGCTACTGCTTCGGCGGCCTTTCCAGTCTTACTGGAGCTTGTGTCCTCGTTTTGCATTGAGAAATCTATTAGAGGCTGAGAAATTTCCATAGACCATTCAGCTGTCAAACATTGTGGCGCATTACAGAGCTGTAGTAGAGCCTCTGATTCATCGAGTTCTACCCACATGATATCTGAACGTCCGACGTCGTGGAGTCTTTGCTGAGAACAGAGTTTGGCAACTTGCGCATTGACAGATTCATTTACCAATACTATGCGAGAAGCTGGATCCCCAGGACTATCAAGATCTAGAATCAATTGATATAAAGCCGGCATCATTGGATGCAGGTGATATGCGTAACCGGAATCATCGTTCACTAAATGGATCCGGGAGAGAAGGTCTGGATCCTTTCGTCGAACTGTAGACGGCTCTGCCTTTTTCACTCGTCCAAAGGTCCAGCTGCCTCTTGAAAGCTCAGTAGCTATGCCTTTGCCTTTGAACTTGCGGATCAGGCGGTCCATGATGCGTGGAGTACCACTTATAGGCGGGAGGGTGAGTGGCTTCGTTAGGTGATAGATATGTGGCCATCACTGACCTTCGTAGGCCCGAGACATTGTCTCAATTGAAGGAATAAAATATCTAAGCCAATTAGTAGAAAATTTGCGTACCGCCGGAAATCACCAGCGAAAATATGGCTCCCTACTGTACTTTATATCTCGTAGGGACGGCTCAGCCTCACACGTAGCGAGTCTTTACGTAAAGTTCTAGGGCTTTGGATAGCGACATATATCGATGGTCCTAACATAGCAGACTTGCTGGCAAGATTATAGCTTTGTACAATGATGATTTACAAGCTAATATAAGGCTGAGTTGTGTGATAGGTTAAAAATGCTTTCGCGTGATGATAATCAAGACTAGCATAAAGTTGTACTTTAGAACATATACGGTTTTAGGATCAAGTTAGGAATAAGTGATATCAACTGAACTGTATTGATACGTGACTTTAACATAGAGCTTAGGTGTCCAGCAAGCTTGAGGGTCCAAGTCTTGGGCCAAGATGCAGCTACAAATATAGCAAGTCTGCTGGCTCAGAGCAACAGATTCTTGATGCTATTGCTTTACTACAAGGATAGTGTCTGCTGGAATCTGCAGTTGGTCAATCATATGACTGAGAAAGCAGCTTGAGATCAGCGCTTGGCAGATGTGTGGCATGCGCTATATCTCGTCCCACATCAATAATAGCCTCGGCTTTGAAGTATCATAGGAATGCTGAGTGGGTGGCAGTCCAATTAGCTTCGTAAGAATGCGATAGAATTTACGAATCTAAAGAATTATTGCTGCCTCTAATAGTCCTTGTCTCTTCTTCCCCGATCCCGCATATCTGGTGAAGAGCTTCTCCGTGGTCTGTAATCTGAATGCCGTCGTCGATCGTCTCCCATGCTGCGCCGGTGCCTGTCCGGACCTCTGCTCCAACTCCTGCTTCTATGTCTCCGCTCCCGTCTCTCAAGACTTCGACTTCGATCTCGATCGTCGCGTCTCGGCTTATGGCTATGTCTTATTGGACTTCGTGACCTGTGTCTCCTCCTGTCGCCGCTCCTCGATCGATGTCGATGCCTTCTATGCTTTCTCTCTCGACTCCGACTCCTGCTCCTGTCTTTTCTTCTCCTTTCCTTCTCTCTATTTCCTCCAACCAGACCGCCATCCTCGGATTGCCTTACAATATCTTGGGCATCATCTTCCACATTCACGATCCCCACAAAATCCCCAAACGCCTTTCCCTCTTGCTCCCCGACACCTGCCTCTTTCACCATTCTATTGACCTCACCGACACTAACAGCATTTGCGCCCGTTGCCCCTCCACTCCTATCTGGAACTGGCCGACCCAGCGCCCTTGCAAGCGCATCTTCCTCGGCCTCCTTGATCCTCTTGATTTCCTCCTTTCTCTCCTTTGCTTTCTTCTCCTCCGCATCCTCGTCTCCCTTTGCATACCAATTCAAGTCGCGCCCCTTCTGCCAGCGACCGACAGGCGCCATGAGCGAGTGGCCTAGATAGTTTTCGCGGTGCTGTGAAGTACTGACTTCGTCCCAAGAGAAGTTAACTCCGCCACGGGAACCCGTCTTTCGAATCGAGGAGAGAAGATCCATGGCTGTGAGGATTTACAGAGTAATCACACAGCTGAGTCTTGATATGTGAGAGGAGTTCGAGACCTGAAAGTGTCCCGGCTATCGTTAGAGTGGAGAGCGAGGCTGTCTTGTTCTAGTAGAATGTCTCCAGACAATTTGTACGTCAGCCTTAAATGTGGGGCCTGCGTAGCTTATAATCACGTGCCTCACCATAATTCCTCAAAATGCAATGGAAGACGAAAAGCCAAAAAAACACCAATTCCTGTTCTACTTTATGAAGTTGGATTGGTCTACTGACAAATTTTATCTTAGAATGAATGCTTATGACGCGTTCTTAGACTCGTACAAAGCTATAGAGGTTCAGTAAGCTTGGGCAATTGCTTAACAGGAGGATGCCCTGAAAGTTTTCTGCCTTTAAAGTTCACTTGGACGAACATAATTCTCAACAGGAACTTATATATTTCAATTTGACAGAAAATTGAAAGAGAGAGCAGGATGTTACGAAATACTAGCTCAAGGTCGGTACACAGCGTCCCGCAGATGTCCCAAACCTTGACTAGCATTAGACCACCTTGTAACTCCTGCACAACGTAATGACTTGGAAGCCCAGAAAAAATCCCGACCCATACTCCACTGTTATCCACTTAATTCAAGCCCCATCCACAGATATATCTCCTCCCATGTCCTCCATGTCGTAATCAAGCAAAAGCTGTCGCGCCTCTTGCACGGCTTGATGATCTGGTAAGAGGTCATCTGCACCTTCAAATACTTCCGTAAGGGCTAACGAGATCCCCATGCCAATAAGGAAAAATCCACAAAACAGTAAAGAGGGTAACGTAAGCAGCTGAGAGGCGCTCATGATATGGTTTTGTTCGCTATGCGCAGCTCTGCGACGGTAATCGGGACAGACGACACGTGAAAGGTTTCAAGGTGAATTATTATGACCTTTAGAAATATTAAGCTAGCAATAACCTGACGGGAGTAGAGTACACTTACTCTCAAATCAAAAGATTCGAGAATTAGGACCCGCCTTTCTGAGTCGAATTAGAAATTGATGAAGACGGTGAAGTACAGCTCGCTATTCCTTGAAAGATGCAATGCAAATTTTGAATCCAAGTCATACATTTGAGCTTTTCAGTGATAGACTTTTTTAGGTGTCCACATTAGATGCTGGAGCGGTAAGGTAGCGGGCCGAGCCTAGTTGGTCTTGAGCGATCCGTGACGAAGGAAAGTAATTGTTTGAGAATGCAACGCTCAACAAAAGAATCCTCCAAACACGGCGGTTCATTAGGCTACTTGGTGGAACCGGCCACTTGCCAATCAGCCTCTGATACACCAAAGCATAGAGGGCCGAGGCCATGAGCGGAGGTTACTTCTCCAACGAGTTGCAAGGACCTGAAAGAGTCGCCTCTCCCAGTCACATCCCATATATAGCTGCTTGTGATACTTCGAAGTCAAAATGTCATTTCCATTACTAATTCCAATGAAGGGTATAATGCTCTCCCAGCCCCAGGGGCGTCTATGCGCTATAAAAATCCTAATCGCTTTTCAAAATCTTCAGAGGATGCGCCTCTGTATTCAGCACGTAGTCGTCTAGTGAAACCAAGTCTGGTGGAGAAAAGATCAAGTAAAAATACTTGAGCGTCTCCGCCAACCAGAAACTCTGAGGTAAGAAATCAGTATTTGCTAAAATCGCGAACGCTTTGGAAAAACCTACCTCCATAGAATCCGTCTTCTGTGGCACTTCTCCGCTTACTGTCACATCGAGAATTCTCGCATTCCCATACTCCGTCTCCGTTGCATTTTGAATTGATTGAAACATATCCCATGCTGCGTCCCGAAACTCCACTTTTCCAGTAATACGATATAATAAGAATACACTTTCGATGGCTTCTGGTCTGAGCATGTAAGTCGGATTCCGAGCGTTCGAAAAGCCTTTCGGAAGTCTCTGATCCCCGTCTCGGGTCCACACCTCTTCGTCCCACTCACAGCCATCTAAAGACTCACAAGAAATCATGTGGAAGTTTTCAGGCATGATCCCGGTCGGGAACGAAGCATAGGCCCAGCTACACCCCCTCGCTAACCTAACTCCTAGGTCTACATGATCTTCGCGATTAAATAACTTGCCGCTTAGAGCATACATACCGCCAGCGAAACAGCTCAAATGCTGTCCTTCGGGGTCTTGTAATATGACGTTCGCATCTGTCACTCGTACGTCTCCGGCGAACAAGATGTCCGCGTTGTCAGGAGTCATCGGACGGAAAAGAA
Source organism: Proliferodiscus dingleyae (assembly GCA_003988795.1). Classification (NCBI taxonomy): domain Eukaryota; kingdom Fungi; phylum Ascomycota; class Leotiomycetes; order Helotiales; family Lachnaceae; genus Proliferodiscus; species Proliferodiscus dingleyae. Next base: position 159,188 of record QYAK01000021.1, read on the forward strand.
CATATTTGGTGATCGCGTCAAGTGATGATACGGCGAGCTTCTCATATACGGGATTTAGCCCACCCAAGAGTGCATACATCTTGGGCATGTACTCATACAGTGAGTCTGCTAGAGCACCTATAGAGAAAGATCTTCCGCTAAAGTCCTCATCACGCATATTGACCATAGTAGGCCACATTCCAGGAACAGTCGTTGAATTTTGCTTGTCTTCGAGCAGGTCCGTCACCCTGGAGATGGCAGCATAATACTTGGGATCGTTCGTGATTTGTGAAAGCCGTGTGAATTCGAGCGAGAGTGAGCCTGGAGAGGCAATAGGCTCGTGGCTATCCGCCTGCAGAATTCCCTGTTTTGCCTTCTGAAAGTCGAGCCAAAATGGTGGTATCCCATTGGATGTGTCAAAACCAGAGTAGAGCATATCGCCCAGCTCCATGGCCTTTTCTAGCAAAACTTTCGAGTTGCTGAGGTCATAGGCTGATAGGAGCCCCCCAAGATGACGAATTGTAGTCTCGAATATGTTGCACGAGGTACCCGTAGTTTTCTCCCAGTCTATTGTAGCTACTGCTGCGACTGCTTCTTGAAACTCATCCTCGAGCCTCATGATCCATAAAGTGTCTAGCGAGTCGATTAATGTCGCTGCCCAGCCACCAAATGTGTCTTTACCAGTCGCAGATACAGGTGCAAGCTCATCTCGCATCCACGCATATTTCTTGTATGATTGCCAGCATCTTTGAAATGCTTTCCGTACAGCCTGTCGCTGCGAGTCCAAGAGCGCAATATTCCACCGAGACTCTTTAGAAAAATTATGCTGTATTTGTCGGAGGGAATGTGGAGTCCCTGGGGGAAGTGGGATCTGAGTTGGAATTGGATTTCGACGTTCGAGCTTCGACCAGTCAAAGCTGCTCTTGACTGGGTTTATCTTGTTGGTCTTCCCAAAGGTATGCGGTAGACTGTCCTCGGTATAGTCGATATCGTTCTCCTCCAGAGCTTTATTGAAAGCTATCGACCGGTGAAGGTAGATAATGCAAACAATTGCTGTTGCGACAATAACATAGCGTAATGGGCCACGGGTGCTTCGCATGTGCATAATCGCCAAAAGGAGCGACTTGGTTGAAACACAAAAGACCAAGGAGAGACTAGAAAATCACGAATAGGAAACAAAATACTGAGGTGGCAATATGAAATATTTTGAGCTTTTTGACAATGCACTGGTCAAGGAATGCGGGGCTGTAGAAATGAACACTTGACTTCAGGAGGAGGCTTAGGTTTATGCCTATTTGGGTATAAAACATCCGCTTTGCCGTTGTGCCGCCGTCTTTTTATAGACCCGCCCCCCCTGTTTTAGCGCAGATTCCGCGGGTCTAACCTTATTCTGAACGAAGTTAGGTATAGTGAGCGGTTGCTTCCTCTCAATCAACCAACAAAAACAGGTACCACTTGAAATTAAATGTATTGGTAAAGTTTATCCCTAATATGACATATGAAGGTGTTCGTTGCATACTCTTATCAAGTTGATGCTTATTGGAGGAGGAATGTACCGAATCGTCTTAAACACGTAGCAAGTCTGACTACTCCAGGAAAGCTGCCTGAAAAGTTCTTGTAACCTTGAGTCTGATATTTCAAAGTATTCTTACTTGATGAGTTATGCAATAAGAAGTGTCCTTTATTCGTGCCCAATGTGCTGTATACACATTCAGCATATTAGGGCCTGAGCTTCACGGGAGTCAAATTCGTCTAAAGAAAGCGGAAAGGACACGGCCTTGAGGACCGACATGAGTTTTCGAGACCTTGGTGTTAACACCTGTTCTTTCATGGGCCTCTATATTTTGAAATATATGGTATCCAGCCGAGAGTGGCATGAGTTTCTTACGAATTGAGCGTTTTCATCAAGCTAAGACCTTTAGGATGGAGCAGTCCTCCCTTGCTGATAGCAGCTATATCACACAGCTAGTAGCGTACTGTATTAAGAAGATAACTATAAGGAATGTTTGTCGCTAAGGATCTTTTGGTAGCATCTGCATGGAGCATTGTCACATAAGCCAAGTCATTTCATCAAAGCGAGCCACGAGCACGTCTGAGATTTGAACTCAAATTCCGTCTTTAATCCTACCGACAACCGATCAAGTAATCGAAGCTGACCAGATGCAAGAGAGAAATAATCTGATTTTGGGGGAGTTCTACAAACTATTTGACATACAGGAATAAGCTTATATTATTCGATATTAATATGTATTTATCGATGATTACCTAGGAGAACTCAGGTATCACCCATAAAATAGCGGGCGGTGCAATGCTAGTTTTGGCTTAACACTACATACAGGTCATTGAAAACTAGCTTCTCTCGGGAGTTGCCTTGATCATACTGACGAAACATCTGTCGGAATACGTGCCATTTCAAAGTTGCAAGGATATAGATGTGAAAATTTCAGCCGCGCTTACGGATCCTGAATCCCGAGGAACTGGAGTGGGTACTATCCAAGACAACTTTTGTTATAATTCAGACGTCAAACTCTGGACTCCAAATTTCGTCCTTCTCCCACTAGAGTTTGCAAGTCTCAGTATACGTTTCCAAATTGTCTGGACTTAACCTCTTTGATAGCAATCGCAAAGCTGGAGCCCCTCTAGGATCTGCAATTTGAGATTGTATTTGAATTCAGCAGAGAACGTCCATGCTGGCGCACATATCTAGCGAGCCAGAACTGTGGTGCTACCGAAGGAGGCACACCCTGCTTTTGTGGCTTGGGCTTAATCTAGTCATTGGCTGCATACTTATTACCTCCCAAAGACTTTAATTCAGGCGGCCGACAACTAGCTGCGGCGCTCATCAGCCCTAGAATGTGACTCAGCATATATCCTCACTTAGTTATCAGATACCTGGACCATTGCTCTTGGTATAACGTATAAACACTGCGCTGAGTGAGGGCTACAGCATAGCCACCCCAAAAGTCCCTGGGAGACTTGAGCAATCCCTTGAATCAGCCGTTCTTCTAATTTCTATATTTGTGCTGCAACTCGAGATGAGTTAGCAATGAACGTGATCATATATAACAGAGAGATAATGGCCTTGAACGCTCTCCCCATCTCCTTGTTCCTTCAGCACTTTTCTTTTAGTTCCTGAGTTTGTCTTTCTCTAGCACATTCGTTCCACTTGTTGGTACTTCGTTGGAATTTTTTCCAGTCATGAAGTTCTTTGGCATCACTGCCCTTGTCGGGCTTCTCGGTGTTGCGGCAGCGGATGTCTGCGCACCTTCCACCGTCTATTCCACCGTCACTGTGACTGTGGGAGATGCTGCTGCCGCCGCCAAAACTAAAACTGTTCCTTACGTTGCTACGGGTGGAGGAATGGTCACATCTGTAGACTACGGAGCATCCAAAACCTCCGTCTGGGTCTGGCCTACTGGGACTAGTAACGCGGAAAGCAAAGACTGCATTGTGGCTATCTACGAGGAGACTACTGTCACCGTCGTGGTGATTAATGTCAGCATCACAATTGTTAATGGCCAAACCACGACTGTCTTTTCCACGGTGAGCAGCGGTGGACAGGCCACGACCACACCGCCTCTTCCACCGCCATCCAGCATCACCACCTCTAAACAAGCAGATCCTACCGGTTCAACACCTCCTGCTATTCATACCATCGTCGTTGGTGCTGAGGGAAAGCTTTTGTACAAGGATAATCAAGTCAATGCCGCCATCGGAGATATCCTTCACTTCGACTTCAATAGCACTAATCATACTGTCACCCAGTCCTCTCTTACGGAACCATGCACTCCACTCAAAGGTGGCTTTAACACTGGTTTCAACCAGTTCAATCCATTTAACCGCACAGGCGTCAAGTTTGTCGACTTCACTGTCACAGTCTCCACGCCGCTCTGGTTCTACTGCGCCCAGACTGTCAAGGTGTCTCACTGCCACGCCGGGATGGTACTTGGTGTCAATCCAGCTGGCAAATTCCCACAGTTCTTGAGCCTTGCTACTGCTACAAATACCAGTATTCCGCTGGCAACTGGCACTGGCGGCGCCCGTCCATCTGTCGGCACTGGCCTCCCAGGTATCATCACCTCAGCGAATTTGACTACACAAGCAACACCTAAGCCATTCCCCGCAAAGCGTGCGGCCGGGTACTGGGCTGTTTGAAGAATACCATGAGATGGAGTGGGAGATTTCGCGAATTCATGAGAGAAAGGCTCAGACATTCTGAATCTACAGTAGGGGCTGAACGGCGTTTCGGTGTGGGGTCTTGCACTTGCAGACTATAGGCAATGAACCTTTTCCTTTTAGAATGTAGATCATGGAAGCAGCTGAATGGAAGCTCAGTTAAGACATTAGGAAGATGCCTTTTCCATATTTGCCATGTTTCATTGGATAGGTTGAAATGTGGGACATCCAATGCCACCACCGAAGCACTGTGCCGCCATTTGACTCAGAGCTAGGCAGTCAAAAATAGATAGGCGCTTTCGCCGCATAACTCAGCGACAAATCCTTGTGTCACAGCGACCAGTAAGCTTAAGCGGTAACGAAAACCTTTATAGCATCCCCAACTCCCTCTATAGCTAGCGTCTAATGCTAAAGCGAGCATCGTATGAGGGCATGATAAAGGAGGTTTGCCAATAGCTTTGATAATCCTTCGACCCCAAGAAACTAGAGGATGCTTGCTAGGCTGTGTTGTATAAAACGAGCATGATTTGTTAATCATGAAAGATGATGTCAGCTGGTACGAGCCTGTAAGCCACGCCCCGAGACTAGGCGGGTAAACTCAGCACTTTAGATGGACCAAGCTTAACACACTTTTGCTGTACCACGACTTTACTCTGTATAAAATGAAAATAATATCGACAAGCAGTATTCGAGGTTGTTGGATTTGTGGTATGAGGTTCTCTATTGTTGTAGAACCCATCGGGACCTTTTGCAACTCGCAAATCTGCAATATTGTACATTCTAGTAGACAACCTAGTACCGTTTCTCAGTGACGAGAAAAGAGTGACGTATCAATGACGACGGCATCATGTTTCGTGTTCAGCATTTGACGGGGCAAACGTGCAGATGGTCGACTCATGACGTCTGTGAGCCATAGCAAAGGGCAAAGTGGCTGGGAGATGCAGCAAACTGACCACTTCTTTCGCGAAAACAAGAGCTTCTGTGTTGGTAGCCAGGGAAATACGATGGTCGCGAGAATGACATCGGACTGAGCATAGAGAGGTTAGTGAAGTACATAGTTGAGGGATGAACGACACGTGATCATTGGGTATCAAAAGGGACCTCCACCCCTAATTACGACTTTATATACAAGCATGGTGAGGGTCATTCGGAGATTAAACAAGTCCGAGTGACCTACCTTACATATCGTGCTTGACTGGTTTGATGTTACCACTTTTACCATGTTCTGTGTTCTGATTGGTTGGTGGCTAGCTCCTACGGTGACGTGAAGCTTCGTTCCTACGGTACTGTCCCGTTTAGACGACGAAACAATGCGACTACGCGGGCTGTATCTGCCTGAACGATAACCATAATTACGCTGACTTTGTACGGTTGTCTTCTGCAGGCTCGGGAGACCACGTCACTTAGGCCCTCGTTTGCTTCTATTAGGTTTTCGCAATATTATTTGACTCATATACAACGCTCAGCCGCGCAGCCTTCCGTCAGCCTTTTGCCACGGACGAAACTATCTTTACGGAGAACAATACCGAGCGACACATACACGACCGCGACCTTTGCATATATAATAAAATGATCCAGAGGATACGAAAATACTCATAATCTGCTTGTGAAGGGACATTAGTCGTGGTTGGGATTCGACTGGTGTTGCTGGGATGGATTTTACGAAGTTGAGGGCAACTGCCTTGAAGGACGGGGACGATGAGGAGGCTGTCACAGTCAATACGCGCGCCTTGATAGATAAGGTGCTTGCTAGATATTCAGGGGAATGGACGACTCTGCGAGAACTCCTTCAGAATGCTGCAGATGCCCAAGCATCCAAGGTGACGATCAAGTTCGAGACATTGCCCTCGGCACAAATACCACTCTCAAATACGACTGATCAGTCCGAGATCTTAAAGCACGTCCTGCTAAATCACACTCTACGGCGGCTTTTAGTCACGAATAATGGACAAGCGTTTGGGGTAAACGACTGGGCGAGGCTGAAACGGATCGCGGAGGGCAACCCCGATGAGACCAAGATAGGAGCCTTCGGCGTGGGGTTTTACAGTGTATTTGCGGATTGCGAGGAACCATTCGTTAGCTCTGGGAACGAGGCCATGGCTTTCTACTGGAAGGGGAACTCACTGTTCACTCGACGACTGCAGCTACCTGCCGGAGAAGGTAATCCAGACACAAGCTTCGTTCTGGATTATCGAAATAACACTACGCCTATGCCTAATCTTCTATCTATTTCTCAGTTCTTGGCCACTAGTCTAACTTTTGTGGCATTGGAACAAATTGAGCTATTTGTGGATGATTGGAAGATCATATCCCTGAAGAAAAAGACAGCTCCCAGCATTGCGGTACCTATCGCCAAAGATGTCGAGACGAAGACAAAGGAAGGCTTGATGAGAATTATGAGCTTGGATCGGGAGAATGTGCAGATGGATGCTACATTCATGAATGTTGTTGGCTGGAAACCCGTGATGCCAACAGTGCCCAAGGGTGGCAGCTACGAGAATACATATGGGAACAGCGAGATGCCTTCGTTGAGATCGTTCTTCAATAGACTGACTTCCACTACAAGTCATCCACAGCTAAAGACTAAAGCTATGCGAGAGGAGAAAGCCTTACAAGATATAGTTTCGGACAGCTTGACTGAGCTAACCACCGCGAACGTTTTCTTACGGGTCACGACAGCTGTTGTGAAGACTTCAGTCAGCGCCTCATTTGCATCGGAGCTCGAACGTGCCACCAAGAAGCCACCACCAAAGAACACCAAACTCGCAATCCTAACGTCCTCATACGACGAGCAGGCTGCTTCTTCTAAGAACGAAAATCAGGTGGCAAAGCTTGTTGACGTCTTTTCCTCCGTTCTTCCTGGAAAGAAGCCCGGTGGCAGGGTCTTCATTGGCTTCCCAACTCATCAGACTACTGGTGCAGGTATGCATCTGTCTGCGCCCTCGGTAATACCCACTGTGGAACGAGAGTCGATAGACTTGAACGCACGATGGGTCGTGACGTGGAATCGCGAGATGCTTCGAGTTGCTGGGATAATGGCCAGGCTCGCATTCTCGAATGAGATGGCTGATCTCTCTGCCAAGATCAGACGGAGCACAGAAGCTGCCGGGCACGGTTCCAAAATCACAAAGAACGAGATCGCACAATTTTTACCCGAAGCACTTCATACCCTCAAAACCTTCACATTCGGAGAGTCGACTCCCAGTTCACAAGTCTCACAACTCATTGAAGAAGCTTTCTGGACCGCATACAAGAAGCCTTCGATCGAGATTTTCAGTACCCGGGGGGTTCTCCCCACAACGAAAGTCCGCCTCGCAACTGAAGATCTTAGTGGTTTCGTTGAAGGAATTCCAGTGGTCCCCGAACCCTTGGTCGATAGTCCGTTTGTTACCAAACTGAGAGAATTTGGCCTGCTTACGGAGATCACCATAGATGATGTCAAGCAAGAACTTGGGGCTAAGGCATTGACCAAGCAACAGCTGGTTCAATTTATTGTTTGGGCTGGCCGCAAAGCCGTCACGGGGGAAATCAGTGGTCAGACTATTCATTCCCTTCTAGACGTTGCAGTAGCGATGACTGGCGATGTTGATGGCCAGGGTGATGTTATCGCTCTGGGCAGCATCAAGAACTACCTCAACGTAAACAAAATTCCACCAGAGGTGCCTATCCCGGCCACAACTATCCATTTCCAATTCACAAAATCATCTCCCATAAACAATCTTCAAGCTCTAGGCTGGGAACCTCTCGAGATTGTACCATGGCTACGATATCTGATTGAGACTAATGACAGTAGGCAAGCCGACCAAAACTTCAGAATATCAGTCCCATTTGCTGCCAGTATCCTCCTTGTCCTATCGAAGGCGTGGGACGGCTTGAGTCCTAGCTCTAAAGACACTGTCGTGTCCCTCCTAAAGCCTCTTGCAATTGTGCCCACAAAGTTTGGCATGAAGAGGTCGGGGGAAGCTTTCTTTGCGAGTGTTAAATTATTTGATGATCTGCCAACTGTCACATCATGTCCCGGTGTCAAGGAGAAGTTTTTGGCTGCCATTGGTGTACGGAAAACTGTTGACCTTGAGACAATCTTCGCTCGACTACTTGCTCCGTCAGATACAAAAGAAGGTCAGCACATTACCGGGAGTCGACATATGGAGGTCATCAAATATCTGGCATCTGTGAGAGACGATATCCCTGCGGAAGATCTGAAACGACTAAAAGCCGTCCAAATATGTCCCGCAGAAGCTGGCCCGAAAGGCGCCGAGCCCTCCCAAGGGTCGTCCAGGTTGTACAAAATATCTGAACTTTTCGAGCCGAAGGATAGTCTGCGCGACCTTCGGTTGCCTATCCTTCAGTGGCTTGGGCCGCCGGGAAGCTATAGGCCTGGCAGCAACGAAGGTCGATTCTTGTCGACTCTGGGCATCAGAGCGTACCCTTCTGTACCTGAGCTTCTTGAAATGATGGCATCTAATGATGCTGTTCTAAGAGCTAGATCTATGAACTACTTCATTGCAAATCACCACATTCAAGGCTACTCCCATTTTGACGTTAGCACCACCAAAAAGCAGTTCTTGCCATTGCAGGACAACGAAGCCCGTCTCATGAGCCCTGCAGAATGCTTTACCAACGAGAAATGTGCAGTGCTGGGTTTCAATATCTTAGCCAGGCCGTTGCACCTCCACGCTAACAAGTTTGGAGTTGCCATGGACCCTCCTATCACGGAATGTGTCAACAGGCTTATAGTGAAGCCGCCCAGAAGCAATCGCGAGGCTTCAACGCTTTTTAGCTATTTCGCTAGTAGGCTTGGTGAGATTGGTCCTAACCATGTCTCAAAGATAGCTGATGCTCGAATTGTGCCCGTGGATCGGCGACAACGAACCGCAAATGGCTATCCTGACGAAAAAGATGTAGATCAGGTGAGGCTACAGTATTTGACGCCTAAACAATGCTATCTAGGCAGCTCTACCACTTACGGGGAGATCTTCGATTTCGTTGATTTCGGAAATGAGTCCAACGCTTTCCTCCTCAAATGCGGTTCTAAGAATGAGCCGACGAAGCTGGAGTTGGCTGCGTTGGCATGCAAGGAGCCGGCACGATTACTAGGCATCATGCAGACACCTGAGAAATATCAGGCCTTACTTAGGTCTTTATCCGACGACATCATGCGATTGAAAGCAGACAGGCCGTTATGGAAGCTGATGCAGAAGTCGCCATTTCTGATTGGCTCTATTGAGATTCCTGGCAATAAAGAGAAACAAAAGCTCAAGCAAAATGACTCGGTAGATGATGGGCTGGATCTTGATGACGAAGAAGACGCCCCAATCAAGCAGTGGAAATTGGCAACACCTAGCGAAATCGTCATTGTAAGTTCTTGAGAGGCAATGAGCGATCGATATGCTAATCATGTCAGGTCGATGATTACATCAGTTACCGATTGTTCAAAGGATCTTTGATCTGTGCTCCTATGGATGAGAAGTTGGAGGACTTTTATATTGCATTAGGTGCATCCGAGCTTGGCAGTCTCGTTGAAGAGAGTCTTCGCCTAGGACATCCAACCGAGAAGCAAGATTCTGCAGTCAAGCTTCGAAGCCATGTCCTTGAGCGTTCGAAGCTTTTCCTACATGAGCTGGATCGCTCTAGCATCAAACATGATAGCCGCTGGCTGGACAAGAATCTCAGCGTCCAGCTAGTCAGCTCAATCTCGTTGAGGAGGACACTTCGCGGCCACAGTCTATCACATACAGAGAAGCGCTCTGCAGCGGCTACTCACGAGCGTCACAAGGGTTGGACTTTATTCGTGACGGCAGGAAGTTGGGACGTTTTTCAAATCAGTCAAGCAATTTGCAGAATGCTGCTAGATCGTCCCAATCAGCAGGCGTACATGACATTTGAGACTTTCCTCAAGCTCAACTTGTATGAGTTACGAGCTCGTGGTTACAATGTTGAACGGATCCTGAGAGCCAAAGCTGCAGAACAAAGGATTGCGGAAGAAGAGCGCCGAAAACAATTAGAGGCAGAACAACAAGCTCTTAAAGAGCAACAGGAGCAATGGAGACAAGATGATGAATTCTCGGTGGTTGAGACTAAAGAGTCCCGCCGGAAATCCAAGCAAGCTGCTATGCCTGGCGCTTTTGGATCAGACTCACCGGACAACTCTCCAGCGCCCGCTCCAAAAGCTCCTCCTACTAAATCGAAATCCAAGGGACTGTTCTCAGGGCTGAGTCGTCGCCTAGGTCTCGACAATAGCAGCGAAGCGCAAGAACAACTCCAGAACTTCCTCGGCGGCGGGCCGTCCCACGGGCCGGAGACACAGCACGGCAACCCACCAACCTACGACGAGTCCAATAAGGGCCAACTCACCAAATCAGGCGGCACAGAGAAAGTCTCCTCTCCCCACGTTGTGCAACAGAATCTGCTAAATGCAATTCAATCCTCTCGCGCCCATGACTCTTCTACGCTCTTCTCACCCCCTACTGCGCAGACGGTTAAAGAGCAAGCCTCATACTGTGATAGCACACCTGCGCAGAACATCACCTTCCTGGCCGACGCCGCGAACGGCATGCGAATCTTCGTCTCTAAGGAGCTTTCTATGCCATCCACCGACTTCCTAACATCCAATTCCTCGTCCCTCAACTCTTTCGCCTCTCTCCTCTACGAGATTGCAGACGTGTACAGCTTACCACGGAAAGCCGTTCACATCTTTTTCGATGAGAGCGGGGGTACGATAGCTTTCAACGCGAACGGAAGCGTTTTCTGCAATTTCCGCTTCTGGCAGCAGTTGCATGAGAAGAAGGTTGATGGTGGAGAGAGAGTCGAGGCGGCGAGCTATTGGTGGATTGTGGTTGCGCATGAGCTGGCGCATAATTTAGTCAAGGAGCATAGTGCTGAGCATAGCTTCTACACGTAAGTACACGAGTCATTCACTTTTTTGCTTAGAGTGAAGGCAAATACTAACGAGACACAGCGAGATGCTAGTAGCAAACTATTTCCCGAAGATGATGGTGAAGGCCGCAAGCTACGTGCAAAGAAGGCAGATTGAGCCTGCGAAACCGCCGCAGGAACAGAGTTTGTTGGATTAGAGCTAGATACAGGTGACTTATTGGAGTTGCATAGCATTCGGTGTTCTGGTAGACAAACATGTTGCATTTAACCATCCGCGGTATAGACGGGGGAAAGCATGTATGAATAAGCCTCTCGCATTCTTAATCTGGTCATCATGAGTACTTCAAGATTCTTCCAGTCCGGTTAGTCTCTATGCATGGTATATCTCCCATTCTTCTTTATCCAAAATTTAACAGTCATTTCTGTCATGAGCATCCACCTGGACCTAAAATCATATTCTTACTCGCCCCATCCGGCAACTTACTCCTCAAAATCAACCCTGGATGCTGGCGGCCATCCACACCGTCATTCCAATCGGGTTGATACGGCAGCTGATTGATATTGAAGTATAAATACCCATCAAAACCAACATTTGCGCTGTCGGGCCAGAGGATGCGGGGATCGCGAGTATATGGTTTGGCTGTGAGAGTTGTGGAGCTGGGAAATTGTGTCAGCAGTGAAGAAAGAAGGATGATGTGACAAACTTGTAGATGTAGATAGCATTCGACTCCGGCATGAGCATATACACGTTCCCCAGACTGTCCCCAGCGAAACCATTCGCGTTGCCGCCGCGCTGGCCCAGATTCTTCACGTTGTCAAAGGCGCGTTTAGCGGATAGGGTGTCATTTGCAGGGTTGGAGCGCAGGTATTGCGTCTCGATTGAGTAGAGGTGGTCAGATGTCAAAGGAGAATAATACATAACCTTTCCACAGCGAACGTCAGCGGCGACTCAACCTCAAAATCGACCACTGACGAATGTGAATACTTACATCGCCATACAGACTCAACTCCGCCCCGTCAAGACCTTCTTGCTGAAACCCAAGCGGGGCACCTTTCTGTCGAAGGTAGAACGGTATGCCCTGATAATTCGGCACATCCTCATTTGTCCTCAACGTGCTGGGATGCTGGCTTAGCTGTCTCCAGCTCTCCCCCGTCCCGAGATCGATCATGATGAACCCCGTCCTATCTTCGTTGCTGCTGTCAACGATATACGCTATTCCCCCTCCTGTAGCTGTGGCATTAGGACGCATATCAAAGCGCAGATCGTTCATGTACGAGTCTGGGTAGTGGACGTCCGGGGGTAGCGTATAAGTTCGTGTGATGGAGTCATTGGAGAGGTTGATGGAGACGAGCTTCGGTCCTCCGGGCGCGGCATAGGGTATACTAGGTGCTTGAGACTCGTTGATTGTCGGGCGGCCAGTGTCGAGGACCCATAATGTATCGTCTGGCGTGACGTATAGAGCTTGAACACTTATGAACGTATTAGAATCGTTGGAGCCGAATTGGATACCGTTCGTTGTAGTAAATAATCCGCCGGGAGGGGTATTCAGTGCTTGTGAGGGATATGCTCTTTCTGCTGTCAAGTTCACGATCTCACCAAGTGTGTAGGCGTAGGTGCCCCGGGTATAGCAGGCGAAAGTTCGTCCTTTCTGGGACACTGCGAGCCCGATTGGCCACTGGTCATAGTAATAGTGATATTCTTCGACTGGCGGGCCGTACGTGCCTGTGTCGTAACGCACGTTTCGAGGCCCAGAAGTTGCCAATGTACCGTTCAATGAGGTGCTATTCTGGGCTGTTGCAAGGGCTGTAAAACCCGTGAGGGCTACCAGAGGGAGGAGGTGCATATTGCAGTGCCTGCAATTCCAACGTGAAAGATTGTAGAAGAAACAGACACCTACCTTCAAACGCTTAGAGCTCTTTTCTATACGCTCACGGTAGAGCAAACGGAGACATTGAGTGACCTCATGGCTCAAGCTAGCCGGGAGGGGCTATCCAGAAACAGCGTCGGAGAGATACCAATTTGGTTTTATATCATTATATCATATGATTGCATTTAGTAATAACTAGAAAAATAATGGTAAATAGTAAATTAATAACCTTTTTGAGATGATGAAATCATCAATATCAAACGAAAACTAAGTTATAATACGGGAAAGGAGAGAGCGGGGCTGGAGAAAGCGGTATATCTTTACAGGCGTTTTACCCGAGATGGGGCGGGGGCCAATGAGAGACTTTCTACCGCACCCGCTCAGCCTCTGGCTTAGCCCTGGCTACAAAATTAGGTGAACACCTATAGAAATTTTTGATCGTGATAGCCATATCTGCATACGTCCATGCTGTTGGCTTCTAATGCTTTTGATAGAAAGGAGTTCAACGTCCTTGTGACGTCTTTGATCTAGATAGTTGCGGCTGTGGCCTTTCATTCGGTGAGTAAATACAAGACTCACAGGCTAGTCCAACAGGAAAAAACTCAAAGAGATAAGACTTCAGGGTACATTTCTGATACTTCCATTCCATTCAAAATTTCATATCACGACGAATTCGAGGAACTGGGCTATATCGGACAAATTATTTTCGGTAATGCTTAATCTTATACGAGTATAGATAACTGCCGATTTGTTGAGTTGTCTGCTAACCGGAACAGTCCATCAACAAGTGGTACCGGGGGAATGCCGGTCTGGCATTATGTCATTGGGTCATACGATTGCAATTGGCAATTACTAGAGAGACCTGCAGTGAGAAGTAGGTTGACGGCCGTTTTGTGACAGTGAAGTCATTGATGTCGAACGAACTCTAATCTACAGTACAGTGCGGGGAGCGGGGCGGGAAAGGTTGGCACATGTTGGCGGGCGCCTCACCCGAGATGGGATGGAAAGAAGCGCAGGGCTGTAGGGGCTAATGACAGACTTTCGCAATACGGATTATGACAGCTCTCAGAAGAATCATGATTGCAGTCTCTAGCTGGCATAACCTACGATCAACTACGCCATCAATGAAGCAGCAAGCATGACGAGTCCACCCAGTCCATCCATTCCGGAGCACCACTCCTCCCATGGATCAATGCTCCTCGAAGTAGTCACGTCTCCCACCGTCTGATAGAGCAGCAACACATCACCACAATAGAGCTGATGCTTGTCTAATTTGACGAGATCGCCATTGGAAGTCAGCGCGTAGTCAACACCTGCCACAGGATCCTTCTCGCCTTTTACCTTCCAGACGAACTCGTTTTCGGCTTCCCATAGCTGTTTCTTCGCAGGAAGTGGTGCTATCAGCAGGTCTGATTGTAGGCCACACTGTTCTGCTGGCTCGAAATCGACGAGCATATTCACGATTCGGTAAATCATAGCCAACCTCCTCCTCGACTCTTCGAAGATCCAGTCTTTCCAGCTTATCGAAATGTCACAGCGGCACTGCATGGATGTTGGGTTGCTTTTGAAGACGCGGTGGAGTTGCTGCCCAATGACCTAATTAACTGTTCAGACTACTAGCGGGAAGAGTATAGAGTTCATGTCAAATTACCGACACTGTTTTATTTAGTAGATAGTCATAATTATTATGATCCATCTCGCCTTCATGCAATCTTACGAGAACGTAAATCGAGAGAGCCTGCATAGAAGCAACCAGTTCCCATTTATCCAGATTCTGATACTGGAATTGTTCATCAGGTCTTCACAATTTTCCTTTCACAATCATGGCAGAGCTTCAACTCACCTCTGCACAAATGCGTTCACATTCCTGCGCTACGTTTTTCCAGAACAACTTCCGACTCCCTTTGACTTCATTGCTGATCATGTGGACCAGACTGATACAATTGGTGAGTGGTTCTATCTGCTGACACTCAGCATCGGAAGAGGTCAAGTGCGGATGTATAAACGGTGGAAGTGTGTTATAGCGGAGCATCATCAGCGGATACGATTTGAGGGTGTGTAGCATGAGATTGGCAATCCTCTTCGGTCCAGACTTCACTCTGGGTTTGACAAGCAGGGTTCGGACAGCAGACGTTGGGACCGGCGGTATTGAGATGTTGGAAAAGAAAGTGGTCTGCTGTGCTTGAACTTTTGGATCGAGCGAGGATGTTGTGCGACTGATAAGAGATGGCGACCCAAATGAAGGATATGAGACAGTCTCATCATTCTTCTGAGGATTCAGAGTATCGGTGAAGCTCATATCCAGGTCATCCCAGCTGATATCATTCACCCCAAGATTTGTGAACCCCGGATCTGAGATGAAAAGCGCATCATCGAATATCATGTCACCATGATTGACTGTCTCCGGAAATTCCCCAGGAGATGGATGGTCAGCCGCCAATGATAGCGCCATCGTCTGCTGTTTGATAGGTGCGCCATCCTCCATCTGAGTCCTTGGTCCTGTCCGTTTTGGAGTGTCCGTTGGATAATAGCATTTGATGGCTTTGCTTAGACATCTCGAGCACCCAGGTTGCTTATTATCGCAACGTGCTTTCTTTTTAGCACAAGAGGTACAAGATCGAGATCGAACTGTGCTTCCATTTTTTCGAGACCGGCAGTAGTATCCATGTCTCTTCAGCGTGGACTCTAAAGAACCGTGAGTCTGGAATAGGCACTACGAAATAAAATCTAAGTAGAAGAACAACTTACGCTTATCAAATGGCTTATTACATTGTGCGCAACGCAATACCGATTGAAGATCGCCTTCGTACATTTTGTTCTAGTCCGGGACAAATCATGAGACCGGCAAAGAGATATTTCCATGCGTCCTGGGTACTGTAACATTTGTCAGCATTTCATAGCGCCGGGCGGAACATTTTGTACTGTGCCAAGGATCACCAACCAAGTAGTATAAACACTACCTATTGTGCCACGATTCGGAACAATAGAGGCGGGCGGAGCATATTGAGAATCTGTATGAAGTCTAAATTCTTCATATGATGTTGATGATCACGACATGTATGGCTGTTTGCAAATTACCTGATGTCATATTTAACCTGACAAATACACATATACACTTCCATCCTCGTTCACACCCCTGTTCACACCCATCACAAAATTGGACACGTCTGTACTGCGAAAGCAGTTCCAGAATATAAATATGTTAATGCCTTCGCATTCTGAGAGTAGTCTCTCATCGAGCTGCCCACCGTGTATCTCAAGTAATCAATTCAACATCTATACACCATGCCTCCTTTCCCGTCCCCAACCACGAAATGGCACGATAATACGTACCCTTCCCTATCTCCAAGCCGTCCCGAACTCTCTGCAAAAGGAAAGACCGTGATAGTTACTGGAGGAGGCACTGGTATTGGTGGTGAGACCGCTCGTTACTTCGCTGAAGCAGGAGCATCTCGGATTGCTCTCCTTGGCCGTAGAGAACAGCCTCTCCTCGATAACAAAGCCTTTATTGAGCAAAATTTCCCTGGTGTCGAAGTATTCGCAGCTTCCACTGATGTAACAAAGAAGAGCGAAGTAGAGGCGACCTTTGCAAAATTTGTTGGGGATGGAAAGATCCACGTTCTAGTGAGCAATGCAGCAAAGATGGGGCCTCCGGAACCTGCGAGCGATGCAAAGGTAGACGAGTTTCTCGCCGGCGTTCAGCATAATCTCGGTGGTTCACTATGTGTTGCACAAGTATTCCTTCGCCACGCCTCGACAGACGCGGTCGTCATCGATGTCTCTTCAGCTGCTGCACATACAAACTTTGCCGTCGAGTATGCTTCATACAGCGTCTCGAAAATGGCGGTATACAGGCTGTGGGATGTTCTTGCCTTTGCAAACCCGAGCTTGAACATTTTCCATGTCCAGCCCGGTATAGTAGATACTGCTATGAACAAAGAAGCTGGAGGCGTCGAAAAGGCCGGTTTCGAAGATCATGGTGAGTGAAATAAATACCTACTTGAAAAGAAATGAAAACGATATTAACACTAAATTAGTCTCTCTTCCAGCAAGCTTCAATCTTTGGCTTACAAGTCCCGAAGCACGGTTTTTGAAAGGCAGGTTCTTATACGCGAACTGGGATGTGGACGAGCTCAAGGCCAAGGCCAAAGAGATTGAAGCGAGCGCTCAATACAAGATCGACATAAATGGATGGCCATTTGGCCATCAAGAGTTTGGATTCAGAGCGAGCCTTGGACATTCAGACAAAGCTTAAGCGCGGTCCTGAAAGAGTCGGAAAGACTATAAGATAACAGAACTGCCTTTAGCAAGAGCTGCTCTTTAATATAGCATTAAAAAATAGAAGTCTTGATTTGGTCGATAGAATTTCAATCCTCAGCTGTACTCTGAGAGTGAATCTTGGAAAACTTGATACAATGAACAATGCTTTTGTGGTAAACTATCCTTATATCCCCAGTCGATGAAGGTCTAAATAGCGGCGTAATACTACTGAAGAGTTGTGTACAACGCTATATCAATTTCAACCCTGGAGTTTTCTAAGATTCTCTTTTGTAGACCGTTCTACATGTTTGCAAATTCATTTTCATGTACAATCATGGTTCGGCCCCCTATTGACATACAAAAACTGGAGTAAACTTATCATAGAACGTGAATGTAGAGCTGCTGATAATCAAATCATAATTACATTTAGCTGTTCGTAAACATCACAGTGGAAGATATGTGGTGAACAAGCTGCTTTCAAATAAGTCAAATAAATGAAAGAGGAACATTGAAAAGTGGCCTAAGTAATCACCTGATAGACTTGCTCAAGGAAAACAAGGGCAGATCAAGAATACTTGAGGACTATGGACTATACGGTGGAAAAAGGACCTCGACTTGCCACTAAACAAGAGCTGCCACGACATATTGTTTAGAACGCTTATATTGTCTAAGTTTGTGCCAGAGTACTGAATGGATGGAGGTGAGAACCGGAAAATTGTTTTCGAAGCTGCCTGGAGTCATCACGTTTCGCCGCTACCCCGCCACGCAAGCAGGGAACGAACCGCGTCATGATCACCAGCCACATGTGCAACACCCCTCTACGAGACTGAACATCCAGAAACATGATATATTGAGTCTTCACTACTAAAGCTCTTAAGCTAGAGCTTCAAGAGATCTGCACATCGATACCAGCCGCAAAGCTCTCCCGAATAGCTACAATGACGTCGACTTCAGACCCCGCACGACCGGCTTCACCAAGCAATAGCTTCTATGCGCTGAGTGATGACGACGAGGGCGAATACAATACTATCACCCATACAACTACTGGTAAAGGTGTGAAGCTATTATACTCCAAGAGCAAGGTGAGTCAACACAGATAAGACCACTTTATAGATCAAAAACTGATATTTCCCGCCAGGTCTATATCCACCCCACCCCCTCTGCCAAAGACAACATCCCGGGCTACATTGCTCTCCTCCAACAGAAACCGGCTCCCGACTCCCGACCAACATCCTCATCCTCATCTACTGCTCGCGCAAAAGCAGCCTCCTCCCTTCTTCTCGCCTGGCTGCCCGAGTCATCTCTCGGCGACGCCCTCAACACCTACGTCAAAGTAGATCTATCCGATGGTGACTCTCCACCGAGACAATCATACCTTGTTCCTCCGCCTCCCACCACGACCTCACACTCCTCCTCCGTCGGTCACTATGCCTTCGCTATCCCAGTGTCGGCTATCTACAGCTTGTTGGTCCGTCCACCGAGCTTAGGATGGTGGTTCGGCAGCGTTATCATAAATAGTAGGGCGGGTGATAGCTTTCCAGCGTTGTTCTTCCATGATTCGGAATGTCAGAGTACAATACTGCAGAAGAAGAGGAGGACGAGGGAGAGCTTTGACCCTTTCGGTGCTAATGGGGAGATGTTCTGGGGCGGAGACGAAGTTCTGAGATGGTTGCGGAGATATGTTACTATACAAAGAAGTGGTGCGGAGCCAAACATCTATCTCGTTGAGCCGAGCGCAGAAGACCAGGAGGCGTTTGGCGAAAAACCGGTCACAGCGGCGCCTGTGAGAAGGCCCAGTAGTAGCGGCGTCAAGGTTGGAGGGGCGGCTGGTTCAAATACTGCTTCTAGCTCACGAAGTCCGCGAGATGCAAGCATGGATCCTGTTATGAAGTTTGTGAAGGAGACTGGGTGGAATTTGATGGAAAAGTTTAGCAAAGTCACAACGTTCACAAGGAGGACGGCTGATTCTGTTATTGATAATCCGAAGATCCCGCCTCAGGTTAGGCGACTGCTAAAGAATCCGGAAGTTCAGACATTACAGGATGAATTTGATAGCGCGAGGATTTATCTTGCGAGGTGGGCCATGGGAATTGCAGAGCAGAGTGAAAAAGATCGGAATCAACGCATTTGGACCGCAAAGGATGTACTAGAAATGGAAGAGACGGATGTTGGAGAATTTGAGCTTCTGGATACTGAAATCGCCGGGTTAAGCCTTAAAGAGCTGAGAAAACCAGTTACAATGAAGGAGTGGAAGAGTTACTTTGATCCCAGGACCGGTCGGCTTCAGATCACGGTCGATGAAGTCAAAGAAAGAATATTCCATGGTGGTCTCGACGCTGAGGATGGCGTTCGAAAAGAAGCCTGGCTCTTTCTCTTAGGAGTACACGACTGGCAATTCTCAGCTGATGAGCAGAAAGCTGAATTAGCTAGCCTTCGTGACGAATATGTCAAGTTAAAAGGCGCATGGTGGGACCGCCTCGTAGATCTAGGAGGGGAGGGCGAAGAAGGCGAATGGTGGCGCGAGCAAAAAGGAAGAATAGGTTCGGCATCCTCTCTTCCCTTCCAAGCAAATCACAGCAGTATAGGCTAACATGACCCATCTCTTGGGGTACACGGAATAGAAAAAGACGTCCACCGTACCGACCGCACCATTCCCCTCTTCGCTGGGGAAGATATACCACACCCAGATCCTTCTTCACCTTTCGCAGACGTTGGGACAAATGTCCATTTAGAACAAATGAAAGACATGTTGCTCACCTACAACGAGTACAATCGCGACCTTGGATATGTACAAGGAATGTCCGACTTGCTTGCACCCATCTATGCTGTAACGCAAGATGATGCAATGGCATTTTGGGCCTTCCAGCATTTCATGGATCGTATGGAACGGAACTTTCTCCGCGATCAGTCCGGTATGAGAAAGCAACTCTTGACATTAGATCACCTCGTGCAGCTTATAGATCCAAAACTATACCTGCATCTGCAGAGCGCAGACTCGACGAATTTCTTTTTCTTCTTCCGCATGCTACTTGTTTGGTTCAAGCGCGAATTTGACTGGCTGGAGATTCTACACCTCTGGGAAGTGTTATGGACAGACTACCTGTCTTCCAATTTCCACCTCTTCATCGCGCTTGCTATTCTAGAAAAGCATCGAGATGTAATCATGACACACCTGAAACATTTCGATGAAGTGTTGAAATACGGTATGTTTACCTATCCTTTCTTGCTCCTTGTGTACAATGAGTAACAATACTAATGGGATAACAGTCAACGAACTGTCTACGACAATTGACCTAGAGAGTACTTTAGTCCGTGCGGAAGCTCTCTTCCGCCGTTTCCAACGCACCGTCGAAGCAATCGACAAGAAGTCCAATTTCCCGGCTCCCAAACTCCGCCAGCGACCCAATGTATCCACCACGCCTCAATCGTCTACTTCAAATACAGCAAATACATCGAGCACAGATACCGTTTCTGCTAGAAATACGAATTCTAGCTCAAGCCCTAAAGACTCAACGCTAGCACAAGGACCAAGTGATCAGAAGGGAGACGAGCTGGAAGAACAGAGACCCAAGGTCATAAGTCCGGAGTTGAGAGAATTGTTGAGCCGAAAGGTTGAGGTTTTACCACGGAAAGTGGTCAGGAAGGAAGGTGAAGGGTTAAGCAATCTGAAGAAATGAACAAGTGGTTTCCTAGGCGTTAGGTTATGGGTGTAGGTACGTGGCAGGTCCATTATGAGAGCGGGTTTCTAGATAATGTGGATATATATCATACCAAGGGAAACAGCATTAGACACTTAGGTATAAATCTACTCTACTCAGTGGCGGATGCTTGATCCTTCTCCGGAGTAAGATACATGCAAAACTACACACAAGAATACTCTACAATTTGGAGAATCTACACACGATGGCTCTTAAATTTGAATGAAATCACGTCTAGTGGAAGCGTTTCTCCAAGTGCGATGTACGCCAGTACCGGAGTCTCTCTCACCAACTCGAGCTCAACGCTTAGTACTGATACAAAAAATGCCACTACTAGCATAGCCTCCTGCTTGAAATGGAGGCGCTCTGGGCGAGCCATCTGATCTTCACCGTGAGCTTTGAACGATCTATTCTCGGTGTTGTCCTGTTGACTAACGAACTTCTATATATTAGTTCATTGATCCCACAATGCTCGAAGACTGCGTTTTGCTATTGAGGTTCCTTCAAGGACACGATATCCCGACCCCAAGCATTCTAGATATAAGATTATCTATCTAATCAATAGAATAATGAACACACTCATAAATATTCATGAATAGTTGGCTGACCCGGCCTTGTAGAAGTTCGGGCTCGTACCCTACAAATTTGTCCAAAATCAAAAGCAAATCAACCACATATTAATCAGTGAGAAACAGAGGTATGATCTTCGGTCTCTCAAGGAGTATATACTTCGCGAGGAGGTCCATCCAGGATCAGGCTGTCTGACAAGAGATAGGATATATACTCAGGCGAAGAATCAGCTGCTGGCACCGTCTACGGTATCCCGCCTGGTTCACGGCCATAGACTACGGTGACATCGAGATAAGCGTGAATGTTGAGATCTTGATTCTCGCTGCGCATGCGTGCTAGAAACACCTGAGACTCTTCGTAGCTCCACTACATAACAGTCAGTGAGAGTCATTCTATCATAAGGACAGGATAGATCTACATCGAGCGAAGTTGTCAACAAACGCAACATGAAGCCCTCGATCCCATCGTACAAACGCAATTGGTTCCATAAGCCAATATCTCTCAGGTGTTGCCAGCTCTTACCACCGTCATTCCCGCGGGTCCGATGTTCAGGGCTGGGCCAGCCATTCATTGGCCATTTGTATCTCGTCTCGACTACGTCGACGAAACCGGTCCTTTCCAACAGCTGCTTGCTCTCTTTCCATATGGTAAAGGTTTTACCAAACTTCTCGCCACACTCAAGGACCGTCTTGCCCCATCTGGTGAAGAAACTGTTCTCGTCAACGGTATCATCGTCACTAATTGGCCAGACGCTGTGCTCAATGATCTCAACATATCCTCCGGGCTTTGTGTGATCGAATACTTGACCAAAGAGCTCATCCCAATCAGCAACACACCCAAAAAGCTCTCGTATATGGATGTAGTCAAAGAAGTCGTCGGGGTATGTCCAGCGGGAATTGAGGTCCTCGATCACGAACTGGCAATTCGGAGGTATAAACCAGGGTTGAATAGGAGATAAATCAGTTCCGAGCACCTTTGCAGATGGAAATGTATCGGCCATATCGCTATATTTATCAGCAAGTTCTGTGGACTTAAGGAAACTTGGGCTGTTACATTGCCCAGATCCCTGTCCCGGTCCCTATGTCAAGGACATTGTGAGGCTTTTCTGATTGGTGCAAGGTGAAGCTTGCCTTCTAAAGTTATCAAATACATATGATGCGACATATCGATCAGCTCGTTTGCAGACTCATCGTTCGGACCCTGTAATAGTTAGCCAATCACACATAGTCATGGACGCCAACGGAATGCACCCAGTATGCTCCATCTTTATAAGCGTGGTATCTTCGACCATTTTCGTATCGGTAGTCGGTTACGAAGCTCGAGAGCGTCTCTGTATCGCAGCCGATCAACGAACCGCCAAAAGCAGAATCGTTATCGTCAAATCCGCCGTCGACATCATTCTCGTCAGAGGGTTCATATTCGTAGACAGCGCTGTTGCTTTGAGTATCTTCGTCAGAAAGTGGAAATACCCCATCACTATTGTTTCCAGTAAGAGACGCCAGACATAAGATTGGCTCGTGGACAGGAAGCTTCAAATTACTTGTCTTCGCATCTGCCGAAGTGGCAGAAGTATCGTAGACTTCGGCATTTGGAATAAAAGATCTGCCAGGTGGTACCTCAGCCATCTTCGCATCAGAAAAGCTGGTGATACAGAGGTGCGCTGGCTGTGCTTTTCAACTTCACCTCTTCAGCTGAATACAAGCTTTCACATGCCCTTACATCCACCAACAATTGCAACCGAGCAGACTCCGGAAGCGATCGTCGGCTTTAGAAAAGCATGACAATTAAATAGCATGACTGGAAGTTCTAGATGCCCTCTAGAACATTGTTGAGTTTGGACTTGATCCATTGGTTCCGTCCTTTGGCTTTCGATGGACGGTACACTAGCAGTGGTGTTCCACCAGGCCGTCAGCTTCCACTCGATTCTCCGAATCTCCTCCAACAAGTCCAGTCATCATATTTGTGACGCGAGAGAACACGAAACATGATTAAAAGAAGACTTTTGCCAGAAGGCCTCGTTTGACCCCTAACCAGCTTTTGTAAGGAGCAGCTCAGGTAATCAATTGATGGCGGGTTATACCTCCGCTTTTCGCCGCTATGTATAACGGCGAAAGCCGAAGTAGGAGGCAAAGAGTAGGGTGAACGCCACAATATGAAGACACGGTAGACTGCATGGTCGTATCTTTTATACGATGTTCTTCCTCCTCGAGTCCTTCCCTACATTACAATATTCCTGTTAGATCGTAGCTTTTCGTGCAGAGCTAATTACTTCCTCCTCCTCTTCCTGCTGCATCTAAATAGACTCGTAGCTACTGCACCAATTTTGTGTACCCAGTCTTTTTCCGTGTAACAGCTACGTAGGATTAGTGATCCTATCGATAGAATAATTGAAACGATAATAAATCATAGCCTACGCTGTAACTTGCTGGAAGAAAAGATTCGAACACCAATTTAGCAAAAAGAAAAAAAGAAGCGGTGAAGTATTCGTTGATTCGCAAGGATAAGTACGTATGATGTATTCTCAAATTGTGCATCACTGTACCTGGAAACTATACATTTCGAGCTCAATTCTAAAATGATCAAAATGCCGGTACTGCGGTCATCGTGGTAGAGAAGAATGCTGTCGTTTCCTCTTCTGAGGAGCGAGACTGCAATATGGGTCTGCACTGGAAAGTTCCTCTCCTGAAATTCTTGATACCAAATTCCGCTGCTCCAAATCTTCAACCCACTCAAGTTAACCCAGATTTCACTAGAAAAGCGAGCGAGATATTGTTTTTATAAATGGCAGAACTAGCAAGGTGATAAGAACACTTCAGATCCCATATTCTTCACCAAATACGCCACTCAAAGCTGCGTGCTTGCTCTCTTGTGTAAGAACCTCGATACCCAGGGGAAAAAACATCCAAGAGATATCATCTTTGAGCGAAATCAATAGAATATAACGGCAGTATCTAAAGACATGCGCATATTATCGATAAACACGTAGTTGGTCAAGACGCACTCAAGTCAACCGATAGGAAGACGCTTCTTTGCCCTATCTCGGCTACTTTTCTTCGTCTCTCTTATGCCGTAACGGTCGTCCAAGCAGGATTTACGTGCGAGCAAGCGCTTGTTCTTCTATCTTCCCATCCATTAATCATTGGATATCTTCATCAGACTAGCCTCTTTGCCTTCTTTAAACTTCAAGGTGTTCCGGCGACAAATAGATCTGGACTCTGGAGAGTGAACATTCTTCTTTTACATTTACTTGAAACTGCCAATTGATCAGCAGGATGTAGAGTTAAAAATACGTAGAAATAAAGGGAGGCTGATACGAACAAAGGAACTTTCCAGACAGTACATCGAGCCGTGGAGAGTTCCTTACATGGGTGACGTATGACCAGCCAGTCTGGTGCTTCGGCTTGACTGTACGGGACTCAAGCTTACTCACACGTAGTTGGGACACAAGGAATGGTGGAGTCACCCAAGCCGGCGACGCCGCTCCATCTTATGACACCTCACGAGTGCCTTGAATCTGATTTGGAATCATATTACATCAACACTTGACAGAAGAACGAGACCGCTCTGAATCACGCGTTGGCCGACGCAACAAAACTGATCGAGTGCCTTGCCTCGAAAGAAAATCAGGCGTCAGCAATTGAGACTTACGAAAGTGAGATGGAGAGTTGGGCCGGTGACGAGGAGATCTAGTGTGACGAATACAATTATTGCATGATTGGAATAAAGTTTTTGGAAGCCCTGTCTTCAAGGCGGAGCTCGGACGGAACAACAATTTACGAATATGGCAAATAATCCGAGTAGCGTTATCTATTAAAGTTTGTGTCGGAGAGCCCGTTTGTTTCACGATGATTTTGTTGATGACGATGCTCTGGCATTGGCTAGATTTCTGCATAAGCGGTGAAGTGGTTGCTTACCGCAATGGGTAGTCTCACTGCGAACCTACATGACCTTCTGTCCCATACCCCCCCTTGAATAATATCTTGTCTAATTTCCGCCATATGTTGCAGTGCGTGGTACCTGCTTATTGATCTGCCGAGTGGCTTTCTCCGTTCTGGGTTTGTATCCCGTCTAGCTAAGCCGATGGCGTATCTTGCAAGGCACCATAAATAGAAATCCTAGCAACTACCAGCTTTGGAACATTTCAAAGCTAAGGGGGTTATAGAAAACTTTCTGATGGACTCTAAAGATATCTCATGAGGGTATTGAGATTGCGTCATCAATGGCAAGGCTCTCTCTCTCCAACGCTACGCCCTACAGCCTAGAGACAATCCGCAAACATTCTAAAAAGGAAAAAGGGATATCAAATGGCATTGACGCCCATGTTGTTTATGAAAAGTAACTGGAATTAGACATAATATCGGCGAGGCATCATACTGACACAGCTGAGGGCTCCGAAAATGCCTTACCTAGAAGGCGCTTGATAACTGGCCATGTTAAGCCAGCGCCACAACGGCCGTATCAATTATTGCTTCCCTTGCTAGTATTCCATATGGTAGTACTTGCCAATCTCGTATCTTGATTTCAATATCAAAGACTCCTTGTTCATCCCCTGGTCTCTCTTCAATGCCCCATTCGGAGTAAACATCCTTGAATCCGGCACAACTGCAACTCAGACAGTTGATTCCCTGCAACAGCACCTCAAGCACGTAATGGGCACAGTACTAGTGCGCATAATTTTGAACTACGCCTCTTCCCCCTTCTCCATTGTTCATGCCTCCACCCTACCACACAAAATGCTGGACCAAGTTCGCCCCCACGAGCATCCACGTATCCTACTAACTGCTAGTCTAGTCTATGTGAACTTCATTAGTCTTAAGAATATTTTGTTATCGATGATGTTTGTCCCATTATACCTTTAGAGTGTTAAGAGAGCCGGTGACTCGATGTAGTCTTAGTAAGATAGGGCAGAGCACTTGGCTTCAAACGCTTCACGTTCAACACTAATCCTTGGCTGAAAATGCATAGAGCTATCGAGATTAGAGCTTCATACAACATTCATCCCTTTCTGAAGTGCAGACAAAGTTCGCATTTGTGATATAGCGTTTATCGCTTGCAGTCTACTTGTCGTTAAAATCTTTGCTACTGATTTATTTCTCAAATGAATATTCAATCACTCGGGTCAGTTATTACTTTTCTCACCATAGTAAACTATTCTTGGGCGTCTATAAAGACTCAAACAGCCATAGCACTCGGAAAAAACGAATAGGCAAAGTAATGAACTTCAGTACTAGTCCCACGCGATTTGAAATGATAGAGTTGCACACCTTTAATAAACAACATCTCGTGCCGAACGTGAGGGTCGTAGATTTAGGGATATAATTCTATGTTAATAGCGAATATTGAATCAAATATACTTTTATCTTTATCGTGATACTTCTGTGCTCCTGGGGTCACTCACGGCTTTACGCGGAATGATCCTCGGCCGCAATACCAATACCACTATCTTCATGTTGCCCTTTGGCATGTCTGTTCATCTCTTGTGTTGGAGCACTGTTCTTCCTGGACTTTTCCCCGCCGTCTCTTTGAAATCTCTCCTCAGCTTTAGCTACCTCAAAGATCTCCTTTAAAATGACTTTCTTCGGCACGTTCTCTGGATGTTCTTCATCGGCAAACCAGCCTTGCAACGAGCTCATGGCTACTTCTTCTAGCTTTATGATGTCAAGGCTTAAAGATCGGATTGCTTCGGGCTGCTTTTCTCTGGGGCGGGCCACTTGCCAGATAATGTGGACTAGGAGCGTTATTCGTTCTGGATACTGTCAGCTTGCCATAAATTTATTTGTAACGACAGAGTTTCTGGCTCACCAGTCTTGAGCAGATGATCGGGCTCTTTATGCCTTACTGCGTTAACTCCTTTCGTACTGGGCCACCACTCGGGCGTCGGCACACTTCCATTCCTATATGGATAATGTAGCCCTTTCTCCGGCTCGATAAGCTTCACGAATGCCCTGGCCAACTGCCTACAAGCTGCTTGTTGTAAATCATTGAATCGAGTAAAGTAGAAAAACTCAAGCTCGTGTGAGTCACTAAGGTCTTTAGGCTGTGGGGCATCGGATTGTGTAAGTGTCGCAAGAATATGTGGGGCGGTGACTGAAGCGCCTCGTGATGATCGTTTCGAGGCATGAGTGAAGGAGTCGCTGTCTTCTTCCAGGTTTTCGCAGTCGATACGGCTATCGATACTGCCACTTCTATACTTCGAGCGGCCGAAGACAAGTGTGCTTGCAGAGGAAATGTCGCTAGCGTAACCTGAGCAGGAAGGCATTAGCGAAGACACGACAATATGGTGTGATTAGGATTGGACTGACCGGAATTAGGAAAGGAATCATCAGTTCCACGATCATATCTGTGGAAATCGCTGTTGAATCGAGAATTAAATAACCTTGTTCGGTAGGGTGATAATCGCTGGGAGGTATGGTTCTGATGCGTTCCATTTTCCAACATAACTGCGAGCGCCCAATTTCTTGCAGGCAAGCCGGCATGTTTTCTCAAGGCTCGATCGATACTGGCTGGTGTCAGTAGCTTCTCACTTTCAATATGCATGTAGATATTTGCCTCTGTGTCAGAACCTCCGTGCCACCCGTAAATCGTCGGGCTTGTAAACCAGAGTTGTCACCAGACTTCGATTTGCTCTTGCTTCCATGGTCCCTCACTTCCACTTTGAGCGTGTTGCCATCCGCTATGTCACTTTTACCTTCGACAGTATCTTGCCTTACTGATGTGGTAGATGAACCCTTGGAGCCTTTCCTTTTAGTCGGTTTCTGTGCTAGTTTGCTGTGCATTAGATTGTCTGATCGCGCATAGCCCACAAAGTTATATGCCGGGTTTTCAGGAAGTAGATTCCATATCACTACTGGCAAAGCAGCAAGTACCAAAGTAGAGTACCCACGATACACTCCTTGTATCTTAGCGTATTGAGCAAGTGCTGGGAACTGCCTCAACCATTGAGCGAAGGCTCGCACATCCAGGTCCTGCTCAGCTTCCAATGCAATTGACATTATAACGTGTGGTAGAACGAAGTTGTTGTCAGGCAGAGTTGCTATAAATTGTGACGGATCATTTCGAAAGTTGTCAGAAGGGGTCGCTGGTGGAGAGGGGGCAGCTATGTCAGATATTTCGTTAGCAGAAGGGGGCATTTCGCCTTGTTGGGAGGTAAGCTCAAGGCTTCTGCGTCGCGAAATCTCGATACTGCATTTCTTCGGATCAGAACTCGAGAGGACGTAGACTGGAGTTTTGCTGATCTCTCGGTCGTATGGTCGGGGTCTCGGTTGCTTGAGAAACGCAAGCACCTCACTGTGAAGCATTGCAGCTGAAAAGGGGGTTCGCCTGTCTTGGAGGACTGCAATCAGAGCATTTGTCAAAGACAACCGTCCTGGGTTTGGAGCCCAAGTCTCCCAACCGCAAGCAGCAATGATTTCAGTGATCGAGTCCGTTCGCGCTGGGATAGAGGCAGTAGCTGCAGCAGCAGCTGAGCAGCAGTCGAGAAGCAGCAAGGTGTCCGACTTGGACGTCTCAAAAAGCCTTTGGCATCCGTTCCATTCAAAGGAGCTGTAGGATACATCTCGCTTGCTAGGGATGGTATTAGAGAATGCACCAATGTGTGCTCAACTATCTCGAGGACCTACCAAGACCAAGTTGCTTGTCGAGCTTGATTGATGGTCGCATGGCCACCATAGTACACAATCAAGAGTGTATCTTCGTCTTCATAGTCATCTACAAAATCAAGAATTTTACGCATGACCTTTCTATCCGGGGATGCTGTTGGGATCAGCCATGTCTCGGTCTCGAAACCATAGTCTCTAAAGACGCTCGCCAGGCCGTCTAGTTCTCGCTCAACCTTCAAATGGTCTTCCTCCCATCTTAGAAATAGCGCTTTTACCTCTTTATATCGGGAACGTTCACGATTTGGCAAGGCTCTATCTGCAGACTTCGGTACTGTTAGCACTATTGCGCGGCCGATCAAAATACTCCATACAATTTGCAAAGCATTAGCAAACTCCGCTATGTCTTTGACATGATATCTTGCCCTTGAGGTATTATGTGTAGCCGGCTCGGGTGGCGGGCTGGCGGGTGGCGTCGATGCTTCCGTGCTTCTCTCCTTTGGTTAGACACATCCTTAGTATCGGAACTTATAACTGTCGTGTTCGTATACTCACACTTGTTGTTGAGACTGGGGATACTCTGGCTCCTGACGTGCTTGAGTCCGAGGAGCCGCGTGAAGCTAACCTAATGAATGAAGTATCCATACTCGAAGCCGATTGGGACTTGGTCATGTTGCCATGCTAGGTGTAGAGCAAATGATCAACACGCAACATTCATATCGCCAATCTGGATTTCAAGCGCATTTACGAGGCATTCAAAAATAGTAGTTCTATCAATCAACGAAAGCCTCATCCCCCAAAAAGCTTACCGATAGCTTTCTACGGGTGGCAAGGAGGGGCAGAGAACACGCGTGATGACGTTGCAATTTTCCGTCGCCGTTCACTCTAACTGCAGTCAATGCAGTTTGTATGCGGGAGTGGGTAGCATAGCAAAGAATAGCTGCGATGATCGGAAATCAAGATTGTGATTTCAAAGGCCAAACTCTCCCATCACCAGAATATCTGCCCAAACACGGCAGACGACAAGGCAGACAATCTCGACACCTCGATGATCGATATTCTTTCAAGAGAGCGATCAAGCCTTGCCAAAGAGTTGATAATGGATTTGCCTTCCTGAATGTCTCACCGACAATGAGGGAAAGCCCCGCAGACCACGGTCGCATTCGCGCCTGGAAGTGGGAAAAGATGCAATCTTGGCGCTCCAATCATTGCAGTTATATCCTGCTACCCCAGGTCCACAATCGAAGTGATCTTTCGTGACCAGGAAACTCAAGCCGCGACTGCAGCAATATCGACCAGAGCCGAGAGCTGGCTGCATCTCTTGTCACCCACTTATGTGCGTCCACGAGGGCGGGCGGCAGGCCAGATGCGTATCCGTGCCAGTGAAAACCATGAATGAAAGTTTGATACAGGCATAGTTGCGTTGGCCTCTGCAGCCCGACGTTGTAAATGCAACGCATGAAGGAATTGACGAATTGTCGGTCTGATGAAAATCGGGGAAGTATATGGGAAAGTGCTAAACTTTGCAGTTATGTGTTCCTCACTTGAGGATGCTCCATTCTTCTCTGCTCTTCTTCACTAACCATCATGCTCACACAATCTATCGATATGGAATAGCACATCGCCAACACCGGTGCGGGAGGGGACGGGCGCTCACGAAGACAATTGTCGCGACTCATCACGTGCGCCGACAGTAAATTACGCCCATGCAGAATTCTTCGATTCATGCGTCCATAGAGCAGCCAATACTGCATAGCACCTCAAGCCAATGATTGGAAATGATCTATCAAAGGCACGAATATATAGCCAACATGTTTTTACGCGATGGCTGCCGGTCTTGCGTGTCTCTAGAACGTCTCCCGCCGTGAAATGGATGCAACATCCAAAGCGTACCTTTCACCCAACAACGTTTGTCCCGTCGCCGAGGACATTCTCTAGTGCAACTATCCAACACTCTGTCTATTTAGAATCGGACACTATTTATGCACTTTCCACGGCCCCTGGAAGAGCCGGCATAGCCATTGTGCGAATCTCTGGACCCGCATGTCTCGAGGTATACACCTAACACACCAACACGGACACAAGATTTCTAACAACTATATTAGATTTACCAAGCCTTTTGCCCCTCTAAACCACCGCCAAGACGTCGATATGCTACTGTCAGAACGCTGTACGACCCATCAGCTTCCAACCCCGCAATCAACATCCTCGATTCCGAGGCCTTGGTCCTATACTTCCCGGCACCAAAGACTGTGACGGGTGATAATGTGTTGGAACTACACATTCATGGTGGCCCAGCAACAGTGAAGGCAGTACTCTCAGCTATTCCACGATGCTCCGCCAAACAGCACATCCGCTATGCAGAACCAGGCGAGTTTACGAGGCGCGCATTCCAAAACAACCGACTAGATCTAGCGCAGGTAGAAGCCTTGAGCGACACCTTATCGGCAGAAACTGAGCAGCAGCGGCGCGCTGCTGTACGAGGTAATTCTGGGAAGTTGGGTCGCATTTACGAGACCTGGCGTCAGCACCTACTGTCCGCGCGAGGCGAGATGGAGGCGCTGATCGATTTCTCAGAAGATCAGCATTTCGACGAGTCGCCTGTAGAATTGTTGTCTAATATCACTAATCAGGTCAAGCTGATGCTTGGATCTATCGCCGCTCATGAGGGTGCTAGTCATCGTGGGGAACTATTGAAGAGGGGGATTAGGATCGCACTACTGGGGCCGCCCAACGCGGGAAAGAGTTCTCTACTGAATCAAATTGTCGGACGCGAAGCATCCATCGTTAGTCACGAAGCGGGGACGACGAGGGATATTGTCGAGGTTAGTCTCGATATACGTGGGTACTTGTGCACTTTCGCCGACACGGCGGGACTACGGACGGACTCCACGACACCATCTACCGGCAGTGACTCCGCGCTTGGGGCCATCGAGTTGGAGGGTATCCGACGGGCAAAGGCGAAAGCAGGCGAGTCTGATGTGATCATTGCCCTTGCGTCTATTGAATCGTCGTCTTCCCCGCAAGGCTGGCATATTCGATACGACGCTGAAACACTTTCGATGGCGGCGAAGGCTAAACAGGCCTTCTTAGCGATCAATAAGTGTGATGTCGTCTCTCCAGAAGTTTTATCGGATCTCGTGTCTCAGTTCGAATCCTCCGTACTTTCCGAACTCACGCCTAGAGCTCTTCCTGTCGTCATGGTCTCCTGTCGAGAGGCCCAGACAATGCCAATGAGCTCGGATGCAGGGAATATTGCCGGACTCACTGATGCATTAATCAGCGCATTCCAGAGAATGACGAGTCTTCCTACGGATCTTGAAGACCTCCTTGGTGTCACCGAACGGCAGCGTCAACTCCTCTCCGCCTGCGCCTCTCATCTGCAAGCATTCGCCTCCGAAGCTTCAGCCTCCTCAGACAACGAGTGTGATATTGTTCTAGCTGCAGAATATTTAAGATCTGCCGCAGATTGCCTTGCGCGCATTACAGGCCGTGGCTCAGCTGGCGACGTGGAAGAGGTCCTAGGTGTTGTGTTCGAAAAGTTCGCTCCTATTCACTCCTATATGGCCTTTTCTTTTACTGACGAGACCCAGGTTCTGCGTAGGCAAATAGGGACATGGTAGGTGAGATGAACGAAGGACTTGATATTCAAGAATAGGAGATCTAATGCAAATGAGATACCCAAAACTTCCACCGCGATGCAAGATGATCCAACCATCTATCCCCTCTATTTCGCCATCCTAATGCAATTTCCATCCATCCTAATCCCAACACCAATCCCATGCAGCCTCTAGTTTGCCGTGCGCCCACTCCCCAAAATCATTCTCCCCAAAGAAAGCGAATGGATGGAAGGTAAAGAACGCCCAGATCTGATGCATCTACCCTCTGTGAACGCCGAAAAAGATCCCTAAAAATGCAACCCGCTAGGAAATGGATTCGGCCTTGCGACCTGATGCGTCTTTTCTTGGTTCAATGCTATGTTTGCTGAAATGCTGTGGACAGAGAGAAAGCGTGCTGTTGGTCCGCTCATATCGTACTTGTACAATTCTTCATGACTTTCATGAAAGCATGAAATGAAGATTTGACAACGAGGAGTTGGCAGAGACTGTTTAATTATAGCCTCCACGTCCGTCCTCATCCTCATCATCATCGCCGCTGCGGTTGTAACCACCGCGGCCAAAATTCAGCGTAGCATTATCGTCGTCTTCTGAGGAAGCAGGACCATTGTAACCGCCGCGTCCGAAGAGGACCGGTTGTTGGGTGGATGTGGAGGTGAAAGTAGAGGCGGCCATTGTATGAGTGTGGTGGTGTTGAGAAGTGATGATGTAGTGATGATGTAGTGGTGGTGTATAGTGTTGATGAGGGGCAGTAGTGCTATTTGTGAAGTGCGGGATAATTGCTTGTGAAGAATGGAAGCAAGAATTATGAAGGAGGGGAATAGCAGGACTATTAAATATGAACGTAAAGGCTGTGTTGTAGTACAGAGCAGGATACGGGCTGAGAGTAAATGCGGCGTAAGTAGCTTCTGATACGAAGAGCCAGACAAGGCAGAAAGATTTGAAGTAATTAAATGTTGCTGATGAGGAAAGACGAAACGAATCCTACCAGCGTGTCAAAGCCCCTCTATATACCTAACTCCTGGTAAGTAGTATGATTGAGGCTTGGTAAAGGACAGTGAGTAAATGAGAAGACGGTACTGAATTATCAGGCCTTAGGATGCATCTAAGAATGACTGCAGTGGGGGCTTGTACTGCTCAGGCGCCTTTTTTTTAGGTGCCAGAGCCAACGCTGGCACGAGAGTGGTACAGGGACGTTGTCAACCAGGAAGGCTGAAGGGGAAGGAACAGTCATCAAACGTCATGTAAGCAAGACGATACTGGGGCCTTTGTGTATCTGTTCCTGAGATCACCACAACCTTCTAGAAACAAGCCATGGCGCTATGCTAAGCATAGAATGTTCACAAATGCACCTGCATTAGTAGGACATGCATAATCCCATTTGAGTCGCCGAAGTCTTCGCAGCATCGCGATGTAAGCGCATATGTCCTGGGTTGAGACTGGGATTGTGTGCGAGACTTCCGTAGCACCAATACGATCGTTCTGTGGTACAAATGCCATGCGAAAACGCGAGGCATGCGCAGCTTGCCATGCTTTTTGCCCTCGTACCTGCATAAAGCACCACCGAGCAGCCGGCCGTCCATACGCGGCCCGGGAATCCTATTGTTCTGCATCGACTTCATGATGTATGGAGCTTGGGCTTGCGCAGTGGCTGGTTTCTGGTCCCGCTCGAAACACTTCTCCAAATCAGCGTTGCAACGCTCGAGGTGGCTTCAACGTCCTGAGACTGTGGCTGCCAGTTCATGCTCCCTTGCTGCGGAGAGAAAGTGTTAGGACCAATGGGGCCCTAATACAGCAGGGCAAGGCTGAAATAGAGCCGTCTAATTATCTGACAACCAAAGCTTGGCTTGGTCCCCAAAATACCACAATAGCGCATGTTAAGCCACGAGTTGGCTAGGATATAAATAAACGCAGCCGATTGATTCGACGTTGGACAAGTGGCTGGACAAGGACTTGGCTGCGAGCTGATATGTGACAGGGTCATCTTCCGGGACCCGATTGTAGTGTGGTAATACCACACAACATTATTTTTCTGGAAATGTTCTCTGGCGTGGGGGGAAAGTAGTAAGATATTATTCAGAATACAACGGTGCGGCATGTAAACCATCGCTGTCGCCGGCTGATGTGGGACTACGGGTCACTTGCAGCACGCCTTTGGACGATGACTGTCCAGTGTCGCCACGCCTGTAATGAAGCAAGTGATCGATGCATGCTTCGAAATTCGCGCCTTACTGCGCACTGCTCCATCTCTTTGACTCACTCTGAGCAATTCCGGGCAAAAAATTGGCCCTGATTATGAAGCACTCATCACACAAAGCGGAAATTTTGTCCCGTACAAAAGCCTATGTGCTCAAAGCCGTAAGGACGATTCGCACCAGTGTCGCATTGTTTCTGTAAGAGTCACTCAAGCTTCGGTGCTCGGCCGAACAATACCTAGCAGCTGAATGTTCGCTATTGCAACTACCGAGCGTCACTACCAGCTTTTGATTTGCTCCCCGTCTCAGTCAGTAGCTTCAGTTGCGCTGATGCCAAAAGCCCCTTTTCTTATTGGATCAATAAACGCAGCCGCGGCGTTGGCCGGATTCCCCAGGCTTCAGGTGCTCTCTTGGCTAGGCGACCGTTGGTAACGTTGCCTTTCAGTACAGGACTCGCTCACTATGCGTACGTAAACCAATCCTACTACCCTACTCTATGAATCTCTACTCAGCCTTGCAAGCGCAGCACGTCTGCTAGAACTCCGTGATTGACGAAGTCAGATCACGAGTCGACAAAGAACAGAGAGCTGCGTTGCTGAATCACTCGGCTATAGCGTGCCAGTCAGCCCGAGACAGTGGTCAGATGTATAGGAGAGACGTGACAATCTGGACCAAGATGGGAAAGGGGGAGGGCCGTCGGGTAGAAGCGAGCGACGCTGTAGAGGAGTACTTGGCATTCTGTAGTAGCGCTGACGAGTACTGAAGTTTGTCGTAGCCGCCCGCCCCTTAAAATAGACAGTAATCAAGCCGTACACTCCCTGACTAGATATTGTAATTAGCGGGCCTAAATTGGTCTACCAAATCACTTCCTCCCGCATAGGTAGCCTGAGCAACTATCCTTCTGGTACCACTCAGTTCTGGTGTTGCGGCTCTTTCGGCTTCCGTCTGCCAGGAGTTTAGGGGCATTGCTGCCTGAGCACTCCGGGGGATGTCGGTCGATGTGGTCGATTCTATGAATCATACAGCCATAATTTGTGCACATGGACAACACCCTGATTGATAATCCACAGAAGGGATTAGTAGGAATTTTGGGCCTGCACAGGTGCGCTGGAGCAGGAGATTTGGCTACGCTCCTCCCTTCCTTTAATTCTGGCTATCTGGTTGCCGTCTAAGGTTATTGCAACCGAAGGACTACTCGGTCTGTAAACAGTGAGGGTGGTGGGGGCCGCGCAATTCTTGTCCCAGCGACCAGTGCTGCGGTTGATCTACATGTGGAATGCGGGGACTGTTCCACCTGCGTGCTGCGG
Source organism: Proliferodiscus dingleyae (assembly GCA_003988795.1). Lineage (NCBI taxonomy): Eukaryota > Fungi > Ascomycota > Leotiomycetes > Helotiales > Lachnaceae > Proliferodiscus > Proliferodiscus dingleyae. Next base: position 195,329 of record QYAK01000021.1, read on the forward strand.
TCTCTGTGACACGTTGTGGTAAGTGGTGGAGAGGATACGGAGATCCTGGGTTGGACCCCATTGGGGCTTTACTTATATGCCTCTCATCTCCATGAAACAACCCGAAATTGTTTACGAACCGCAGTGGTGTCCCATCCGGGTCCAGCAGCCATAGCGTCTCTGCTACCCTATTGGTACTACCGGTAGGGTCTGGGTCAGACTTCTATGAGATGGCGCTGCATGGCTGGCCGTTAGGCCACTCAAGCTGCTGTCCGAGAGATGTATCCCAGGTAAGAAGACTAGCCTATGGCGGATAGCACTCTCCAACGCGGCCGAGTTGCATGACCCCCCAAAAGCATTTCCGGGACGTTTCTGTTCAGGTGATCCCGATAGCGTTGAACAGTACAAAGCGCAATTCCCACCAGTTGTAATCTATAAAACGCCGGGCAACTCTAAAGGTCTTCCGGGGTTCCGCAAATAGATACAATGACACTATCCAGATTTTGCTGCCATGTCCACACAGGTGTCAGCTTTCCCCAGGCGATCCTTACTGTTCTCCGATAACATATAGGTGTCGAGACCTCGAAGGTGCCGGGCTGGCAGCCTCCGTATGTTCGTTTTCTCCGGCTGCTGAAGCTATACCCAAGTGGATGACTCTACGCCGTTGAAAATGTAGCCCAGGTGTCCGGTAAAGCGTGGTAGCCCTGTTGAGCCAAGAACGGCATCTGCAATTTCTCTCAGGGCTGGTCCCAGGCAGGAAGGGTCATTGGAGCCTTCAAAGGGGTATAGTAGGAGCGAAGCACCCTCATGGGATGAGCGCTTTCGGTCCTTTTGGCGCCTCCATTCTCTGACGTGCAGTAGCGTAGGCAGCCTCGTGGTCCCCATGCTCGTCACATAAATGCTGTGCATTGTCGTTTGGGCCGCTTATTGATAGGCTAGAACATACGACAGTCGAAGAAGGCCGCAGCACTGCCTTGATTAGCGATTGTGTGGGGGCAACAGACAAGCATAAGAAGGCTCCTGAGAAAACGAACCAATGAATGATAGAATTCGCTTGAATTAAAAAATAGACGCACTGTCATAGGTTCAACAATTCAGCAGATATTGTAGGCTTATGATCCTTCCAGTCATGAGCCAACCGGATGCGTTGTGCAACAAGTGTCGTAAGTTTCCAATCTGCCGAACTTACCGAGACATGGAATCAACCCGGTACATGTTCCACGAGACGGCCAAGCAACGCCCAGCTGCTGGTAATGTGCTCTTTCTTATGAAACATCCCATCTTGCGGGAACATTGTGGGCCTCATTCGAGGAACCGCCAGGATTTGGATTAGGAACTTCATGACGCCCACAGAGAAATTAGCTCCTTCGATTCCACGTAATTCAAAGCTTGTTCAAGAGAAAATTGGGTCTTCCGGTCCCGCGCTACAAGGCCATATCCTTGTGATCATCTGGACCGTCCCGACATGGACGGGAATTACGTGGAAGATAGCAACGTTTGCCCTTTGCAGCATAGTTTGCTGGTGAGATGAGATCAGTAGAAATGGACACTTCCGGTCGGTAGATTGGGGGCTGAGAAAAAGAAGAGACGGCATAACATGCTGCACTTCGGCATGCAGAGTGATGACACAGAGCGGTGCTGCAGATGCAGATGAGATCCCAGCGAGGCTGTGGAATCGGGGGCCACAACCGGCCTGACGGCATCCCAAGAAACGTCTCATGACGATTTTGTAATGCGCTTCTTTGTAAACTCCGACTCAGCGGGACCTGGATGAGCGATTACGCCTCTCGAGTATATCGTGAGTTGCGCAACTGTCTATGCACGCTGTGCGGCCATGGCGAGATACGAGATTCCCTGCTCCCCGGAGGCACAATGCGTATATGCAGAAGCAGAGTAACATGGCACCGGTCGAATCTCTCTATGCAATCTGTCCCCCTGGAGCGATCGAGGCAGATTAATCGGTATGGATGAATTGACGCAAGTGCCTGTCGTCGACGGAGGCACATGAGGCAAAGCACTCGTGTTGAAGGTTCAAGGATTCAAAATTAGCGACTGTTGTTTATTTTGAGGTTGCCCCCTCGCCAATTCTCAGGGGCCTCGGATACCGTGTCCTCTTTAGGCCTAGTCGTACCAGGCCCAGGGACCCCCCCCTTTTTGAATGTTAAACACAGTCCTTCTTGTTAATCTGAGTTCAAAGTTCCTATTGGCTATCTCTTTCATCCTTTGATCTAGACTTCTTCTCAACCGCCATGGTTGAAGATGCTTGAGGGAGTCAATCAAACATTATTGCATCCTACCAAACGCCGCTTCCTATGAAAGTCTAGTGACCTTCGTAGGCAGCAAGATAGAGGATGCTGTTCATGTTTGGGGATTGCATGCTTCTGCACGATTCTCCATTCTGATCTTGGCTACCGCCACGAAGTCGAGGCATGCAGTCAATGTCCTAACAGGCGCCTCTCGTAAAGCCGTCTTTCCGCTATCCTCATGCTTCTATTCCAAGTCAGTCGGCTAGCTGCATTTAATGGCGATTGTTGCTGCGATTTCACTGCACGATACAGAATGGGATAATGACAAGAGAGCAGATCGTATTGTGTCTCGACAGACGGATGTATGCATGTACTGACTCTGAGGGCACTTTTATCCATTGATATAATTCAGTGCCCCTACTGATGTCAATTCTCATGGCTCTGGTATTGCTGAGAATGATAGATCTTAATATTCCTGGCCAGTTTCATCCAACATTCACGTCAATACACTGCTAGAAAGACTTCTGCTTTAATTACATGAGTAGAACAATTCAACGGAATTGCAAGAGTTCATCCTTGGTCTGAGACAAATTCAGATGTTTATTTCATAAATTTATACATTTAGTGCCGATCAGCTGTGTTGTCGTCCATGAGACGCTCTGTGCTTTAGCCTAAGGCACAGGCAACAGAAGCTACGCCACTTTCACCGCAACTTTTGACATCGTCAACCACCCACTTGATCGAGTATTCAGAGTGTACTAGAACTACTAGTTGAGATGGCATATAAATATTGCTATGAATGCGCACTCATTCGAGGGAACGGCTTGCACTTATCAGCAACCAAATATCGCCAGATCTACCTTGGCGCCTCTGAGAAGAAGCAACTGACCCTGGTTCGAACATGTCCGAAAGAACCAGTCCACGACTTGTCTATCGGCAGACGACTTTAAAATCACCTGTACCTAAGTTGCTCATCGGCAGCTTGCCGGATGAGATTCTATATGAAATATTTGCCTTCGCTACCACGGGCGGTTGGAGCGACTACAATTCAAAATACTATAGTTGTGCTTTTAGTATTTCGAGTGTTTGCAAATGGTTCTCTCGAATTGTTAAGCCACTATTATTCAGAGACATTCAACTCCGATACCCCCACAGTCTAGCCCCAGCTTGTAGGGCAACGGGAAATTTGTACAGGACGTTGAAAGCAGAACCGAATCCTGGCGCATTTTGCAGGAGCTTAAGTATCATGATACCTAGTCCTTCAGCCAGCGCTATACCTGAAGATTGGGCTCTTGCAGATGAGCTACTACGGTATTTGCCGAACGTCACTACTCTCGATATCCATGGTGAGTTTGGATATCCTTATAGCCAGCGGCCAGCTTGGCTGTTTGTGGAAAGGGCTCTGAGAAGTATGCCATATCTGAAGAGACTCACGTTGAGCAAATATTCTCAGGAGATACATATGATTTCCATATGGGAAATGATTCAAATGACAAAATTAAACAGTTTGACAGTCGTTGGTGCCTCATCACATGGCGACCATAAACTATGGAGCTCAAAATCGACGGTTAGTATACGAAGCATGGAGACTGACCCTTCAACTCGCTGATGCATTCGATTCTCAGGGTCACGAGCACACATCCACGATCAAGGCGCTTTCGCTAGACCAGTTCAGTGGATCTCCTCAAATGCTACAAACCCTACTTGATCTCCCAAAAGCACTACAGTATTTCCGATTCACATTCCTCATGTCAAATGACCACGGATGGCACTTTGGGCTTTTCCCCATACTACTTCAGCACCATCAGGACTCCTTGAAACGTATTCAACTTGGCCACGTAGGAAAGGAAAGCAAGGACTTCTCCTTTCTCAGCTTCTCAAAACTAGAGAAGATGCATCTGTCGCGGTGGCTGCTCGACTTTACTCCTGAAGTCGCAGCTTCCAGACTTTTAGCCCCAAAGCTTCACACCTTGATATGGGACTTTACAATTGAAGATCAACATAGTGAGAGCTGTCAGGATTTTGGCTTAGAGGAGAAGAATTGGATACTCAAGTTGGCAGAAATCGCCATCGCGCGAAAATTGGCGCTTCGGAGGATCGAGATCATATTCAATCCTGATGACTGGATAGGTGGTATGAAGACAATAGCGGAAGTGAGACAGTCCATGCGTCCATGGGAATTGATGGACGAAGCTCGAGACGAAATGCGGGCAGGTGGTATCGAGATGTCGTACAACGACTGCTTGTTAAGGAAGACAATTGCGGAGCGCATCGAAGAAATTGAACGGCAGCCGCAAAGAGTCAACAAGCTAGTATTTTACTAGCATAGCATAAGTACTCCGTTACCTATCTAATGAAATCTCGATAGCACCTGCTCAAGACAGACTATTCTAGATGCTTTATAGCACAGACTCGTATTTTTCACATAGTACAGACCAGTTTTTGAGCAATGTAATAAGGCCTTATGCTTAGCTAGTGATCTGCAGCCTCATCTTACTCTACCCCTCTATTTTTATAGCATCTATTTGCCCTCAGAGACCTTTAAGTCAATTAATGATCTTCCTATTCTAGTCTTCAGAATAAGTGATTACTATGAACTTTGATAATGTGTACTACTTTACTGCCTCTGATATCACTATCGCAGCACTAGTCGTCTCATCATCATCACAACGTAGCCCACATCGACATTAGGAATGAGCTTTTAAGGTGATAAATTAGAAGAGGGGGTACACACCTATAGCTCATAGTGACTAACTTAGTTGATTTCAAATAGAGAGGCTTGAAGCTTGTTCCTAGCAAACTGTCCTTCTTCGAGCTTGACATACTTATATTCGAGTCTTATATTAGCTCGAAATGTAGGACATCAGCTTGCCTGAGCCAAGAATGTTCCACAGTGCCGTATTCAGGTTGCGACAGTTAATCCGGATGAACCCTTTGCTTGTATGATTTTATTCTTAAAGGAAGTAAACCAGCAGCAAGATTTAAGAGATTCTAGCTCTACTAAACTATTACCAGAGTTAAGAAGTCAAAGTGCAAGCGGTCTTCGACTTTCTGATGCATATTTGACTCAGGGTTTATACATCAGACGCTTTCATGGCGAGAAATTTGTTGTTTTCATATCAAGGCCCAAGGTTATGGAAAAGATATGTGTACTAAGAGCATCTTTAACTTTATGACATTGCAACTATCCCTAACATCTGACCTTGTAACGAGAGTCGCAGTTGTCTCATTCATAGGCTATATCTGCTGAAGTGAAATCTATAAGATGATAGCATTAACTCGATCGGAATCTTAACACCCCCCGGCAGAATCTCCCTCCATAGGCTTGAATACGACGGTGGTCGGATGATTAGAAATGCCTCGCTTTACGGCCTCTTCCATAATGCTCACTGTTGCGGTGGCACCTATTCTTGCCACTCCTAGCGACATCACGTGTAGTAGATCGTCCAGTGATCTCACACCACCTGCTGCCTTTACCTGAATGTTTGAGCTGGAGTGCTGGCGCATTAATCGAAGTTGCGGAACGGTTGCGCCCTTGTAAGAATACATTCCGTTAGGCTGCTTGACAAATCCATAACCGGTGGAAGTCTTGACAAATGCAACGCCAATTTTGGAGCAAATCTGACAGAGACGAATGATCTGCTCCTCCTCGAGATAGTCATTTTCGAAGATGACCTTAAGTATGGCGCCATTTTGTGTGACGGCCTGATTGATCTGGGCAATCTCATTCTCAACATAATCCCAGTCACCACCCAAGGCTTTGCCGATGTTGATGACCATGTCGACTTCCCTTCCCCCAGCAACTGCAGCCGCGGTTGCTTCGTAGATCTTCGTCTCAGTCGTGCTGTTACCGTGTGGAAATCCGATCACAGGGCACACAAGGATATCGGTGCCTTCTAGCTCCTCCTTTGCCATGGGAATCGAGAAAGGCTTCACGCAAGCGGTAGCGACGTTGTACTTTTTAGAGACACGTAGGCCTTCCATAATGTCATCATCTGTCAACGTGGGATGCAGGAGAGAGTGATCAATCATTTTAGCAACCTGGTCGAGGGTAACTGTGATAGTGAACTCGGAAGCGTCCATGACTGTATGCAGCGTCAAATTGGACCGGTAAGGAGAAATTTATTGAGAATGATATGAAGTTGGGCTACTGCCTTCTTGATGGCCATGGAATATTACATAGAAGCAAGATATCTATTTATACCCGTCAAGTAGGATAGACACTCTTGAGAGCAGGTTCAACTATACACCTTTCACGCCACCGGATTGGCCCTCCAGATCTCCGGTGGAGGCTTTGCTTCAATGGGTAAGCCTGGAATGCGTCTGTCGAATGCATCAAGTCCCACTTCCCAAACGGGCAAAATGGTCCACCGGAACCACCACACCCACATAGTGTTAGTCAAAACAACACATAGTTGCATCCAAACAACTAATTCCTGTGTAGTTTTTTGGGGGAGGTGCTCAGCAAAGTCTTCACGAGCTAGCGAAGCATTGCCGGCCCGACCGTTTGACGCGACTTGGCTTGGGCGAGAACAAAAATGGACCTCGAAGAATGATAAGGTAACCTATTCGCCGTGTAGTTTCGCTTTTGGAGTACTGTAGATGAACTTACGCCTTGAAGTCAAAATGAACCAACGTCTCTCGAGTCTGAGCACCTCATCACCAACTCCCTCGTTGACCAACATGTCCACTAGCCAGACTCACATGACTCGGAAAGTCTACAACGCGTGTCAACGATGCCGAAAACAAAAGCTTAAGGTGATACCACGCTACACCACATATTAGGCTGTGGCTCACCTATGTAGTGTGATATTCAGCGGCCCTGTACTTTGTGTGTAAGAGCTGCGGCTGAGTGTGTCCCGAAGCAGGCAGATCACTGGAGAAGGCACGAGTCATCTCGCGAAAGAAAGAAGCGTAGAGGGCGTCGAGCGACAGAAGATGCAGTGCGTCATGATATCGTTGCTGAGGATGCAAATGAAGCCCGTTCCCTTACGTCGCCGTCGAGAACCCCCTTTAGTTCCAGCTCCACGATAGGGCTCGTTGCCGAGGTGACGTGGACTCGCCCTTTCCCCCGTATACACAGGACTCTAATAATAATAGGCCTTTCATTGTCATGATGAGTCGCCTCCCAAGGATTCACCGACCAATGCCTTCTCTGCTGGTCATTGGGGACGTAGAGTAGAGACACAGCATGATGGAAGATCCATGATGGGCCACGCAGGATCCGCCACGCCTCTCTGTAACTCTCACCATCGGACGGGCCAAACCTCACGCGTGGAGGAGAAGTTAAAAACGCTGTTGCCTGTGGTAGAAGCGGCCAACCTCCTGGTCAACAACTACTTCGATCGCATTCATTGGTTCATGCTACTCTTCCACCAAAACAGTTTCAGGGACTCCTTTGAGAAAACCTATCAAAGCCTACGACGGGGAAGAGGAAATTCTCTAGGGGAGATCAGTGTACTCCTCGCCGCATTCGCCATTAGTCTCGACTACCTGGGTCCGGAGTTGGAGCAGCAACTGTATGACCTTGGAATCCAACCACAAACGCTACTGGCCGATATTTTAGCTGCACTACGGCTCAACCTTCTCGAGATACTCTCCTTGAGCTCTCTAGAAGCGGTGCAAACATGCATTCTTCTGGGGAGCTATTATCTATATCACGGAGAGGCGCAGCTAGCATGGCCGTTATGTGGATGTGGTCTGAGAATTGCACAAGCGTTGGGACTTCACCGTGCAGTGGATGCGAGTGGCCAGGGAGAATCTAGGCTATATCGTGGAAAACAATTCATTCAAGCTAGGAAGCGCTGTTGGTGGGCTATCTACGAAATCGAAACCTTCTGCTCCATGTTATATGGCTACCCACCCAGCATCTCAGATGCTGATTGCGATATTGAGCCTCTGGATTCAAATGATTCCTGGTCTCGCTCCCACGCCCATGATTCGACTTCTCAGACCACTCTCTTGTTGTACAAGATTTGCATGTCTGAGTTATCGAGGATCGTGAAGTCCACACTGGAGCTGCTCTACAGTGCACGCGGTCGGCGTTGCAATGATGTGCCAGTAGCGACGCAGAACTCAGATTTGCAATATGTGGTCGAAAATGTGACCAGCTTGAATTCTAGGCTTGTATCTTGGTACTCGGCTCTTCCAATTGGCCTCCAACTTGGACAGGCCGGAGATGCGGGCCAATCTAGGACTGCTGGTGGGAGGACGGAGTCCAACAGTCAACGAACTAGAGACAAATCCGAAGAGAATATCTTACACTTACAAGGGCTTGCTCTCAATCTGGCCTACCATAGTGCCAGGATCCTCATTCACCGGCCTCTCTTATCCTACAAGGCGATAAAATCTCGTCAATTTGAGCGGGAGATGATTTCGCTGCCGGAAGAAATGCAAAAGTCAATACATGTGTGTCGAGTTGCTGCTCTCGAGATATCAAACGTTGGGTGCACTTACGCCTTTAAACTAGTCTCTGGTACATATGCTGTCACCTTTGTTGCACTGCATCTCCTTACAGCAGGGGTAACGCTTTGCATCTTGACGACATTGAATCCCCTCAGCCACGAGTCAAGTGAAGCCAAAATTGGCATCCGTCGCTTGACGGGTATGCTTGCCTCATTACGTGATAGATCCATTGTCGCGAAACAGGGCTTAGATATCCTCCAAAAGTTGATATCCCTTGTTATGGCCAAGGAGTTGGACAAAATGCTAGAGGGTGCAACACCGACAGTTTTGGCTTCTAGAGCCGTCTCTGAACCCGACGTTCAAATTGATCAGCACTCGCAGGATGCTCGGCACGGGGATCGACCAACACCAGGTTGTACAAATGAGAATCAAGTTTCACTAACACCATCCCACGGTCCTGGGCATATCGCGACTGATTCATCCTCTAACTTGGACCCTCTGATGACTCAGCCGTCAATTTACAGTCAGGACGGTATGAAAGACTGCTTTAAAGCTCGGACACGTTATTAACATTCTTCACAGGGGTTGGTCCGTCGATAAACACGGATATTGATGACTTCGTGTGGACTGACGAATTTTGCGATAGAGGCGACTTATTCTGGGGCCAAGATCTTGGATGGATCTGGAATTGGGATTATCAGTTTAATTAGTTCACTAAATGTTTACATATGGTGGGGTTCGAGACATGGATAGGAAGACCGGGACTCAATAGCTGACATATTAGCCGGGGCAAAAGTAAGAACAAAAGCAAAGTGTGTATTTGTCTTTAATTTACTTATAAAAAAGAGCTCTCACCTGCCTTTTCTCAAAGTCCTTGCTAATCCATCCACATGGCTTACGGAGACCGCAACTTGAAAGTAATATCCTGAATCAAGGTGTGATTGATCGAGGAGCAACCGGATTCTCCAAATGGTTCTTACGGTTGAATGTAGTTTCTCTTCTATAACATATTGGTAAAGCGTCAACTTAGTAGTCCAAAATAATGAAGTGGGAAGAGCCCAATAAGATGCGACAAGTTGGTCAGGAGGCGGTGAGAGAGTACGCTAGTCTTAGCTTGGGATTCTGCCACCAGAAAAAATAAGTTCTCCAAGATGAATTTCTGAGCGCACACGAAACCCTCTTCGATTGACGAAAAGTGCCCTCAGGCTTTTTCTGACGGCTCCAAGGCTTTTCGAAACTCGAGCCAGGGCGCATAATTTCAATATGTCGTCAGATGAAATTGTTTGGCAGGTCATCAACCAGCAATTCTGCGCTTTCAAACTCAAGTTCGTGCAACGCACATACGGTATTACTACTCCTTCTAACAGGCAATAGGACTACGAAAGAAAAGAACTTCTGCCGCAATGAATACAATGTTACCGGTCTCTGCAATCGTCAATCTTGCCCCCTTGCAAATTCCCGCTACGCCACTGTTCGCGCGCATCCCGAAACAGGCACCCTCTATCTCTACATGAAGACTATCGAGCGCGCACATACACCAGCAAAACTCTGGGAGCGGATAAAGCTTTCACAGAATTATGCCAAAGCCTTAGAGCAGATCGACTCCCGGCTGAAGTACTGGCCGAAGTTCCTCACTCACAAATGCAAACAACGACTCACGAGGTTAACTCAGGTGGGGATCAGGATGCGGAGGATCGCGAGGGAAGATGAGCGGCTGGGAGAGAAACTTGTGCCGAAAATGGCGCCAAAAGTGAGGAGAAGGGAGGAGACAAGAGAGAGAAAGGCGGAAGCGGCAGCGAAGGTGGAGAGGGCCATTGAGAGGGAACTCATCGAGCGATTGCGGAGTGGGGCTTACGGTGATCAGCCGCTGAATGTTAGTGAAAGCATCTGGAAGAAGGTACTGAAAGGCTTGGAGAGGGGCGGCGAAGGCACGAGAGACGAGGATCTAGATGAAGGGATCGAGGAGGAATTGGAGAATGAAAATGAAGAGGAATATGAGGACGAAGAGGGCGTTGGCGATGTTGAATATGTTAGTGATCTGGGCGAGGACGAAGAGGATTTAGGAGATTTGGAGGATTGGCTGGGTAGCGAGGATGAGGGTGCCTCTGACAGCGAGGAAGAGGATGATAGCGAAAGTGGAAGTGAGGATGAGGATGTGAAGAAGGCTGCGGCAGCTGGAAAAAGGAAGAAGGGGCCGGTCTCAAAGGTCAAACCGAAGAAATATCCACGAATGGAGATCGAATACGAAGAAGAGACCGAGGCGGCTCCACGGCAATCTGTACAGGCTTAAATTGTGGGGGACTGCTTTGTCGTTGCTCTGGGTTGACACCTTGAAAATGGAGTAGATATGGCCATCTTGATACATTGGCATTGCTTGGTAAAATGGCCCAACATATGCCAATAAATGGAGTTAGATGAAATACTGCGAATGATCATGACTTGTAAAGATGCGATGATCACTGGTTACTCTATTGCGATTTAAGATGTCCGAAAGTTAGTGTAGCGTAAAGAAACTGCAACGGGCCAGGAAAATAAAATATAGAATCTCTTTTTGTCCTTTAAAACCATTTCTAGCACCGGGGTGACTTAAGGAATCTGGCTAGCCCACCTCGTGGCCGTTCATTAGTCATCAATGTAAGGTGACAACCTGGACACTCGCAAAGTTGGATATAAATTAGGGTCCATAGGTCGTTGTATTTCACAAAAAAAAATACGTTGGGGTTTGGATGAGAGCGGAGTCACAGTACCATACTATAATTGCTCACCATCATCTCTCACGATGTCCTCTCCTTTTCAGATCGCCGTCTATATCTCAGGACATGGTTACGGTCACTATATGCGCACAATCAACCTCGTATCAATCCTATCACAAAGCGGAAATTACAACTTCCATATTCGTACAACTTCACCGATCTACAAAAATTACCTACCTTACCCTTTGCACTCTACCGTTATTCAAATCAATGCATACCAGCTTGATGGGGAGAAATCATTACAATCTTTGAAGACGTTCGACCCATCCCTTGCCCTAATAGAAGAAACCAAATTTCTCAAGGAACACAATGTCTGTGCAATCTTCTCAGACGCCCCTTCTCTACCATGTCTCTTCGCTCACTCCCTCGGGATACCCTCAATTCTCATCACAAACTTCACATTCGACAGCATATACCAAGCGATCCTGGATGATGCCCCAGGATCCATTGATAAGACTCCGCTCCAGCAGAAAGTCGACGAGCTGTCTCAACACTACGCACTAACACACTCGGTGATCCGGCTGCCAGGTTACATTCCATTTCTGTTCTCCGGACCTCAAGTCATTGACGCTCCAATGCATTTTCGAAAGGCTTTGCGAACCAGGACCCAGACGCTGGAGGGATTGGGTCTTCAGCACCTGGAAGACAAGAAAATCCTCCTTCATAGCTTCGGTGGTCACAACATGGACGCTTCCTCCTCCGTTCCTCAGTTACCAGAAGGCTGGGTGTGCTTAAGTCAGAACATTGATGCTCCACCTTTCTTCTATAAAATATCAAGTAATGTGTACATGCCTGATTTCATAGGGGCATCTGATGCTGTACTGGGAAAGCTGGGTTGGGGAACCTGCAGCGAGGCTATTGGAAATGGATACAAGCCATTTGTTTATGTACCGAGGAGTGCGTTTATGGAGGAGGTGGGCTTACTGGAGTGGATGAAGAAAGCGCACAGGAGACTTGTCAAGTTAGATGTTGCAAGATACGAAGAAAATGATTGGAGAGGGGCTATAGAAGAAGCACAGAACATGAGTGTACAGGACGATGACTTAGAAACGGATTGGGTTAAGAATGAGAAGGAACTAGTCCGAATTGTGGAAGATACACTCAAGAAAGCGTTGAAATAGACCTTAGAAAGAGAATTAGAGGAACTAGAAGCTGCATACACCATTGTAGGTCGAAGTTCTTTAACTATTTGAAACATTTTAATGACTCATTTCGAGTAACACAAAACGACGAGAAATTTGGTAATCATTAAGAAATAATATGAGGTCTTTGAATAATTTTCAAGAATGAATACAGTAATCATGATAATTCATTGCGGTGACTTGAAACATGATGCTCATGTCTGCAGTGGGCGCTAGTGGTGGGGTCAGATCTTGGACACGAACCATGTTTCGACAACCGCATAATCCAAACTACTTTTCAAACCACATTTGATACTTACAAGAACCTCTCGACCTTACTTACCGCAACTACATATTTCCAAAATCTGCCAGAAGAATCCTCACATACCTTCCCTTTCTTGAACACCCACAGTAGAGCGCTCAGACGAGCGCCCATACCACACCATGTCCTATATGCAATCGCTCTCTTCCCTCTTGACTAACACTACCTCTCGCGTTGCTAATTTCACTGCCACCATCCTCCCCAATGAGAAGGATGGCGACACTGAAGATGACACGCACCTATGCCGTGTGCTGCGCGCCTACTACAAAGACGAGAAGAAGCAACCCTTCCCCGCTTGGCTTCCACCCGATCCTCGTGCGCCGCAAGCTGCGCCTGTCCAACCCATTTATTCCAACGTCGGAGCGGGCTATGGTGGCGGATTGCAAGGCACAGATGGAGGAGGCCTGAGCAGTCTATGGGGAAATCAGCCGCCGTCACAGGTCCAGGCGCAGAGTTTACGACGGCCAGGAGTTGGAGTCGGAGGACCGCAGCGTGGTACTACGCCCATAAATGGACGCAATGCTATCGAGCCTCCGAAAATTACGCAGCATGCTTTGCCAAGTCAGAAGGAAGGCAGTCATCAGGGACGGAGTGCTAGAGATAGGTTGAAAGCGAATCTGAGAAAAGAGTCCCCAGCGAGTACTCCGCAGGCGCCCAATTTCGGCCGGCAGGCGAGTTATAATTCTACGAGCAGCGGCGGTGGGTATGATGATAGGAGCTATGGGCGGAGTGGAGGAAGTCAGGGTGGTATAAGTGCGAATTCGCCATGGGAGACAGGCGACAATGAGTTCGGTGGAGGAGGATATGTGCCAGAATATGATAGGGGAGGGTCTACAGGTGGAAGGCAAGGGCTGCCATCGGGTCCTTCAGCAGGAAGACGGGGACTACCAAGTGGGCCGAGGGGCTATCGGTAGGCAGAGTTTTCTGATATAAGAAACGTTCGGAATCTGATTCTATGGATTCGGAGTACGGGTGCGGGTATTGGGAGTTGCGGCGCAGTATAAGGATGAACATCTTTAGAGTCTATAATGGAAGAGCTCCCTATAATGACATATATTGGAACTGAAGATTAATATTGCTTGCATCAGCGTACTCTAGTAAAACCTTCTGTGTTGAAGATATCCTTACGAAGTAATGATATTTGTGGGATGGTCTAGGCTAGAGTCCGGCAATTTTCAACAACCAAAGCTTGAAAAGCCACCTTATATAGCGATCAAGTATCATCTTAAGCGCAATAATGTCTACGTCTAGGTCAATCATAATATCGCAAACAAGAGAAGAGTATCGCAGAGGGCAATAGAAGAATCACGTGTGCGTCGGGTAAAGCTTGGTCAGATCATGTTCAATAACTCATCTCAACTCCTTCTCTTCCATTGTCCATTCGCACTTTAGATTCAACTTTCGCACCTCGAACGCCTCAAGTCAAACCTTACAGATATCCGTGGACACATTATAATCACCAAAAATGTCCGCACCCTCTGCCCCACCAACCTACATCTACAAAATCCTTCCCCCCTCACCCTCTCCTCCATCGCCACTTCCACCTTCTCTACCAATCTCAGACCTTGACGCTCGGGATAACTTTCTTCACATGTCTACCTCACACCAGATCCTTGGCACCCTGCAAAATTTCTTCGCCTCTGCACCACACGTCTACATTCTTCGGGTACCTTACTCCAAAGTCCAGACCCGTGTTAGATGGGAGATGGCAAAAGGAAAGAGGGCTGACGAGAAAGGGGGATGTTGGGATACTGAGGGGCGTGCTGGTGGTTTTCCGCATATTTATCACGTGGAGACTGACGGAGAGGAGGGGAAGGGGACACTTCGACTGGGAAGAGAGGAAGTAGAGAGCGTAGGAAAATGGGAGAGGAAAGGGGAAGTATGGAGTGCAGATGGATGGCCATTTGGAGAGGATACTCCGAAGGAAGTCTAAAAGATAGATGCTTCAGCGACGATAAGTCCGTGCAAAACATATATTTTGTAGCAGTCAGCGGAGCATTTTAGTTTGATAGAGATCTGGCTAGGCATGGATTGCCCTAACATGCTGTTTACCAGTTCACCATGATGTAGCTCTCAACAGACTTCTGGCCTGTTCGTGGGAGACATTATCAATCTCATTACGAAGAGTTGATCACCCTCTCAAAGCGCCAAGTGCTGATTATGCCAATATCCGAGGGACATGCGGCCTGTCTCGTTTTCAATGTCAAATTTTATTCTTACCGCGCCATACCGTTCAGTCATGTTTTGCATTCTTTATTTTTCGAGCCTCTATAGACACTATTCCATCATAAACGGAGTTATTGAGCATCAGGAAGAAGCCAAGTCTTATGCTATGGTGCATGTTGTTATAGATGGCATTGACCCCCTAGACACTAGAACACGCGAATCCGTCGACAAGAAGATGTTCGGGATGCATGCTCAACACTCGAAGTTGCTGACAACAAGCCGATGGGATGTGCATTTAGTGGCTTAATTCAGAACTCAACATTCAACTTCATGAGGAGAGTGAGGGGTAGTGACTGAAATGAAACTTCGGCTACCAAATCACAGCCACATAGGAGTATTTCACCACTTAGCGTTGTGACATGTGATTAGTCGACTAATATAGAAGAGCGATTTTGAATGATTGAAGCTCTATGAAGTAAAGTAAGGCATCGTCGAGCGTCATTAGCACTTATCAATGCAAAATGCCTCCTAAGTTCTCCCTACAAATGAAAAGTTCCGGCAACTCCCAAAAAGATGAGTCAACCTAGGAAGAACACATTGTTATAGGAGATATAAATTATCAAGTTTGGAATGGAAGATTTGTTCGCTAGAGGTAGGAGCGCCTGATTGAAGACTAGAACTTCGAAGCGTGGATGCTGCTAAAACATAGGTGATGTAACTAGTCAAACAACTATTTGAAGCTATAAGGGTTTGATAAACGAAAGCACCATCGGACTGATAGCTATCTTGTTAAATGTATGCTCGACAAGAAACACTAGCATTGGTCTCGAATATGAATGTCGACACAGGATTCGAAAGCCGGAATAAAATTGGTTCAGTGAATGGTCACGTGCCGAATCGCTCAGCTCTGACGATGTCGCAGCTTTCTCGGAACTTTTTCTATGGCCGCCTTCAATTCACGCATAACTTCCCGTCATTTTTCCACCCACCCGATCAACGCTTTTAGTCGACCGGAATGACTGAACCATCACATAAACGCGCTCGTCGCCCCGACAGCAAGCAGATGTGGGACGATTCTGACCGTCGCGCCCCGCTCCCCACCCGCGAACGAGAGGAGCCTCGAGACCGGAGGGACGATCGTGACCGACGAGATGAGCGAAATCGTAGATACCGTAGTAGATCTCCGCGGGACTCTAAAGGCGGGCGAGATCGTAGACGAGATGATAGATATAGAGATAAAGGTAAGCTTACACAAGACATGTTCCACGTCGATTCGGTTCTGCGGAGCATAGCTGACTATGCTTTCAAAGACGGAGGGCGAGATAAGCCGCGCCAGAGATCAAAAGACCGGAAGAGGGAATTAGATAGGGATGCGGATAGGAGGATGACGAGGAGCCGGAGCCCGCGACGAGAGAGGGAAAGAGACAGAGAAGATTGGAGACATGCAGATGAACACCCAAGGCGTGGACCGGAAAAGGAGAATGGTAAACACTTGCTGGCGGACGACGAGCCCACGAAAAGTAGAACTGAGACGCCTCCGGTCAGCTTCAAAGTTGGCGCTCCTGGCACACAAGATCATGATCGGATGGATGTAGATTCTGGGCGTAAAGGTGGCGAGAAGAGGGGCAAGAAAGCAGAAGATATCCTTGAGGATGATGAGGACATCTTGGTCGAGGATGATGGTATGGCTGCTATGCAGGCTATGATGGGTTTTGGTGGGTTTGGGACTACGCAAAACAAGAAGATTGCTGGAAATAATGTCTCGGCAGTGAGAAAGGAGAAGCGGGCTGAGTACAGGCAGTACATGAACCGGGTAGGCGGATTCAACAGGCCATTATCTCCAGCGAGAGAATGATGAGGTTTCCATGTCATACGAGACTTCTGACAAGATTAAATTTGATAGCCGTTTAGAAGTCAACAGCCTGTGAGCTTTTGTGGGAGAGCGGGTTCTGAGAGCACTGCTATCGACTTATTCTGTTTCATATCACCTAAATACCTAGCATTCGTTTTTGGGACTTAATAAATCTCTTTGAATGAATGGAGGAAAAAAAAGGGATTTCGTGAAAATACATTGGAATGAGAAGGTCCTAAAGACAGGCTCATTCAAAAATTAATCCGCGACTTAGAGAGTATCTGAATCTGCAGCCTTCCCGCAGCCTTGCGCCACAGGCTGATTGCGACGCAATTCATTCGTTGGTTCCCGCAACGGTGTTCTCAAGCAGGGCTACGTACATTAAACACTAGAATCTCCATGAAGCTCATTTATTCTTTATGAAATACTGACAGAGCTCCAAAATCAACTTCGTAGGAGCTCTGGAGACTCAATTGATCCATCCACAATGCTGCTGAAAAGCTGCGTCGCGCTCGCAGTAGCTGCTCTAGTCGCGGCTGACGACTCTGCTATTCCATCCCAAGAATTCGTACGGAGCACGAACCAGAGTTTGCTATGGGGTCCCTACCGGCCGAATTTATATTTTGGGGTCAGGCCAAGGATTCCGAATAGTCTGATGAGTGGCTTGATGTGGTCAAAGGTAGAAGGTTATGCAGATGTGCAAGAGAGTAAGTGAAGCAGCCTCGTCGACTGGCAATTTGGATATCTTCTAATTGATCTCCTCTAGATTTCAGACATACATGTGAGCAAGGGGATGATATGAAGGGATATGGCTGGGAAGAATACGACGCGCGGAATGGTGGAACGCAAACCATATATGATCAGAACAACGGGATTGACATTACGACGATGTTTGTGAAGATACCCGGGGGTTCCCATGGTGGGAGCTGGGCTACGAGAATAAGAGGTGTTGTGAGAAAAGACTCACCCCCAGATTTGAAAACCTCAGTTGTCTTCTATGCGTCCCTAGATGGTCTAGGATCTCTCGAAGTTGAGAACAAGAATGACCCATTAGGGTTTGAAGGAGATGTCACACTAGTTGGAAATTCTGACGGACTGGGAGACTATAAGTTGGTCGTTACTAGTGGACGAGGATTCCATCCTAAACATCCTCACGAGTCTTACAATTCAAAGCCTCTGGATCGAACTATCGTACGGTCATCAAGTGTCCCAAAAGAGGTCCTTTGGCAAGCCAAGCCACTTCTGTTCAGAGATCTAAAAGACCAGATCGACGAATATATTGCGAAGTATGGACAAGAAAATCCACCTCCACCACCCCAGGCTTATACACTCAAGCACGAACCTGGAGCAGGCAATCTTCACATGATACAGAAGGTTTTCGAGGGAAACTTCGAATTTGATGTCATCTTCCAAAGTGGTTCTGTCGGCAAGGAATACTTCAGCCAGGACGTTACTGCGAAAATCAACCAAAATTCAAAAGACTTCTGGGCTAGATTTGTCTCAACTTTTGATCCAAAAGCACCTTTTGATGTCGAGAATGTGCAGAGATTTGCTGGAAGTATGTTCTCAAATCTCTTGGGTGGATTAGGATACTTTCATGGAGACTCGGTTGTTGATCGATCGTATGCTCCTGAGTATGATGAGGACAACGAAGGTTTTTGGGAAGAAACTGCTGAAGCTCGGGGGAGACATGAAGAGAAACTCGAAGGTCCATCCGAGCTGTACACCCTGGTCCCCTCAAGACCGTTCTTTCCGAGGGGTTTCCTGTGGGACGAAGGATTTCATCTCATGCCGATCATTGACTGGGACTTGGATCTCACGCTCGAGATTGTCAAGAGCTGGTTCAATCTCATGGACGAAGACGGATGGATAGGTCGCGAACAGATCCTCGGGTTAGAAGCACGAAGCAAGGTACCGCAAGAATTCCAGACGCAATACCCACACTACGCCAATCCTCCAACGCTGTTTTTTATTCTTGACACCTTCGTCAACCAACTAGGGGCTTTGAACGGCACTACTCCGCCCTCGAAAGAGAAGCTTACCCCTCGATTAAACTCCGAATATCTCCTAAAGCAAGACCTAGGTCTCGGCTATCTCGAAGAACTCTACCCTAAGCTTAAGAAGCACTTCTACTGGTTCCGCAAGACCCAATCTGGCGATCTGAAGTCCTATGAACGTGATGCTTTCTCCACCAAGGAAGCCTACCGCTGGCGCGGCCGGACTCCGCAACACATCCTGACATCTGGTCTCGACGACTATCCTCGTCCGCAACCCCCACACCCTGGAGAGCTGCACGTGGATCTCATCTCCTGGATGGGTATGATGACTAAATCGCTCAAGAACATTGCCACACTTCTGGATTATCAGGAAGACGTCGCGGAACTGAGCACCATCGAGACAGCCATCCTCCGAAACATCGATGATCTCCACTGGAGTGAGAAGGAAAAGACGTATTGTGACACCACAATCGACGATTTTGAAGAGAACGTGCATGTCTGCCATAAAGGTTACATCTCGCTCTACCCGTTCCTCACGGGTCTGCTTGATCCGAAGAGTGAGAAATTGGGTCATGTACTGAACTTGTTAGGCGACAAGGAGGAGCTATGGAGTGAATTTGGCATCAGAAGTTTGAGCAAGAAGGATGAGTTCTATGGCACAGGAGAAAATTATTGGAGAGGCCCCGTATGGATGCCTATTAATTATATGGCCGTTGTTCAACTTCTCGTAAGTAGCTTGCGCTTGCCTCTTTCCATCTCGAAGATTACTAAACGGATCGTAGAAATATGCACAAACCCCTGGTCCTTACCAGAAGCTTGCCACAGACCTATACTCTGAGCTGAGGCTCAATCTTGTCAAGACGGTGTATGATGAGTGGGTGGAGACAGGTTTTGCTTGGGAACAGTATAACCCTGAAACCGGGAAAGGTCAACGGACCCAGCACTTCACGGGCTGGACGAGCTTGGTTGTGAAGATAATGGGCATGCCAGACCTGAGTGGTGGCAAATGGAAGGTCGGCTCGGGCGGAGGAGGAATCGAAGAGCAGATCAAGACGCAGAAGGACGAGCTGTGAAATATTGGGTATATAAATGTACTGAAAAAGGAAAAGTTTTTTTGTAGAAAGTTATATCTTCTGGGAATGATGATTGCTACTTTCCTAGCGGGGACAGATGAGATTATTTCAAAATGTATCAGATTTCATCCTCTTCATCATCGAAGTCCTCCCGATCCTCGGTCCCCATTTCATAGAGTATCCTCCCCCCTTCTCCGGGACCAGCTCCCTTCTGTGCATCATAATATGGCAGTACAACATTCCCTCTATCCTTCTTCTGCTTCTCCGTCAATCCCAAACTAAAAGTCGTCTGTACTTCTTCATCTCCTCCCTCTTCCCCTCTGTCCCCTGTAACCACTGGAGTTGAGCTATATAGTGGATGCTCATCTAACAAGACGATTTCTGAAGGTTGCATCTTGTTTGGCGCGGAAGGGGGAAGCAGGACAAAGTCTTCAATCACACCACGACCTGATCGCCGCCGGACTTCCATATGGACAACGATGCCGGCTTCCCGCCCCTTCATACTCAACAATACGCCCTCTCGCTTCTCCTGGAGCCCAAAGACAGGTTCTTGAAGGCTCTTGTCACGCGCCTTTTTGCGTGATAGAACATGGCTGAATGAAGATACGGTGAGGATGGCTGTAGCGAGGTAGGTGAGAGTTGTGATTGCGGAGGGCGCATAAGGAGATTGGAGTGAAGGGAGAGGGATATCCGTGTGGAGGGTGGACAGTAGGGAGATGGAAGGTTTCGTGAGCAGAGAAGAGAGAAATGAGGAGAGGTGCGGGCTGTGGGAGATGCAGAGAGGGTGTAATGCATCAATTATAATCAGAATTTCTTCGAAGGCTTGTTACTTAATGGTACAACTAAGGTCGGAAGAACTTACTGAATGCTGTCGTGTTTGATGGAGGGTAGTGCGAGACGATCTCGGTTCGAAGTGCTGATAGAGACTTTGTCCGGGCTGAAATGAAGACATCTGGCTCAAAGGAAACTTTTCGACGGAGAGTAGTATATGAAACGAATATTACTTTAGATTTAGAGACCTGGGCTTTCATCAGCAAGTCTCTCTCATATACTACACGTGACACATAGTCCAAATCGGATCAGAAACTCGGAAAAACGTAGAGTATAGAAGAAGGAGATGTGTGATCAAATAAGTCCGCACTTTCTCGAGGTTTGGGGTTTGAAAGGTGTAAAAAGAGAATGTTGCTGGTTGCGAATTACCTTTGCTCTGTTCACAAATTCGTTCACCACACAACCACCACCTTGCTCCAAGGTGTCAAGCACCAGCGTGAAGGGACTTGTTCCATCTCTCAAATTCAGCAGCCTTTGAAATAAAAGCGTATTATGCGTTCTCCGTTGCTGGAGTAGTGAAGGGGGCATTTTATGAGAAATTATGAAAATTTAATGCAGAACGGGCGTCGCAGCGGGATCTCGTAAATTTTTGGCTCACTGACTCGGAGCTTGTTTCAACGTCGCTTCTTCCTCCTCTTGTCTCCGCCACTATCAGGAGAAGGTCGATTTTGCTTTCTTATTGACTTCGGCACAGCTAAGGAGCTCATCCTACGACATGGATCTTACTAAGTGGCTAGAGTCTCTACGTCGTTGAGTTTTACTGGCCAGCAATAACAAGGCTGAATATCGTCCTTCAAAACACGAATACTCGATTCGTTCGTGTGTGCTCTTGATACCAGTGTGCACCATTTCCATGTGGTAGCCTGGCTTCTTGGGGGCTACGCACGTTAGGTTTTCGATTCCTACATTGTTGGGCGATGTGCTGTGCTGCGCGAAGGATGAGAGCCAACTTCCAGATGGATCTCTTGCTGCGGCTCTTGAAACTCGCTCCTGCGACTCCTTGTCTGCCTTACTACAAACTCGTGTGAATCTTCAGCTCAGCCTCCGCCCATCAAGCGATGGAATGAGCCAGCATTAAGGCAACCAGCGTCTGAAATTTCCATTGGCTTACAGTAGCGCTTGCTTACCCCCCGCCAAATACATGATCCTATCAATGACTCCAAGCACTTGTGCTTTAGGTAGGGCTTGTCCTGATCATTCTTGGACCCTATCTGAGCCATGGCGTTCATCTTCCTTGTCAGCACTGTCCTGCAGGCACACGAGATATAGTGCAGACTGGTCGTCCGTTGCGCTGTTTGAGATGCTTGCAGGTTTGTCCCCTCGTTGCGTCTAGGAGTACTCGCAAACTGCCAATGTTTGTCCGAACATGCTACGATATGTCTCTCGATGGGTCTCAAGGCTGTTGATAATCCTCAATACATCTTCAGTGCTTGCAGATAACCATGGCGTTACTTTTCTATACCCAATCAATGGCCTTGAAGTCCACTACCTTGATTCCGTGAATGTTGAATGGACGTCAAGCTTCCCTAGCCCCTCGCTCATTACGTTCTGCACAAATGCTGTGACCCAGGCGCCTGTCTCGGGTAAGTTTTGTCTCGCCTACAGAAAATTTACGATGAATACTGACATGTTGCAGAATCAACCGACGCTGTTCCGACAAATGGGTCAAAGGTCATTACTATGACATACAGCAATGTCACAGTTTGTAATTGGGACCTTCGCCCCGATGCTAAAACGGCTGGACAAGGCGCTAATAGTCCGAACTTCGCATTGATCTCAACACAGCGGGCACAGCCTACTCTGCTTGCCTTAGCACAAGCAAGTTCTTCCGAGACCTTGTCGACTGCAACTTCGTCGACGGTGTTGCCATCAAGTACTCAGCCAGTAGCTGCAACGGCTGCTTCCGCTTCAACTACGGCCTCAGAAACACCAGCCAGTGGGTCATCAAAGAAGAAGAGCAACGGGTTCCTCATTGGGATCACAATCGCACTTGTAGTCATCCTCATTGCCGTTGCCGCAGTGGCCTTTTACTTCTACCGACGATGGCAAAAAATCCAATTGGCGGCATCAAGCCCCGGCACTTATCAATACGAAGGAGGCAAGAAGCTAGGTTCTGTATCTTCTGCATCCGTAAATACAGAACACGATTCGCAGTACTCAGTACGGACGGTGAAGATCACGAATTCGGATCCAGTCGAGCTTCCCAGGACTCCAATACCTGCTGCTCATGAATTGAGTGCGATGACAGGGCGTGACAGGGCTGTCGAGCTTGATACTGTGCCACGATACCATGAGATCGGACCGAGTAGATACGAAAATACCGGTTATCATTTCCCGCCGGAGAAGACGGTAATCTGTTGAGCAAATATCATGTGATGTGCTGGGTGAAAGTCATAAGTGAGCGATGGCGTTTAGGAGCTAAAATGAGTTGATGAGAGACAGACTCGGGAATTTGTTGTAAGATAATGTCTCGAGACAACGAAAACTGAATGCGCGAAACTTTCCACGCGATCTATTTGCTCAATATGGAGCGATCTCACCTCAGTTCCTTTATTACACATGCTCTGCTGTGCTTGATGGTCCTAATGCCTCTCTTCAAGTCACCAAGATTTAGTCACTCCTAGGCCATTTGAAACTTGATGTGTGATTTTTGTTCATCTGTTGACTTCTGCTCCTAACCCCAGGCACTCTCGCCATAATGACAGCCAGTGATCTCGAAAATTGAAACCTTGACAAGTTTACTTTGATTTGTAAGCAAAGATAGTCTCTGGTCGAAACGTTCTTTTCACTTCACGACAACAAGTTTAGTAATATGTGACACCACACTATCAGAAATGAGCTTGCCGTTCACCAGTTTCGTAACCTGACCATCATACCCGATCTTCCATCCAAACTCACTTGCTATAGCTTCTATATCTTCCCAGCTATATTAGCCTATTAATCCTAAATGCGTATGCCCAAATCTAGTCCCATACTTCAGCCCATACCCCAGCATCCGATCCATCCCAATATGCGCCAACCAAGTCAGCGCAATGCCCGCCACGAAATCATTACCCTTGGCCAAGGCACCGCACAGCAGCAGTATAGGCGGTGTCTCCGTGTGCACAGAATTGTAGACCGCAGCGCCGGCTGCAGTGTTGGCTAAGTACCCAGCCATGCCGAGGTCGGGAAGCAGGAGCAGGCCGGCAAACCTCCACCAGGATTGTCCGTAGCGGGAGTAGGCCCAGATGGTGGAGCCGAAGATGGCGAGGCCTTCGACTCTCAGGAGGATATGGGGCCAGGTTCGAACAACGCCGGGGCCGTCTTCTGTTGATGCCATAGCTTGGGTGGGGTCAGGTAAAGAACCAGGGATGTAGAACCGGATGATCGAGAATGGAGATGGAATACTGGGAGCGAGGCCTGGAACGACTTTCTTCAAATGACTGAATTTGAGAATCTGGTGCAAATAATTTCTTACTGTTCACGTATGTTAGTCCATGTTGAAATTGTATTAACGGTGTATACCACGTGCTTGCTAGCCGGAAAGGACCTAGGTCTGTAATTTGGCTTTACACGGCGGTGGCAGTAATGTGTGGCCGGATATAGCTTGATATGCTTACCTTTTCTATTTACGGCCAAGAGAAAACGTAGTTAGAATGGGTAGTTAGGAGGGAATGCAGCATAAAGAGAAGCTACTTATAATTATCGGACGTACATTAGTGGAACCTCTTAATCAGCTAACCATTGACCTCAACTGTGCCGCAATTGATCCGCTAAACATACGATCAATCCAATCAACCTCGATGAGAGGCAAGCCACACTCTTTCCGTCGGTCTGACCTGCATTGTGTTGGGCCCTCAAGTTTTGTGTTGTTGGCTCTGCTGTGACTCGTGAAGTCGTTCATATACCCTTTGAACCCCTCGGGAATGCTCCTAGCAGGCTTGGCGGCATTATGCGATGCTAACCTCTCGAATATGCCGCCACTTTCATTCATTCGTAGAAGATGAGGCTTTGAGTCTCTTTATTCACTAACTAGATATTCTTGGAGTAATTACTGTAGTAAAAGAACCTCGGGGCTCTGAGGACATTCGATCAATCCCCTATAAACACTCACCCGATTTGGACATTACTAGACATGGAGCAAATCTTAACGGGATGGTTTTGTAGACCGACTATTGGGTGGTAGAATAAACATATCTGATCTACATTTGTGAAATAATTTCTATCGCTCCATCATCGCTCCATATAGCATGGTCTAAATCAGCAGTTGTCCTTCCGTGGGATGATCATAACGCAGTAGCTTCCAGATGCTGAGACGGGAGAATGCCAAGCAACTAAGACGTGTCTTCTACAGACAACGACTTTCCTGAGTTTTCGATTCCCGGGAGTGCATTAGCTGGTGAAATAGTGATTCTAGCATCCTCATTGACGGTGCCGGCGTTAGATGGCTGGATGGGACTTGGAGCCCGGGAATGATCTGGTTGTAGGACTTGTGTGGGATGTTCTTCAGCATCGACATTGCCGGGAACTGATCTCTTGGTGACGAGGCCGTCTTCGAGCTTGTGGTCGACGCTCCTGTTTCCGTCGTCTTCTTTCTCAGGGCTGGAGAGTATTTCACTCTGCTCACCATAAGTTTCAGCGAATTGCGCTCTGAGGTACTCATCAAAATCACCGGCTGCTCTGCGTTCAGAGGCTACTTGAGCTTCAAAGAGCCATTGCGCATCGTGGTGCTGAAGGCGTCCATCTTCCTTGAAGCAGGCTACGGCTCGTTGGATCTCCTCTCTGGTCAGGTCAGACAGGTCGATGCCAGCTGAGGCCAGGGTTGCTTTCGCAATTGGATGATCGAGAATCGCCTGACAATGTTGTTAGCAGGGAAATCACTAAGCGACGAAGACAAGCCTTGTACTTGGATATTCACTGAATCTGTGTAGAGAGGTGAGTTTTCAGGTCCAAGCACGGCATCCGGATCGTTATAAATGTCATCTTTGCTCTTTCTTCCTTTGCCTCGCTTGGTCTTCTTTCTAGCCGACGAGGCTCTATTTGCTGTCGTGGTCCTTTTCACTCCTTTTGGCTTGGCTGAATCTGGAGAGGGGCACATGTTTTGGTGGGTTTCCGAGTCGTAAGATACGGAATCCGGATGCTTGACGCCAGTGATGGTTGATGCGTCTGGCAGATCTAAGTGACTAGAGTCAGGTGATAAAAGGGAAGAGTCTGCCTGCGTGAATTCAATAGCTGATTAGTCTAGGAATGAAAAGAATACAATAAAGAAGCATGTAAAAAAGACGCTTAAGTAGGGCGAACGCGGAGTAGTATCGAGCTCTACCAGGGAGAGAAGCAAGGTAGAAGACCGCATTGAATAATGCCAAAAATAGTCTTAACCATTTCAAGTATATTATGAGAGAAATTAAGATTGAATTAGGCGCAGGAGTTGTTGACCTGATAGCAAACAATAGACATGGTGGATATTGCGTCACACGAAGCGTGACAACCCGTATCTCAATATTCGAAACACAAGAAAGTAAGCTGCACAAAAAAGGGAGTCTTTGGAAAATCCGACATAAAAGTAGGAAAGTAAGGGTAAAGATTGCTAGGACTATGGAAGTAATTCACCTTTCGGACGTCTGCGCCAGCCATATTCTCTACAAGATCAACTGTAGGTAGATCATTGGCGGGCGGCTCCCCTGGCAAAGCAAGCTCGTCTACTAGAGCTTTAGAGCTTCTTTGTGAAG
Organism: Proliferodiscus dingleyae; assembly: GCA_003988795.1. NCBI lineage: Eukaryota > Fungi > Ascomycota > Leotiomycetes > Helotiales > Lachnaceae > Proliferodiscus > Proliferodiscus dingleyae. The sequence goes on from QYAK01000021.1 coordinate 221,782, forward strand.
TAGAAGAAGGAGGTAAGAGTTCGGTGCCATCAACATGGCTTCGTTGAATTTCAGCCATGGATTTGGATGCCTTGTGATGTTATAAAGCCCGAAGCTGTGAAGTATACTGCAGGCCCTGCCGAAAAGGAGCTTGACCGCTTTTAAACATCGAAAAAATCATCGTTTGCTCCACAGAATGATATTAGACATCATGCGATCAGCATCATTCACTTTTCCTGATGTGTCATGTAAATATATCAGGAAGAAGGAAGAAGGAAGATGTTAATGCTCATGGCTGGGCTACTGTGGCCCTGATGTGGAAAAGTGCAGTCGGAGGTGGCCCGCCGAACTTCCGACATGCTGTGGTTGGTGAGGCTGGCAAATATTAAGAACAGCTATGTCTTCCTACATATTCTCCATTGCCTCTTCTAAAACGCCTTGACGACTTTCCCACGTCCCTTAGCCCTCAATAAATTGTCAGAATATACGCGCAACAAAGGCTCAACAGTTGGGGATTTATTTGTGAGGCAAAACGCCTTCTGAATTCATCATTGTTTGCGAACAAAGGCTAGCCGATATACAAGCAAGATGATAAAATCTACTCAGATTGCGCGGCTGGATGGTATAGGCTCCGGGACTGTAAATTCAGTTGGGATAGAAGCTGACCTGACTCCAACTAGGCCTCATGCTCTGCGCGTCCGTGGACGATGAACAAGTGAGCACGCGTCTAAACGTGTACGCATTCAACGCTGACCCTTTCTATTTCAGACAGAATCTTCCCTCGCCGAAGTCAAGTCGCAAGTCAAGATGATACTACGAAAGCTTAGCAGACAATCCGAACCTCAAGCTAGCATAGAAAGTGGTCCATACACTCTACAGTGAGCGCGTCAATTTATTTTATTTCAGGGGCAAAAGGGCCAGCAAAAGAGAGCAGGTTCATGCCTGGAGATTTCATTATTGTCAAAGCGATCTGAATATTCCAGGGCCAATCCAAAGGACAGGAGCAAGAAGGCTGCCTCTGGCGTTCATTCGCATTGCTGCTGATATCCATTGAATCCAGCAATCGTGACCATCCGCAGCAAGTCTGTTACTGGATATGTTGAACGGGAAACGTCCCTGCACTTCTTATTAGTGTATCTACTCGCATTATTCCTGCTTATACGTATGGTATCGAGAAATATTGCTAACTGACTTTCCTAGCTACCTCATTTCCGACTCGATTGTCTATATCTGCATCTCCGAGCGCTCCTACCCCCGCAAACTAGCCTTCACCTACCTTTCCGATCTCTCAACTGAATTTCCCACAACCTACACGCCGCAGAATATCCATTCTCCTACACTCCGCCCATACGCGTTCATGGACTTCGATACCTTTATTTCACGCACCAAAGCCACTTATTCCGACACTCGAGCAACGCAAAATTTAGACAAGTTGAACGATGAGTTAAGAGATGTAACGAAGGTGATGACCAAGAATATTGAAGATCTGTTGTATAGAGGAGACAACCTCGAGAGGATGGGCGAAGTGAGTTCTAGGTTGAGAGAGGACAGTAAGAAGTATCGACGGGCGGCACAGAGGATCAACTGGGAGCTGTTATTAAAGCAATATGGACCGTTGGGTGGCTTGGGGCTCTTTATGCTGTTGTTTATTTGGTGGAGGTTCTTCTGAACGACAGTGTCTGGAGGAGCAGAATGCACATATCTTAGTTGGAAAAGGAGAGCTGGGGTCGGTGCCGTGTTCATCTAGCGTTCTACCTACGCAGCGCCGTGTATAATGACATTGTAATAAGTTCATGCATTTGTAGACCTACTCGCTGTATTTTACCAGTTGGAAGAATTACCTAGCGGCGGTCGTACTAATATAAATACTCAGCACAGGATAGGCACATCCGCCTATAAATACAATTTTCAATTACAGACCTTTGTCCAATTCGTCTTAGTCATTCTCACCACTTGAGCTGGATTCGCAAAAGCGCTTAGGGCCTCCATATTTATTATGGTGTATATAATAGCTAATGAACTTATCACTTTGTTTATATCAATGATTGATTGACACAATAGCAACTCCAGTCGGGGCGTTAAATACACCGTTGATTGAAGCGTGCTTCGTTATTTGATTCTACAGTTATAATTAAAACGATGTGACGCATAATGCTGAATATTAGAAAGGGGCAGTTCCTGGAGAGAATATGGAACTGAAGGTAAATTCCCATGTGAAATCTCCCCGCACTAGGCCCTATCGGTGCTGTCTGCCGTCTCTACCCGCTTCGTCGGGTCAGAAAAAGTTCGCTGCCCGAGAATCTTCATGATGAGTTTCTTCTATTCGATGATTTGCAGTGCGTGGCAATGATAATTCCGAAGTCCTTAATCCTCTTCATAGATGCATACGACAGTTTCTCCAATAACATAATCTCACTCCTCGAAACATCCCTAAATGCCTCCGTCCGAACTATCAAAATCGATGATCCCGCCCTTGCGGACGATGATACTCTGCACAAAGAGTTGAAGCATTATGCTGCCGTTGTATGCGGTCCTGGACCAGGACATCCAGGGATCGAGAAAGATGTGGGACTTATGAAAAAAATATGGAGGCTTAGGGACGCGGACCTTTTGCCGGCGTTGGGAATATGTTTGGGTTTTCAGAGCCTGTGTCTAGAGTTTGGAGCGGAGATCAAGAGATTGAAAGGGCCGCAGCATGGGATGATTAGAAAAGCTAATCATGTTGGAGAGAGTATGGGAAAGCGTAAACCCTCGATCTTTGACGATGTTGGGGATCTTCACGCGACCCTCTATCACAGCCTCTGCGCCGACATTGGACGACATCCCCTGGAACAAGATCACATTGGAAGCATTCGCTGGGATGCAGCAAAATGGAAGCCATCTAGGAATTGCCCAGATCTCGTACCTTTAGCTTGGGTCGAGAGTGAGCTCTCTGAAGAAAATGAAGCTGGAATTAGAGATTCGGAGGTCCTTGTTGCAGTACAACATCGGACGAAACCATTCTGGGGGTTGCAGTATCATCCGGAGTCAGTATGTACCAGTGGGCAGAGCAAGAGGGTCATCAAAAATTGGTTCAAAAGCGCTATGGCATTCAACCTTACCCATAGGAAGGGATGGGACAAAATCGGGAACCCTGATTATGGAGACTTCGCAACGCGTGACAGCTTGCTTAGTCAATTCGAAATGAAAAGCTCGGTATATAATGACTCGATATCATTACTAGAGGGTAACTGCTCGTCCTCGGCATTGCTTGACGAAATAAATTGCAGTATTGAAAATCGCATCTGCTACACGCATACAATCGACCTGCCGGGAACCACCTCGGTTGTCGATATTGTTGAAACACTTCAGCATATGAGTAACGATCAAATGCTCCTGGAATCGGGGAATGCATATGAGAAGGCTATTGGAACAGCGGATGTGCGGGGAAGGTACAGTATCATTGGCCTCGACATTGACAATAGCCTGAGATTCGAGTATGCCGTTGGTGACAATCAGATCTCTGTCATCCTGCCCGGTCAGCCTGGTGCTCAACATGCTGTCAATCTTCAACGGTTCGGAGGTGTCTGGCAATTCCTTGCTCAATATCTGGATAAGCGGAAAGTCACTAATGGGAACAAGGATTCTCCGTTCTGGGGCGGCTTCATGGGCTACACGACTTATGAACTCGGTCTAGAAGGTATCAGTGTTCGTCCTCAAGGAAGGATTGGATGGCAACACCGGCGTCCTGATCTCTGCTTTGCTTGGGTCACCCGAAGTCTTGTTGTTGACCACGTCAAGAACCTAGTCTACATCCAGCAGCTTGCCCCGAAAGGATCAGAGGCTCGTGTGCACAAGTGGTTCAGCTCAGTTCACCGTGCACTTCAACGTTGCAAGCCAAAGTCAGCTTGTCGTGCCATTTGGAAAGAAGATTCGATCGGAAATGGGACTTCAGCCACTGTGCCAGACAATGCAGAATATGAAGCTAAAGTCAGGCGCTGTCAAGATTTCATTCGAAGTGGAGACTCTTATGAGCTATGCTTAACAGACCAGACCATCGTCACAAAGCCTCAGTGTTCTGCTTGGAATCTTTATCGAGCCTTGCGCAGACGCCAGCCAGCACCCTTCGCCTCATACATCCGCCTAGGCTCAGCAACACTGGTATCAAGCTCCCCCGAACGCTTTCTGAAATGGGACGAACACGGCAGGTGCGAGCTCAGACCCATGAAAGGCACAGTCCGCAAATCACCTGCTGTCAGCACCCTCGCACAAGCGCAAGCTCTCCTCGACGTTCCCAAGGAGAAGGCCGAGAATCTCATGATTGTCGATCTAGTTCGGCACGACTTACATGGCGTATGTGGTAGCGGCAACGTGATGGTCCCGCGCTTGATGGTTGTCGAGGAGTACGCGAGCGTCTTCCAGATGATCTCTGCCGTGCAGGGCCAAATCCCCTTCGCCAACACCAAACACATGAGTGACGCGGAGGTCTGCGCGGCGACTAAAGCTCGCTACACTGGAATTGATGTTCTGGCCGCCTCGCTGCCGCCCGGAAGCATGACTGGCGCGCCGAAGAAGCGGAGCTGTGAGATTCTGCAGGAGATAGAGGGTGGCAAGGACAGGAGTTTGTATTCAGGTGTTGTCGGGTACATGGATGTTGGTGGTCGTGGAGACTTTAGTGTTACCATTCGGAGCATGTACCAATGGGACGATGAGAGTGAAGGAGACCAGATGGAGAGCTGGCACATTGGTGCTGGGGGTGCGGTGACGGTGCTCAGCACGCCAGAAGGAGAGAGGGAGGAGATGCAGACGAAGTTGAGTGGTACTTTGGGCGTCTTCGGACTTTAGAATCTTGCGGATAGAGTTTGGGCATGCATGGCGTTTTCTTAGGGCTTCTTGACTTATAAAGACTCGCGTCTTGGAAGGGGATACTCAACGTATTACGAATTCAACAATTTGGGTGGGAATGGCGTTAGATGGAGGACTCACTCAACGATACCCATAGACACAGACAGATGTTTTCAGAGCAATTTGAGCAAAATAGTTACGTTGCATTTGCCTCTAGAACCTTGATCCGTGATATGTCAAAATGCCTACTCCCCTACCCTGATATGTTACAATATACAATAACCCTTCGCTTGACACGCGCGGTGTGCCGAGGCGTTGTCCTCACCTTGGCCTTGTTAGCCTCCTTTCATATGGGTTTAGGAGGTGATTTAGAACTCTTGTTCCTCTTGGAAAAACATCCCAAAGCTGATGATCGTTCCGTAGATGAGCACTCCGCCAATGATAGACATCACCATCGCAGAATACGTAATAATCATAGAATGCGCAAGAACGGCTGGTAGTGCTATAGGAAGATCCCAAGTCAGCAGATCATCCTTAGAGTAAATGGACTCGCCCTCCTCTGGCGCTGAATCCCGTCGCCTACTCCCACCCACAGCCCAGCCTCATCCCAATCTCTGGATGACTCCCAACCTAGAATAAGAAAGAGATATTTGTGCGTACCTAGTCCCATCAAAACCAAGAATCCAGTACAGAATCTCCCGAAATCCACAAGCGCGTTGCCGCCGCTGTCAGCCCCGAAGTCATCTGGGTTCGCGCAGCGTCCGCAGATCCAGTTCGGTAGCGGGGCAAGCACGTAGGTCGCGACGACGAGGAGGGGCAAGTATTGGGAGAAGAGCGCACAGGAGAGGATGACGAGGAGGAAACCTATTGCTAGGACCTGCAGAAGAGTTAGAGAGGACGAGGAGGGGGTGAAAGTGGAAGAAGGGGGAAGGGGGAAGGGGGAAGAAGAAAGGGAAAGAATAACAGAGCCCAGGAAATGGGGACTCACAAAGGAGAGGGAGATTATTGTTTTGAGGCCGGCGGTCATTTTGGGTATAGGTAGTGAGGAGATCCAGAGGTAAGTCGGGTTGGGTTGGGTTTGGCGGTTAAGCCTCCGCTGTCGAGGTGGAGGATGCGCACTTTATGAGTTGAAGGTTGCGCAGTATCCTCACGTATCTCTAGATTCTAAAGATATTCGTAGAGCGCCGGAGGGAATACTTCGTCCTTTGTCGTGAGTATATCTGGCGTGGTGTTTTGCGAGAGATGCGCTGATCAGAGCTGACGTTGCCAATCGTGAGGCTCCAAGGGTGGACCTACCCCTGTCCCAAAACTACGGCAACCGCGATCTGTTTGCTGGAGAGCTGGAGCTTCATCAGCGCGTCTGCCTCACTCACCTCCATAAACCATTCGCTCTGCACGACCTCAAAGCCTCCCTGATCCTGCAACCTCGAGCATTTCCGACGAGAAACGAATTGACAGAAACCGCAGCTGAAGCTTGAAGCTGCCACTACAGCGGCAAGATGTTTAGGAACAACTATGACAACGATTCTGTCACTTTGTGAGTAGCTTAGGACGACTGGAGTTGAAAGAGGAAAACTGACGGTGGAACAGCTCGCCGCAAGGCCGAATATTCCAAGTCGAGTATGCATCAGAGGCTGTCAAGCAAGGTAGTGTGGTAGTAGGGTTAGTGAGCAAGACGCATGCCGTGCTCGTTGCTTTAAAGGTACTTGAACAGACACCGCTCCAACAGCCACTCCAATCCATAAGCCCGCTTGCATCCCAATGCTCTCTTCACCGCTCATAGACGCTTTCGCTTCTGGTAATCTTTGCTGACAAGAACACCCTTCTCATAGCGTAATGCAGAAGAGCTCTCCTCATACCAAAAAAAGGTCATCGCCATCGACTCGCACCTCGGCCTCGCCCTCGCAGGCCTCGCCTCCGACGCCCGCGTCCTCTCCAACTTCATGAAGCAGCAGTCCCTTTCGTCGCGCCTGACCTACGGCCGCGCCATCCCGCTGGAGCGCCTCGTCTCGTCCATCGGCGACAGGGCACAGACCAATACCCAGCACTACGGCAAGCGGCCCTATGGTGTCGGCCTTCTCGTGGCGGGAGTAGATGAGACGGGCCCTCATCTGTTTGAGTTCCAGCCTAGTGGGATGACGCAGGAGATGGCGGCGTCTGCGATCGGAGCGCGGAGTCAGATGGCGAGGACGTATCTGGAGAGGAACTTGGAGAAGTTTGATGGGGCGGGACGAGAGGACCTGGTTGTCCATGGGCTGAGGGCATTGAAGGAGAGTCTGGCGCAGGACAAGGAGTTGACGGTAGAGAATTGTAGTGTGGGTGTTGTGGGTGAGGGGGAGGTTTTCAAGTTGTATGACGGGCAGGAGGTTAAGCAATGGGTTGATCTTGTAGCGGATGGGGCAGAAGGAGAGGGTATGGAGGTTGATTCATAGAGGCTCAGAGAACTGGGGGGTAAGGTACGAGCTTGTAAAATTAGATGGCATGGCATGAGCAAAAAGATCTTTGACGATAGACCGTCATATTATAGTCCGTCTTATGGAAGCTTTGGAATATCGCTATAATGCTTACTAGTCTAGTGCAAATCAACGCCGGAGGGGAAAAGCTATGCATGTCCCACCGAACACCGTGCAACCGTCTATATGAATTTGTCCGCCCACCATGTGTCCCATAACTCACAGAGAAATAGCAATATATCCTGTGGAAAGTCTGCGCAGCAACTCCCTAAGATGACCTCCCTGCATAGAATGCGCATCATGTCGTTCCCCACTCCAACTTGAATCTCCCCTCGGCGACTTTGTAGTCCTTCAAACACTTTATGGCTTCTTCACCATCCCGTGCTTCGCAGATGATCCCTCCACTACCCTCGCCCACAAACCCGGCCTTCACGGCCCCCTTCACCCATGCTAGCAGGCCGTCCCAGTAACCTTCAACATTTAGAACGACTATGCCACGGTTGTGGATCCCGAGCTGGTTCCAGGTAACGACCTCCATGAGTTCCTCGAGGGTGCCGTAGCCCTGGAGTTGCGTTAGACACCTTAGAAGCACAGAATTGGACTCAAACAAGAGAAAAACAAGACAGGGGAGGAATGAGAGAAATAAGAGGAGAGAGAGATAACATGAATAGACATACACCCGTCAAAGCCAGGAACCCGCTCCCAGGCGCACCAGACAAGACCTCCTGCGCCATCATAGCCTTCCGCGTATGCATATCCTGAACGACCGTCGTGCGGCCATACACTTCATAAGCCGGCAGCGACGTTGCTGCTTCAGTAGACTCGGGTCCCCTCTCATACTTGACAAGCGGCGCGGGGATGATGCCGTGGACGGCCTCGGGACCTGAGAGGGAGACGAGCGTGCGTGCTACTTCGCCCATCAGACCGACGGTTCCGCCGCCGTAGACGAGCTGGATGTTGCGGGATGCCATGACGGATGCCAGCTGGCGGGCTGCTTCCATGTCTGTGGAGGGGCTGTTAGTTGTTGTATGTACGTGAGAGGGGGAGGGGAGAGAGAGAGAAGAGAGAAGGGGTTATTGGCGTACGAGCTGGGGAATTGCCTGGGGATGCACCGCAGAAGACGCATATCTTGACGAATTCGGATGGAGAGAGTTTGGGCACTGGCGGACGTGAGTTGGGATTCAGGTTGGAGGAGGCATGAGGGAGGGTCGAGGTGCCATTAGTCGTAGCTGGTCTCGATTCGCCATTGAGGATGGAGTGGGCGGGAGAAGCGCCGCCAGATGCCATGTTAATATTTATTATTTTTTTGGTTGAGATTTGTATGAACTTCTGTGCGTATTTAACAGTGTGCGATGATCACGAGACTGATAGTGTCGGAAAATCGAAGCAAGGGATTGTGTTTGTCTTCGTAGGGTGTATCTTCTAGAAATAGATTTGCTTTTCTGACGTATCTATTGACCTGGCGGGCGGAAGGCTGACTCGGCCGACTCCCTTGCAGATGGAAGGGAAGATGTCTCAGCTTGTGATGGTGTTGGTTGTAAAGACTGTTCTGGTCTCTGGAAAGTCAAGAAATGGGCGCCTGTGCAAAAGAAGGAGCAAGATTCTGCGATGTGGTGTTGTTGTTGTCTACGTTGTATTCAGAGAGCGGGAGTGAGTCCAACTCTTGGTCCCTCAATCGGATCGCATCCCCCGCCGCACACCCCTGGCCAATGAGCATGCAGACAGCCAGAGCTGTGATTGGCCGCAGCCACAGCCAAGCAGTCGTCGGCCGTCTGGCAGGTTCATCCCGGCGCGACGTAGAGAAATCTACTACAACACCAGCTCTCTTCCTCGACCTCGACCTCACCCTCAACCTGCATCCTCTTTTTGGAAGAGGTGGTACTAGATCCGCACCAACATGTCAGCTCCTAGAGCTCCCGCAGCTGCAGCTGCAGGTGCGCAAGAACAAGCAGGCGGCATGAGCGTAAGAACCCCATCTAAGAGTGTTCAGCACCAGCACCAGCACCAGCACCCAAGCAAGAGATTCTGACATGTTGCTTCTAGCCAATGGTCAAGTCCCTGGTCCAAGGTGTAGCCATTTTCGCGGGCATGCAGTTCCTCATGGGCCAATTCGGACCCAAGAAGAGTGCCACAACGACCACGACAGATGCTTCCGGACAAGTCGTCACTGTCCCTGCGAACACCGGCGAGATTCCCCCATTCCACGCCCGGCCGAATAGCCTGGCTGACGGTGCGGCCTACAATCCTATACCGCAGCGGATTGCGCCCATGTGGCCCCTCGATACTCCTCTAGATCTTACTATTGCCATTTCTCCGTCTTTCGTTGCCGAACCCCTAGCCAAGATATCAAAGGAGAGAAGAGTCGTCGAGGAGACAGGGTTCAGACTTGGGGACTATAATGAAAATCGCGTGATAGATACGGAATTTGCGGTGCCGAAAGATGTACAAAACAACGGGACTCTGTGGGCGCATTTCTACATTGGTATTTCTGGAAGCAAGATAGATCCTGCCACACCTGGTTACGATCCTAGCACAGCGTACCATTTTGTGCATCCTCTGACACACTATATCGCTCAGAAGAAGATTAGGAAGACGAAGAACCTTCTGGCTGCCAGTGATGAGACTGAAGAGGTATATTCCTCCTAGGCGTGTGAAAACCCGAAGCTAATACGAGACAGGTAGAGGAAGAAGTTCCAACTGGACCCATTATCACGTCCCACTACCATCCTAACTTCACCATGTCGTTCATTCCGGACTCTGGCGTCATGTCATATCCCCAACTTCACCCAGCCGTCCGACAATATCTCCATATGGAGGCAACAGGAGCACGGGACGAGACAGGTCAAAATGCCTGGTACTATCCCTTCCTCTTCGTCAACACTTTCTGGCAACTCCGGACTCACATGACTGCGCTGAACTCAACTGTCACCAAGCTTCCTCTCCACATCAATTTGAACAATCAGGCCAATTGGAAATTCAGCATCCTCGCAAGTGTTGACGAGGGTGCCAAGCAAACCTCAAGAAATGCCGCTCAAGGTATTTCTAGTCCAGGTGGAGGAGATGGCAGCGAATTTGAAATGATAAAAGAGGTCCTTCTCGATACTAATCCTATCCTCCTCGGCACGACCGTGGTCGTCAGTATATTTCATATGATCTTCGAAATGCTTGCTTTCAAGTCAGATATCAGCCATTACCGGAACAAAAAGAACAATGTCGGGATCTCAGTCCGCTCCATCCTTGGAAATGTCTTCATGCAGACCGTCATCTTCCTCTACCTTATGGACAATAACGAGAACACCAGTTTGTCTACCTCACCCCTTATAACTTACTTTGCTAACCAAATTTACAGGCTGGATGATTCTGTTCAGCCAAGGCTTCGGCATCCTGCTCGAGTTTTGGAAAATCACCACTGTTGTGAACGTCCGCATCCGTCCGTCTGCTCCAGGCTCTATGTTGCCTTACCGAATCGCTTTCGAAGACAAGGCGCCGCTCACTGAGACCGAAGAAAAAACCAAAGAATACGACGCTGTCGCCTTCAAATACCTCTACATGATCGCCGTGCCGCTGCTCTTCGCCTACGCCGGATATTCCTTGTACTATGAGACACACAAATCCTGGTACTCTTTCGTCATCACCACTCTTGTAGGCTCTGTGTACGCGTACGGCTTCCTAATGATGGTGCCGAGCTTGTACATCAACTACCGCCTCAAGAGCGTGGCGCATATGCCAGCGAGGGCGATGACCTATAAATTTCTCAACACATTCATCGATGATCTATTCGCGTTCACGATCAAGATGCCTACGCTGCATCGTCTCGCGACGCTGCGGGACGACGTTATCTTCTTCGTCTATCTATACCAGAGCTGGAAGTACAAGGTTGACTATACGAGAGTCAATGAGTTTGGGCAGGGAGGGGACGAGGAGCAGATCGAGGAGAAGCTGGCGAACAAGCCGCTTAGTGCTCCTGCTGGCGGAGATGCGAGCGTGAAGGTTGGAGAGGAGGGGGCGAAAGCGGCTGAGAAGGCAATTGATGAGGCGACTGCTAAGGTGACGGGAAGCTCGAAGAAAGAGGGTGCTACAAAGAGGAAATAAGAGGACTATAAAGCTTCTTCCCTAGTCTTTGCATCCATTTGTATGGGTATTGGCTCGAACTGAGCTCATAGATAAATAGAACATCCCAAGTTGGCCAATCCATTAGCTCACCTGCGCTGCATTTACTTCGAATTTCGAAAGTGTGGTGACTAGACTCTACAAATGCCGTGCGTTATAACTAGAGATACTAGATATATCATACAACCGGGAGAGGGAATATTACAATCAACAAACTAATAGGGGTTCACGGCGTCTAAATAGGGGGAAGGTACTCAACGGACCATAAGCTCCTTCTCTTCCCTTTACTTATCCTCCTGCAAAAATAAAAAAATCTCCACAATCTTATCGTCTCCTTTTTTCCCCCTTGCCCTATCGCTGTCGCAGAGAAATGGATAATAGCCGATTGGACACACGTTAAGATTTGGGTGGACTCGTCACTAGCTCTGTCCAATGTCCAGTCGAGTGCATTGGCAATCTCCCAGACCATAGGAGACTAAACTAAACACAAGCTTCTCTCTTTTTCGCCTCGGGGGCTTTTCCTGCCTTCTTGCATCTCAGGGGTTTCAGGCGAGAAAAATCCAAAACCGAAGATTTGCTGATTGGACAAAACTTATCTCCCATTTCTCGAAATGCCGATTTGCAAAGGCGCTTAGGGGGTTTTGGTGCAGTACCAGGTACCGAGAACAAGCAAAATCACCATCTCCATGCCCATCCCCTGGGACTGAATGATTACTGCCTTGGCAGCCAGGTCGAAGATAGATGGTTTGATGCGACAATGCGACAATGCGACCACCCGGGCGTACAGGACAGGACAGGGCAGACTCAACTCGATAACGAGAACGAGACGAGCCTGTATGACGGACCACACAGACAAATTACAGCGTTGCATCGCTATGATCGGCATCGGCCCCAGCTTAGATGATTGGGGGTTTGTTAAGGGGTTGGAAGGAAAGTGAGCATGGCAAGTTCAGGGGAAACAATGCCTTTGTTTTTCTTCGATGTCTCCTCTTCGTGATCCTCCGATCTGTGAGATTCGAAGAACTACGAAGTAGCTTAATCCTATCATCTACCGTAGGTTTGGGATGATGGGTTGGGGTTGGGGTCTTTGGTGGATTGGAGCTAAGATTAGCGGTAAAGATAGATGAGAGATGTGGATGTGATGTACAAGAACGCGTACTTCTGTCCCCTCAATCTCCATGATTCCAACCCACTTAGGCAGAAGAAACAGAAGAGAGAAGCGCCCCAGACGCAAGGGGGCATCTCCCACCCCTATTAGCTGCAGCTGTCATATTGCCCCTCCAGGAAAACATATAACAGCTGGAACCCTATCACTACACCTAGTATCGTTGTGCATGTGCGTGTGCGTGTGCGACTATTGCGTTTTCGGTGTTCCGTGCACTAGGTAGGGGTAGCAAGTACTGTACATATCCAATTCACCTCCCGATGATGATGGGCGTCTCTTAAAAAAGAAAAAAGAAAAAAAGAAGAGCACACCGTCACCCGCCATCGAGCTACGAATCGGGGGGGATGGCTGTCACCCGCAACAACATGCCACCGCCTCGTCTTCTGCTGGCGTGTGCGGCAGTTCTGTTGCTGCTCTTCTACCTGCTCATGCGCAGTACCGAGGGCGCTGAGTCGATTTCGACATGGACTCTCCCGAGCTCTTCTCTCGGACGTTTGACAGGCCAGAATGCCGACGCAAAGTCATATAGATCGAAGCAAAACGACGAAAGATTGGGTCGAGCGAGCAATGGGACCTTAGGGGTAATGGCAGTGTTTTCTTCACTCTCCTGCTCTTCTTGCTATTATTGGGCTCCGTTATTGAGTTGACTGACTTTATATAATAGTTTGAACGGGTCATTGTGTTGGGACTTGAAGAACGTTCTGATAAGAGAGATGCAATGGTTCTGTCGAGCTCCCTGACTGGCTTCCAAGTAAACTTTATGGATGGGGTAAAAGGTAGCGACGTGCCAAAGAAAGCGCGGCCTTCTGTACGTCTTTCGTCTCCCTCTCCCATTGCCAAGGTATTGGAAAGTTCAGAAACTGAGATATAGAAATTAGGGGCTGGAGTTAGATGGCGGCGCTCTTGGTTCCTGGCGGACACACATGAATGCCATCCGGAGGTACGTTCGATTGCCCCACTCCATTACAATCTTCACGTCCTGACAGAGTTTCCGTGCCGCAGCATCATTGAGAACGAGCTCTCTTCAGCGCTCATTATGGAAGATGATGTAGACTGGGATGTCCGCCTTCCCTCCCAGATGTCCGACTTCGCCAAGGGAGTGCGCAGCTTATCCGGCACTCCCCCCACGACGCTACAGGACCTTCCCTACGGCGACGACTGGGACGTCCTCTGGCCCGGCCACTGCGGCGAGATCGCCCCGGAGAGCGACGACCCGCTCTACGTGATCTACAACGACACGACCGTCGCGCCCACAGAGCACCAGCCCTGGCTCGCCATGCTGAAAGACTTCCCCGAGCAAACCCGCATCGTGCACAGGGGCATCGCGCCGATCTGTACGTTCGCATACGCGGTCTCGCAGCGAGGCGCGCAGAAGCTGGTCATGGAGCTGGCGGTGAAGCCGCAGGGTCATCTTGCCTTTGACAATGCCCTGGGACTAGCGTGTCGGGACAGACATCTTGGTCTGAAGTGCTACTCCGTGGAGCCAATGCTTTTCTATCACCACCGACCTGCTGGCTCCATGGAGGGAGATAGCGATATCGAGGTCGAGATGAATCCTGGCAAGCCTAACGAGAAGCTTTTCCGGGAGAAGGGCGTGACGGATAATATTGTCTGGAGCGCGAGGTTGAATCTGGAACAGATGATGCTGGGAAGTGAGGACTATGTTATGCAGTGGTGATTTAATGCAGTGGTGATTTTTTTGGTGAAAATATTTGGTGCTTGGCTGCGTGGCGTGGCGCGGTACAGTATATCGAACTCAAAAAGTATACGGAGTTAGGGGTTTGGCTTGCGGACATGATCATACAGTATATATACCCACAGAGTTTTGTGCTTTGCTAGCATTCACACCAGTAGCAACAATAGACAGATACCGTACTTACAGTCCTATCTAGACTTTATTGAGCGGAAGTCCTATAGCAAAGGCTGACTGGATATGCTCTAATATCCGCTCTAAATGCCCACCAACCAAAGAAATAAATAGGCACTTTTTTGGTGTCTAACGATTGCCGGCGATCCTCCATCTATCCCACTTCGACTTCCCTCGCTCAATCGCCTCCTCCTTCCATCGAACAAGCATTGGCTCCAAAGTAGCCAACTCATGTTCCAACTTGTCGTTGGTAAATCCAATATCCTTTTCGGCCGCGAACTGTTTCCGCCCTGCCTCGACAGTAGCCTTGACTCCATTCCAAACATCCAAATCATCCTGTGTCTCGAAACAGACATGGTACTGCCTGCAAAGCGCCTTATATTCAACAAGACAGTCAATAGGCTTTCTGAGGAACAAGTAAGACCACATGTGCTCGAATACTCTTCCCGTAATGTCGTCATCCAGCTCCGTAGCCATGATCCAGTCGATTTGCTTCTGGTACTGTTCTCTCGGCCTAGAGCGGATCGCATCTCGGGTAGCTGCGAATTGCGAGCAGCATTGCGAGCCTAGTATCTCTGGCACGGGCTCGTCCGGGAAGATTTCTCTCATGAACGGCGCCATGTGTGCTTCCTCTGACTTGAACACTGTGTATTCGGGCGACTCGGCCGTCACGCTCGTCTTGATCCATGCAGGGCAGCCATTCATCCAGTCGATCCGGAGAGAGAGATACCCCCGTTCCTCTACTTCGTCAAGATCTAGATGATTGAGCGCATATGTCAGTGTGGACTCTAGGATTGGGTCGTTGTGCCATGCGTTGTCTGTGTCGTGGACGAAGATGGAGATGTCGGGCAAGGTATCATAGAAAGTCTCTAGATAGGTGAGATATGGCAGGGCCTCGTGGCCTTTGTTGGCAGGTGGATGATAGGTCGCGTTTGGATCATCAGCGACGAAAGTCAGGATCCGGACGTTGGGAATCGAGAGGTTATCTGCCCACTCAGGGTTGCCTGCTAAGGTTGCCGCAATTACAATGTTGACTGTCCTTGCTCTTGAACGTATGTCATCTCGTTTCGTCCAACGTTGAAGTATAGCCCATGCTCCGACGGTCGCTAGTAGTAGAACCACGGGTGTTTTAGGCCATCCCCATAGACGGTGAGAGCGCAGGTAGTAGTGTATCATGGCCCAATCATTCTTAGCTACTCTATTCAACGTCAGCTGTTAGATTCCGTTCACTCTCTGAGATTTAGAAACTGACTCCTGTATAGCATTCAAATGCCTCGCTAGTATCTATAGTGTTTCACTAGCTGTGTCGGGAGAGTTTAAGAAGGATTGTTCAATCGATTTCTCTAGTCGTCATTGCAAACGCTCGTGCACGTCGCAGACATTCCTTGAATTCAAGGATCAGAGTAGTATCGCAGGAGAACGTGGTGCAGATGGAAGAGCTCCAAGCGCCAATATGAAAGTAGGTATTGGCTCTCACCAACAGCCACCAACATTTTCATTATTACAGCTATTAATATACGTTCACAGCCCCAGTCAACGTGACTTGTGCACCCGACAGCTTGGTTCCCCGAAACATGAGATTACAGCGTTACAACCTCGAAAGCCCCCGGACTCTTAGCCTTGGCCGCAGGCGTTGCAACAGTTGGAATGGAAATGGGGTGCTGGTGAAAGTCTACATGGCTCTTCCGGCGCCATGTACCTCACTTGCACTTCCTAATAGCTTTCGATAGCTTTTTGGAAGTCTTGCATTCTGCTACTGGATCGATCTCGTTTTTTGTTAAACCGATGAAATAAGAGCTAGGCAATATGCTACTACCTGCGTTACTTCTTATTTCTATTGCGCAAGTGGCTATCGCAGCGTCAGATACCGGCAGGTTTCTCAATCCACCGCTTGGTATCAATCCAGAAGATTTCAGTTTTAACCCAGTCTGGATACTGGGGCAGGACCAGAAGATTGAATGGACAACCACACTACCAAACTACACGATCTTTCTATGGCAACAAGTTCTGGGACAGGGGGATGCGTTGCGAGGACCCGGAATCTTCAGTAGGAACATCCTATAGCTCTTTTTTGTCGGCATGCACTGACAATAGGCTAGGTGTGCTTCCCGGTTCTGGAAGTGTCACTGAGTTTGACTGGACAGTTCAAACGGCTCAATTCGACCTGAGTCAATCTCCTGTGTTTTTCTTCTGGCTCGTGCCTGCTCCTGCGTTTGTCGGAGACAACAATATGACTTCGCGCGCCTTCAACATAAGTTCCAGTTCATCGTCCCCTAGCTCCACCATCACCTCCCTAAAAACAATATCTCCATCAACAGTCCTGACAACGGCTACGACAAACTCGATGCCAAGCAACACGACATCCAGCGCTTCTCCACACTCCCAGCCCTCTGGACTGTCGGCTGGGGTAAAGGCTGGAATTGGCCTTGGAGTAACTTTTGGGCTTCTAATTCTTGCAGTATCAGCTGTAGGACTCATCCTATACCACCGTAGAAAAGTGAAAGGCCAAAAGCAAACCGAGCAATGGAATTCAGTGCAACCGCGGTTTTCCAAAACAGAGCTACCCGTAGAATCGTCGTCGAATTCAGCAGGCCTTACGAGTCCTCAGGGTGCTCACAACTATCATGATGGCTCTATAGAAGCTACGACTAGTCGCAGTATTGCAGAGCTGGGCTGATGCTTGTTGTCTTCGATGAATACACAACTAAACTTGAAAGCCTCCGCCCAGACAAAACATTGACGCTACTCTTGGTGGCCTAGCAGCATAACTCCGCGCCATGTCATAATATCATTGGGACCAAATATGAGGTCCCTGTAGGTGCGGCTTTGGGCACCAACTGAGAGGAGGAAAAGAATCCGATCACAATTCGGCCACAACGTCCCCACTAGCCATAGATGGAGACCCTGAGAGAAGTCCAGCCGCTAGCGTCCCAAACAAAGCCCATCGACTATGTAGTGGTGAGCATGGACTCAGGATGGACATTTGAGGTGGCTATGCATTCGCACCAACTTGATAATGACCGTGAGAAGCCCACGGTCAGAGTCAGGTATTTGAGACCCAGTCAAAACAAGGAAGTCATTGAGGATTGAAATCTACAATCCTGGCTGACAAATGACGACGGGGCGTCAAGCACTATGAAAATTTACTGTTCTTCATCATACTAAGCAACAAAACAGACAAATATCAAGATGAAAAGACCGTAATGAACTTTCTCTCACAACATTCTTAAGTTTATTTAATCTGTACACAACCTCACTATTTACCTCGCAAAGTTATTTTCAGGTGTATTGCCCCTCAATTCTGTCGATTTACTCTATCTCGTAGGCGAACCAACCTGTTTCAACGACAAGATTAGGTCCTGGCCAAGTGGAAAGCCAGTCATTCGACATGCAGCTTTCAACTTTTTCCGTGGCTTCCGTGGACAGATCCTTGAGTTCCAAGACTCCGCCGTCCTCCTGAGCTTTCGCCTTAAGATCTACCGTCAGCTCGTTGTAGTCCAGATCCCTTGGGGAATAGACAGCCACAAGCTTTGGCTTCCGTGCAGATTCCATTTCTCTTATACACCGGTGGAGTACCAGAATAACACCAGATATTCTTGAGATACGCGAAGCAGCTTCGTGGGGAAGTAGTTCTAGCCAAGCTTTCAGTTCCCTTCTGGGATCGCTCCGGACGATGACTAGCCGCAAAGACAACATCAAGCTCAAATTAGCTGTGAAACTGCTGTGAACTATGTGGATAGGCTCCACCTCGAGCCAGCGAATATTCGCCACCTGTATTGGAAACTGCTCAACCATAAGATTTACGTCATATAAGCGAGACTTGGACACGAGGATATCGAGCGAAAAATTAAAGTAGACCCCATCTGAGTCGCCGTCGACGAAGCAGTAAGTATAATTCGAAAGGAAGACTGAATTAGACTCATGATTGACGAGGAGCAGAGCACCAGCTATAGGACCGAGAGCCGGCCGGCTGGCATTGCGTGTCAGATAGACACGCCGAGACAGCAAAGTGAGTTCCCAAATCTTGAGCCGAAGTTCTGCTGGAAGGGAAGAGAAGAATCTAAATGCAAGCCCTTCCTGTCCTTCATCAGAGCGCGGAGCGAAGTCAGGCTGTTCTGCAGAATTCGCCATTGGGCTGCTCATACTAACCGAAGACATTTTCAAGTTGGATGAAATCGAAAGATATGATCAAAGATAATTGAAAAGGGTTGATTGAAAAGCGCGATGGACATCTGAAAATTTGTAAAGACGAGAAAGATGGAACTTGCTTCTCTGCATGAATCACATCGGCCGACAAGTCATCAATTGTGGCGGTGAAATTTACGTAACACATGAGCCCAGCGCAGCCTGGTTGTAACTACGACTAGGCATCGTAATTTGGCGAGGCGCAGTCCATGATTCGAAGAACCTACTTCCCCTAGCATAAAAGCTGAACACATTTCACTAATTGTGGCAGCTTTTCCCAACCCTATTAAAATGCTTCCATTTGCAAAGTTATGAAAGTAGAATTCTACGAAGTCACATTATGGACAGTAATTCTTCAGACAGCAGGTGTCCTAGCGCTTACAGAACCAGACATTCGTGGAGGTAAGTATTTTAAAAGTATGTAAAGAACATATCACCTCCTTGTCAATTCCGAAGACCATTATCATAAAATAGTGCTTCTTGGAACTCATGTGTCTTTCATGCCGTCAACAACCACTCCATCGTGAATAAATTCTTCAATCCAGCCAATAGTCATCCTGTTTGAGTCAAGTAAGCAATTAATTATTCCTTGCACCTTCGAGGCTTGCTCATATCGGTTCGGTCCAAAATGGGCTGTATTTCCTCTGGATTGATTTCAAGGATCGATTGTGATAGGAAAGTCACTTACATGCTCTTTTTCGTGTCGGCAAAATTCTCATGGTCCCCCATCAAATGTTCCTTGTACCACGGATCTTCTTTCATTCTTTTGTATTGATCAATGTTCTTGAACACAACCTGACTGAAGCAGTCAAAATCCGCCACATTGGCCATCTGGTGGTCAAATATATGGGACATAAGTCCCCGGGTCGAGGTTGAGTTGTGGATCTTCTTAAAGTCAGTGTATGGATCTTGTATAGAAAACAGCAAGTGAGTCCACCATAGTCCACCGCTTGACCCCATATTTCACCATCAAATCTTGTGTTTTTGGCGCTGCAATCTTGGTCATATAATGCCTGTAATCTTCTTCACTCATTCCGGGCTTTCGATACCCGAGGATTGTTAGACACAAGAACTTGCCCTCTGTCATGCCATTGAGTTCTGGGATCTCAGGTGCAGACGATGATACAGCCATGTTGGCTAGTGAGCTTCCTTCACAATATATGAACAAATAGTAACTTGTTGGGCGAATTCGATATAAAACTAGAGTTTCAACCGAGGACTTTCAAATATGCTCAGGTGATGAAGAAGAATTTGGAGTTACGATTATATGTCATGCAAAGCTGTATTTCCACTCAAGCTCTGCGTATATTTTAAGATCTCACCGACGTGACGAATCACGCTTGGGCATGAAAGTTAGTAACCCGCTAGACCATCTTTGGAATAATCATTAATCCACGTGATATCAGGCACATTATATTATTTGCGGCACTTCAGCCTCATGCTGAAAGCTCTCGTACTCTGCTCTCACATCCTGAGGGTCTACCTTTGAAATGGTCTTATTACGCTATCGCTTGTAAGCCATAGAACTACCGCTGTCGCTACTACGAAGGCATGCGTACTCTTCCTTTCTAGTAGACCTCGAGGCTCTCGTCCGGGCATCTCATTTACTGAAAGGACCGCGGGCGTCAAATTTTCCGGGACGACATATAATGGACGCAACAAGTCTTATTTGAAATTTAAATCAAAATAGTTCACCCCCGCATCAAATGAATAGCGATGAAATGCCGAGCAAACGTATCAAAATGACTGCATCGAAGGATTCCGCACCCGAGACTCATTCTCACATTGCCAATTTCACGAATTTTCCGCAACTCCCTGCTGAAATCCGTGCCAGGATATGGGAAAAGGCTATCACGCCACGTATCATCAGATGCAATCGTGACGAAAATTCTTTTACTGGTCCATCAAATTCACTACCTCTTTTCGAAGTCTGTCGAGAATCAAGAGAGGCAGCCCTCCTTTATGGTGGTTATTTATTGCTCGGGACTACTCCCTATGTCTATTACAGTCCAGAGGTTGACTATATGTTATTGGATGTGGGATGGAAACCTTTAAGTTCTCGAAGCTTACCCACCATGCCATCGCCAAAGCCGTGTAATCTCATCGAGATGCTAGAGGCAGTTCACCCGGATCTGATAATGTTGAAAAATGTGATGGTTCATCCCAGCTGGAGCAACGAGCGAATGAAACCAACAGTCCTACTTGCTCAACTACTATGTTTGGAAAAGATACTTGTGGCTAGTGACGAAAAGTCAATAGGATCTCGGAGCGATGTGATGTTTGATGCAGTGCATGATATCAGAATGTATTATGTTGCAGCCAAGAGACGCACTCCCACTATCAATATTCCCCGAATTGCCGTTGGCTGTCTCGGCTGGACTGGGGCTGACCGATGGAGTATGTATCACTCCTCTCAAGATAACCGGCAGCTGGTCGCTATATTTCAAGATTATGCAGCAATGAAAGAGCATCAAAGGTTACTGCGCGAGGAGGAGAAGAGATTTACTCAAGAGCGCTTCGCAAGTCGACAACCTAGTTTCATGTTGAAACTGCGACTGGCAAGAGAAGCTCATGAATCTGGATCCACTCCCAGATCCAAAGCTGTTTCCGCGGTCATCAAATTCCCCCCTACCGAACCAGCTTCTCATGTTGTTGCATCAGCTGAGCTTATTTCAACCTCAGAGGCTTCACCAACTCCTCAAACTCCAGTTCTTCCTTCTGCTGAAGTCTCCGCCCAGCCACCAACTTACGACGATGCTACTTCTCAAGATAATGCAAATGTAAATAGTCTGTAGCCATCCTAATTAGATGGCCCAATAAGCAATCGCTCGTTGCTCTGGTTCCGACTTTGAAAACATGCTGGAGTGCGAAAGGGCGCACAGGTAGTATGATTCTGCTGATTGTAATTCCAAAAGCTGATTTTTTAGTCGCAATAGAGGTTTCAACAGCGGGATGCTTCTGTCATGACGAGATTTGATGAATCTCGATAGATGTCATATTATGTCGTGCTTCGGTACGAATATCTACTACCTATAGTAAGAACAATAAATATTGCATAACTATTAAGAAGTCGAATAGGCCAGCAAAAATAGTAGGAAGTATTGTAGCTATAGGACATTGAGAAGATATCATGGATGGCTTATTCCTACCCGTAATGAGCATAGCTTCACCACTTCGCTAAGAAGTGCTTACACCACCTGTGAAGTTCAGGGCACTGCATGCTGTAGCGGCATGCCTGCAAGCTTGATCCACCCTAATCAGACACGCTAATGCACCTTCGTAGCGTATTGTACTTCTGCATTCAGGCTTCCGCCACCCTTCCTTTCTAGATTAAAAACGCATCAGAATTAAATGCATCGATCTTGAACTTGAAGTGTACCTATTTGACCCAAATTCTTTGCATAATGGCAACCGAACGAGACCCAAACCGTGTATACTATCGGGCCGGAGGATTTGAACAGTCGCGGCCCATTCTCAAAGGTGCTGATGCCAAAGAGACTTTTGAGTTTATTCCCATCGTCGACGTCAAAGACATATTCTCGACCGATATTCAGGCCCGAAAGAAGCTGGCTGCGGAGGTAGGGCGGGCTGTGACCGAGGTTGGGTTTTTCTATGCTACAAACCCACCAGTGGACGTTGGACTTATGGGTACAAGCGGGATGCGTAATGCAGGGTGGACTTGACTGACAAAGTAATCAGATGAATCATTCGCAGTTATTAAGAAGTTCTTCGATCTGCCGTTTGAGACTAAGGTGTGTCAACCCCTCCCTCCTTTTTCTTTTCGGAACTTGAAAGTCTGATTGGGTATCAAGAATAAATATAACTTCGCTCAAAGTCCCTGTTTCAAAGGGTACATGCCTTCCAAGACTCAAGAGAAATCGGCACCCGATCGCGATTCCTTCGCAATCGGAAGTGATTTTTCTGACGCAGAGCAACAGTTCATCAAAGCTTTTCCACCAGGATCTGTGCCTCTGAACCAATGGCCAGATGACGTTCTCCCGGAATTCCGAAACATTGTGTATAAGTACTGTGAGTCTTGTTATCTATATTTTAAACTACGTACTAATTGGATTATCAGATCGAGAATGCTATACTTTTGCCAAAGCGTTGATTAGGATATTTGCCTTAGCGCTAGACTTGGACGAAACAGCATTTGACGAGACATTTAAAGCTCCACTCACAGATATATTGATACAGCACTACTTTGCAGCTCCTGATAGAAAGGACCACGAAGAGATATTATTTCCTCATGCTGACTTTAGCGGTAAGTAATCACCATATCGACTAGGCCTAAGCTAATACTATAAATCAGCGTTTACACTTCTTCTAAATCAAAGTAAGATCAATCTCCTATCTGGTGAAACTGCACTAACTTTGTTTCCAAGGAGACATCCCTGGCCTTGAAGTGCTCAACGCCAATGGCATCTGGGTTACTGCTCCTCCTATCGAGCATGCTTTTGTTGTAAACACTGGTGCATACTTCGAACTACTTTCGAACTCTCGTTTCCCAGCAACAGTCCACAGAGTTCATACCAAAGTGAGATGCTTCACTTACAATACTGAAGATTTTGGCTAAAATATAGTTGCAGCTTGGAACGGAGAGATTTTCCTTCCCAATATTCTTTGCCCCAGAGTAAGCCGTTCCTGAATTGGGGAAAGGTCTTCTAATACTTCTATCAGTCCAAACACTTTCATTGCACCTCACCCCTCGCTCGTCAAGGAAGGTGAAGAGTCCAAACATATTCCGCACCATATCGGACAACGATACATCAAAGGACTAGCTCATAATGCACCAGATCACCCGTGGGTCAAGCAGCTCAAGGCCTCTGGTATCAAAGAGGATGATTACAAATGGGAGCTTCTCTCACAACCATTTCCGAAACAGAGCGCCAGCGAGTAGAGTTCATGATGAGATCATTAAATGTAGTCAGGAAATTCTTTACATTTAGCTTCTCGTAATTGTTTCTATTTGCAAAAGTTTCTCGCCCAATTTTTTGAGCTTGTACTTTTCTATCTTTCCGCTGGCCGTCAGTGGCATTTTGTCCACCCAGAACACATGCTTGGGTACCATCATTCTACCCAACCTCGTTCGAATCCATTCCTTTACTTCATCTGCCTCTATCAATTCTCCCTCTACTGGCTTATTTGAGTTGGTATTCTCTGTAGCTGCGCTTGAATCATTCTTCGAGCCTCCACCTGAGACGTCACGTACACCACCAAGTGGCGTGACACCCTCTTTCACGACAATAAAAGCCGCTACAGCCTCGCCATACCTTTCGTCACTCACCCCCACCACACTTGCATTCGCTACTCTCAAATGCTGCAACAACACGTTCTCAATCTCAGGCGGATAGATGTTCTCGCCGCCCCTGATAATGATATCCTTGATTCTTCCTGTGATACTGATATACCCCTCATCGTCAATCATCGCCTCATCCCCAGTCCTAAGCCACACTTTTCCCTCTTTGTCTTGAATCAGTGTTTTGGAAGTCCAGACTTCATCTTCCCAATACCTACTCATAACACAATAGCCTGAAATAAGAAGCTCTCCTTTTTGATTTCGCTGGAGGGTTTTGGTGGAATCCTTGCGAGGTGCAATCCTGATTGACGTGTGAGGGAGGACTTGGCCGACTGTATGAAGTTTGTGCTCCAGACTGTCGGTGGGCATTGTCATGCTGACTATTGGCGAGGACTCTGTAAGTCCGTAGCAAGAGGCAAGGTCGTAGAGATGCAGGTGGGTGTGTAATTTGACGCGGAGTGAGGGTGGTATGGGTGACCCGCCTGTGACACCCGTACGAAGATGTGAGAAATCATGGTCTTTGAGTGAGCTTTGAGCGAGTAGTTCGAGCTCAGCAAGGAACATGGTAGGGACACCATGAAGGACGGTAGGTCGTTCGTGGGAGATGGATCGGAGAACTGCTCTTGCGTCAAAAGCCTCTGAAGGTAAGAGTACACAAGCTCCTACAACAGATTAGATGTCGATTCTAAGATGGATTTGGATTTCAATGCATACCGAAAGTCATGGTAGCAAGGATACCGAGCACAAGCCCGAAACAATGATATAGAGGTGGTGGACAGGACAAGATATCCTCTTCGGTAAGTCCCATGCCATAGCCCACGAGAAACGCATTGTTCAAGGTGTTCCTATGAGATAGACATGCAGCTTTTGGAGTTGACGTGGTCCCAGACGTGAATTGAATCGTGGCAATATCTCCAGTTTCTACCTGGTGATGGAGTGGCAATCTGCGCTTTAAATTTGATCCTATTAGGTGCTTATACTCTGAAGTATTGGAAGTAATATATTCATCGAGAGCAGCAGAGGAATTTTGTACCAAGACGATATTTCGAAATCCAAGAACTCTTCCAGAATTGATAACATCATCATGATCAATCAGAAATCTTAACAAAGAAGCAGTTGATTTGGGCTCTTTGTAAGGTAAGGTGATATCCGTGCTGACGATCAGGCACGCAGCAGAAGTATGAACTATGGCAGAGACCACTTGCTCTGAAGTATACGCTGGATTCAGAGGGACGACAATTGCACCAATTTTGAAGCATGCATACAGGATCTGTACATAAATTTAATATTCAGATTAATCTATGGGATGTATTCTTTTTCCTTACGACGGCATACTCAATACAATTTCCCAAGCAGATGGCAACTCGATCTCCGGTCGCAAGCCCAAGATCTAGCAAGCCCAATGCTAGGGAAGTACTTTGATCATTCAATGCTTCGTATGAGAGCTGGCATTTTGGTGTCTTTACTGCTATCCTATTTGGGAAACTGCTACAAATTCTCTCAAATTTCTCGCCAATTGTCTCCTCAAGCAGAGCAGGCTCGTATTGGTTAGCAATATGTCCACTAATCTCGGAAAATGGATTACAAACTTTTCTCGGACCGGAAACAAATGCCAAACCTGAGGACGCCTCCATAGATCACTGGATATGATGCTATTCCCGGTCCGGGCCTGACAAGTGAGTGATAATTCGCTATCTGAGGTCACAAGGCAGCCGGGAGCCGGAACCTGGTGATTTATGTTGTAATTGGATCATCTACCTGTAGTAGATTTTTTCTGTGCCTTTCTCTGACTTTCAAAGCCTAAAGTTTATCTGCGAAGGAGTGATCACATGTCAGCCATCTTATCAACTCCAAGGTTTACCACGGCATAGCTTCTAGAATTGTATACTGGTGTTACTGCCAAGAGATTGCTATGAGTCTAGCTCAATGGAAGGCTCGTCGAGGCGTAGCCTGAATCCTCAACCTGCAGCACGTCAGGCTTTAGGATCCATGTCCCGAGATAAGCCCTCCAACTGCGATTTGAGTTTTGACTTTCAACGAGTCGCATCGGAGACTACCGAGCAGCTTGTGTGTAGAGCGTATGACGACTTATTGAACACTCTATGTGGCAGCAGTGAGCTCGGGCTTGGCAGGAAAACGCGGTCAAAGGGTGGATTATGAAGACCAATAAGATCTCGTTAATTTCAGAATTTCGTTACACGTCTTTAGACAATAAGGAATAATCTATTACAGAGATTTCTAGTGCTTACTCAGATGGATACCTCTACGATCGCTGGGCCGATATGAATCCTAGCATGGTAGCGGGGTAGCTGAGGCGGGGAAGTCCTCCGCCACCTTCCTAATCAAGTCAATCAGCTAGAGAAGTTTAGTAGACCAGATATTTACTCCTTCAGTCTTAGTAGCTGTCTCATTAAACCCAGTGTAAGTAGCGTTTTTATATTCTGTGTGATTGGACAGTTATGGGCTTGATAATTTGTTGCGAAGTCACATCAATTAATTCGAGATGAAAATATGGAGGTTAAGATACAGTTAAGATGTCGTGCATTATGTGGCGGAATCGTGTCCTTGTCTTAGCTAGACGGGCTCAAATAAACCCTAAATTGTCGAAAAGAAATCTTCATGAATTGTAAGTGTCATTCCAATATTTGAACTTCACAAGTGACGAAATGAATATAGTCTAGTCCTAGTTAATGGCCCAAGAGACATTCATGACTTTGACTTGAGGCGGACTTTTGCAGGAAGAGTCACGTCTCAACTGACAGCTTCAAATATACAAACCATCTTCGCGTGTGAAGCAAGTAGTGTTGAGGCTGTCGAAAGAGCTATATTCAAAAATGTTGGCTGATCATGCACTTTGCTATTTATCCTCGAGGTGTACTGATTGAAGTTCAGGAGGCTCCCGACAGGTCAGCCATAACTATACTACCCCTCGAGACAGTGCATACAAGCATCTTAGAAGACGACAATGAGACGAAGGCCTCTTGATATCATGGGAGAATAGAGAAAAGATTTAGATAGCATAGACTTTATAGCAACTATATGGACATGCTGTTAAAGTGAAGTGCTCAAGCGATTATGTCAAATCCTTCTAGCATTCGCCGCTTCAGATATGCAGCCATTACGTCAATCATAGCTTCTTCCATGCTACCTTTCTGCCAGGTGAAGCAAGCTGTCAATGGCCCTCCAGCAATACTAACACAGTTACATGCAAACACTGGCCCTGTCACTGAACCACATTGTGAAACTAACATTTTCTCGAGCTTCAGCAGCTCCGGTGCTTCACCTCGACTGACCAAATTCTGATTTCCAAAGCTGGTGAGCTCGTACGTGAGTGCACGCTTTCTTCCCAATTGTGCTTTTGATGGTGTATACCAGTCATTAATGCCGAACATAGCTGCCCAAACATTGTTCTTGGGGCTTCGAGCCAGCTCAGCTGCCATGTCTCGACCGTAAATTTGGGCAGTCTTGATGATCAGGGCTAACTCCTGCTCGGAAGATTCCGGAGAAGCCTTCAACTCCGATGCTAAGCCTTCTGAGAATTCATGAACCAAACCTCCTGCATGATTACATATCTGGTCTTCAGAGATCTTTGTGAGATATCGCATTGAATATGGGGTGACAGCAAGAAACTTGTGCCCCTCAGGTATAGACTTGGACAAAAATGCAACAATTAAACCATGTAACAAACCTGTCAACGTTATCTTATGGCTCCTGCAAAACTTCAGCAGCTCGTTGATATGGTCGAGTGGAATGGTGATGAAGCGGAGGCCTGATTCGTAATCATCAACTGACTTCAAAAACATATTCTCTCCTGACCATATATTCGAGGCTAAGTAGTTAATTTCTACTTTATCATTCTCATCTTTTGAAAGCAAGTCAACAGCATCTTCAAGGTGGATGGGAGCCGGAAGATCAGCTGGCACTTTCAGGGGCCAAGCGAAGTCTTCAACATCTGTCTGGTTGAAGAAATGTAGCAGGGTCTTGTGAAAGTTGACGTGACTGAGTCCATCGGCAATAGCATGACTAGCTATGAAAGCTATACTGATACGTTGAATGGCAGTATTCTTGCCAGAGCCCCATTGACTACCATGTTTGAAGACAATCGCTCTCCAGGCTGGAAATCGATGACCATTAAGTAATCTCCTTCCATGGCATTTTTCAAGCAACTTTATGATTGCTGAATCCTCGTCGTCTGCTCCAGGCTCTTGTGGATCTTGTCCGTAGAATTCCGCAATGTCGTCTCTTTGGAGCTCAGGCAATCTCCGAAAATGAGCCTCCTTCTCTGGAGTCTCATCAATAATGCCCCAGCAGAGAGATGGGTGCGCCTTGAGAGTATGGTATAGAGCCTGGTAAAATTTGTGTTTGAACCAGGCGTCCGGGTCCGAGAAATCATTCGTAGAGAAAGAAGTGACTACTAGTGCACATGTGGCTCTATAGAATCCAAGCACCATGCGAGCTGAGTAGAAACGCCCTAGTACACCTACAGTACATAAACAAGAGCACGAATCCTAAGGGTTGTACATACCTAGGTTTACTGTGTCATCTGACCCCATTGTTGCCAAATTAAAGCTGATAGGCCAATGCTTCTTTTCAGTTGTCTTCTCGTCCTGCTTTTAGATTGTATTGTTCCACCGATCATTGACTCTCGGAATAAAAGTTACTAGGCGAGCCACTGAGCGTTGTATGCATGCTAGCGGGTTTACGGGCTCAGGGGTATCGCCTAGATACGGCTCTGTAGGAGAAGTTTCTGTCACCCTTTCTGGCTCACTTTTCCGATATTCCCGGGACGGAATAAGTCCTGGCTAGCCAAGTTATTCTGATACTAAAGACTGTCAATTATAGGTGTATGAATGACAGGATTTAATTAGCTATCAGTTACGATTTTGTTTCTTGGCGGGCTTGCAGGACAAGCGGCGCGGTTCCCCACCAGATACTGTACGAGCCACCGAGATGTCGGTTAGTAGTGCCTGAAGATCTACGACTAGAATGGCAGGAGAAAATCATCGTTTTCGTCATGCTAGGATACTAAATCATGTCAAAAATACATGGCACAAAGATGCGGGGCCCACGGTAGACCTTGTACGGAGGATCCACGGTAGGTGCTACGTTGCTCCCTCCCTGGAGCGTGTCAGCACAAAACGACAGGAAATTTGGACAGCGCTTTGGCTTCTCCAACGCCTTTGAGAGAATCCAGCTTGAACTTATTAAGAGCTCTGTCCTTCACGTGATGAAGCTTGAATTGTATCCTTAGAATCACGTGGGAATAAATCAATGTCTGAGATGATACAGGATGCTTTCATTGATTTTGAAAGCTATCAGTTCACTTGGAATTCTTTCTTTATGGTTTATTTACAAAATATTTAGTGAACGACGACGGTTTTCTGGTCTAGTGAGTCTGCAGCTGCCCCGTTCTTGTTTATACTGACTCTCTCAGCCGGGCCCACCTCATCATTGGCTATACGGACATCTTCCGATATTGAAGAAGGTCAAGGCAAAGCTACCAAGTGATGCTCATATAAATCTTATCCACACCACTATTGCTAGAGATTATGATTTACAAACCATCTTTTACTTGGATCTATGGCCATCATTCGATCCCATGGTCGTAGTACTCGACCCGGTGCTTGCTGCACAAGCCACTCAGATTCAAAACCTTCCGAAACATCCAATGGTCTGTGGTTGGTGAAAGGAGTTCCTGATGTTTTGCTGACATCAATTAGTATCGTTTGATGGAGTATACTGTGGGGACACAAAGTATCATCACCACAACAGGCCAGCAGTGGAGATTCTGGCGGAAAGTGTTTGATCCAGGATTCTCGGCTTCTCATCTAGCAACCTTGATTCCCATGGTAATTGAACGTGTTGAAGTATTTGCCCAGAAGCTGGAGGAACATGTTGTACTTGGCGATGTCTTTTCGCTGCTTCCACTGACTAAGTCCTTGACGCTGGATATCATTGGAAGGGTCACAATGGCATCCGACTTCAACACCCAACAACAATCCAATGAGATTGTAGATGCATTTTTGACAATGCCAAAATATATCCCGCCTCTTGGATTTGATCTGGCGAGACTCCTCAGCCCAAGTAGAATTTGGAATGCTAGGAAGTATCAGAACAAATTGAACAAGTTGATTGGGAAAGTCGTTGACAAGCGTTTCGAGGAGCGACGCGCTGGGAAAGTTGGACTGAATGAAAAGTCGATTGTTCACCTGGCATTGGATACCTATGAACAGATGCAAGAAGGGAGAGAAAGTCCCCGTGTTGCCGATCCAATATTCAAGAAGAATGCGGTGGACAATATACGAGGATTTTTCTTTGCTGGGTAAGGCCTCCTAGTTTCTGTGCGTCACTTTCTAATACTAGACAGCCATGCAACTACTGCTGCATCACTGTGCTATTTATACTACGTGCTAGACAAACATCCCGTCGTTCTCGCACGGCTCCGAAAAGAGCACGAAGAGTTCCTTGGAATTGAATTTGATCAGATCAGTAGACGACTTGTGCAAGAGCCAACAATTTTGAAAAGAATGACCTACACGACCGCAGTTATCAAAGAATCTCTGCGACTGTTTGTAGGTGCTGGGACTGTTCGTAATGGGATCAAGGGATTTGATCTTGTGGATTCGAAGAGCAACAGGGCGTATCCGACTTATCGCAATGGCCCTTTCCCAATTATGGTGAGAGCATTTCCCATCCATCGCAATCCAGTCAATTTTGAGGAGCCTGATATTTTTGATCCCGATCGTTTCCTCGGTGAAAAGGCAGCAGACATGACTAAAGACGCATATCGTCCTTTTGAAAAGGGGTCGAGAGATTGTCCTGGACAAGAACTTTCCATGCTGGAGATGCGCATCACACTGGCACTAACCATACAGAGATTTGATTTCGAGACTTGTTATGCAGATGGTGCCCCCAAAGCTTTGGGAGACCAGGCGTACAATGTCATGTTCTCGAGCGCTGGCCCCGCTGGTGGACTGCCGGTGAGAATTAGGCGTGCGAAAGAGGAGTGAGACAACTAGATTCCCTTAGAGACTTGATACGTTAGCAATTCAATGCAAATTTTAGATGGTAATCAAGCCTTAGTTCAATTTATAGACTACTTCAGATAAGAGAACCTCAACATTGTCCGGCATTCCCCCAAACGCTCGCTTCGCTTGTACTGTACCAAGACGCCAGCGATGCCGTGCAGGGTGCCTACAATTTAGCGAGCAGAGCCCGCCATTTCAGTGACCATCTGCTGCAGGATGGAGTCCCACCTTAACCTCAGAATTGATGAGTTGAGGACGATTATTCTTCACACATTAATAGAATTTCGCACCTTTGCACAATGACTAATCCTACTGTAATTCATCTTTCTGAACTGGATCAGATTATGCCAAGGCTATATCTGCGCTGGCTACTCTGCTTCTCATTATCAGAAGCATCATCGGGACAAGATTCGATCATCAATATACTTGAGTCAGGTATCAACTCAACTCTAGCCCAGATGCCTACCCTTGGAGGGTATTTGGGACCTAAAGAAAATGATTCAAGCCGTTTAGAAATTCAGATACCACTGGCCAGGCGAGAACCAATTCTGAAAATCAATCGCGTGGACGGCGGTAACCAAGATTTGATGCCCACATACGAGAGTCTGAAGAAAGCCAATTTTCCTGTTTCGGAGCTTCCTGACAAATTAGTAACACCACCTGACGAGTCGAAACTACCTGTGTTTGATATAATGGCAAATTTTGTTCGAGGTGGCCTTTTGCTCTGCATTAAATGTCATCATGCAGTTGTCGATGGTGGTGGACTAGGTCTGATTGTCAAATTGTTAGCTCGACACTGCCATGCACAATTTCATTCCTCGCCATCTCCTCCTGTATCAGAGGTACCTTCAACTGATCGTGCACTACTCCCGGCGAACGTTAAAGAGAGTCTAGTCGAAGACGTGGGATTCTCTATTGTGGAAAATAAGAACCAAACAACGACTATGGCTACTAAGCAATATGGACCTATGACTTCTCACATCTACAAATTTTCTTCTCAGGCTTTACAGCAGCTTAAGATCTCTTGTATTTCCAATTCTGGAACCGTCAGCTCTCATGATGCCCTCACAGCCTTGCTCTATGGAGCGGTATGCTATGCTCGTGCGTTACGGCTCACGAATGGGTCTCGGGAAGAGCGAGTCTTGGCGTCCACCATGGGTATAGCAGTCAATGGTAGAAATCGTCTCAAGAAGCCCATACCAGACTATGCAGGTAATGTAACATTATACGCGACGTTCTCAAGTCTTCTAGACTTTCCATGTTCCCAAATTTCAGAGGATGCAATGACAGATCTTCAACTCCTCTCGAGAAGACTTAATTTACCACACTTGGCCACTCAGACACACGAGGCTGTGGCCGCTGTCAGTCATGACTATATTACTTCAACTATATCCTTGGCTACCTCATTGGATGATGTATCACGCATGCAACCTTCGTTCTCGGACTTCTACCAAGGGACAGATTTCTTCATAACCAGTGGGGCAGATTTCCCCGTCTTTGAGCAGGACTGGTGGCCTGGTGGAACTGTGGATGCTTTGAGAATTCCACTGAAGGCTCAATGGGATGGTACGTGTGCAGTATTGGCCACAAAGGATAGGAGGGAAGGTCTGGATGTTCTACTTGGACTGAGAGAAGACGATATGAGTGTGGTGAAGAAGATTTTGTTTGCATTCGGTGGCTATATAATATGAGTCCCGCCACCAGGCCTGCAATGAGTGGAGTTGAAAACATTGTCAAATCACTCTATGACCACAGTATCAACTTTGGACGTTCTGATGGACTTTTGGCTGGCAATACACCCATGAAACTACTCAACGTGAGTCTGGCTCGTGGGTTTCCATCCTTTTCTGGCCCTACTGGAAATACTTGGTGCATGTTTCTTGAGTTAAAGATCGCCAGATCACCAGCTTGTGGTTGAATCACCGCTTTCTTTCTTCCTTTGACAAGATCTTCGGAATAACCATATGATGATCTGTCTCGCCAATCCAATGCATCTTCCGTCCACTGGCAGTCGTGGACTTCTGTCCTCCCTCCCTTGACAGGAGTGAAGTACAAATTAAAGACTGCTTGCTTCGTCACTTGATTGATAATCCAGTCCTCGGTTCGGCTATCGTAGGGAGACCAATCACAGTGGATTGGGGTAGAGTTGTTGATAGCTCGAAATATACCTGAAAAGTACTTCTGACCAGGGCCTTCTTCTGCTAAGGATACATCGTACTCTGGAAGTAGAGTAGTGATCTTTTCGATCACCGATTTCCAGATGTTTTGACCAATCTTTTGGGATAGATCTTCATGGAGACTTTCGTGACTTTTGACTACAGCAAAGTATTCTTCTTTCTCTAGAAGTACTATTAGCCAAGTATTCCCCTTCACAAATGGGAAATATACTTGCCTTTGCCATCATTGGACCTTTGATTTAATTGGTCATCTGAAATCGCTTGATATTCAAATTGTGCGACCCCAACTCGATGCAATGTTGGTCCGGGTATGTAGAGATAGGCCGACAATTTTGGTGATAGTTCATCTTCGACTTTTTGGGCAACGTCACGAGACACAAATTCCGGTACTTTAACGTGAGAAATTGTTCCATCTAGAACACCAAGCAATGCTTCTCGAGTAAATGCTGCTGGTTCGACATTGTCCCATTGCGATATGTATGAAGACATTCCGAATGAGTAAGTCGTGGATCAGGCTGTCCGTTCAGATGATGCTGCCGCAAGCAGGTCTCAGAAGCAACATCGGGTGTGTATGGCTTGCATCAAATTACGTGCTATGTGCCAATAATGATCAGGTCATCTGAGTCGGGGATTGGCTCCATGATACGATAATATGGGGGCACCCGAGACCAAGGCTTTCGGAAGTTTAGCGTACGGAGTTTGTGTTCTTCTGCTGAGGCCAAGCTGTGCTGGCCGTTCAACATCAGTCTAGGATCCGCAGACGTGCTACAAAATTGTAACCCTCTTGCAGCCTACCCGAGTGATACAAACAGTGAAGGATCCACTAGAATTACCTAGCGCCTTGAGAGTGCAGGACCCTCTCAAATTCAGGATATGAATGGCCATTTGCGTTTTTGCTTCAGAAACCGGTGAGATAATTTAAGGCGCAAACAGCCTCAAAGAAGAAGGTCGTTATGGACTTATGCAAGTTCTAACATATCCTGGTCGAGCCTAGGACTAATGCCAACCACTTCTGACGAAGCGGGCGTGAGTAGTAAGCTTAACGACAGCCGCGTGGCGCCAATGCTTAGTCTGTGTTTTTGCGGCGAGCCAACATCGGAGACCGATGTGTAGAATAGCTAGTCCCATCTATCCCTGGTTTATGAAGCACATTCTCGTCCGGCTTATCCAAGCCTTTAGTCGGTCTAAGAAGTGATAACAAACGAGTTCTCCCGTCATGGACTCGATTATACACAAGAAATATGGCTCAAGCGGTGCGTGTTATGGGGCGCTCTAGCCATCTTGCCGCATCTGCAGGTGTCAAGACCTCAGAGTGGCTGGTGATTTTGGCAGATAACCCGGGTGTTGTAAGTCATGAGAAAAATCTTCTCCTATCAATCGTGTATGATCTTACAGGACTAATAACGAGTGCATTCGAAAGCTTGAGAAACGGCTGAGAATACGGCCAACACATTCCAAAAACTTCGTTGAGCTTCACAAATCGGGGTTTGTTTCGTGGGCAGGTGAGTAATATTAGCACGTCACTTTAAATCTTTCGACATGCTAATGAGAGATGAGCAATCCCATAGGCCCTGTATTTAGAAAGCATGTCGAACGAGGCAAGACTAGACCGTTTATTGGATCGGTCATGGTTGTGAATGCGGCCAACCGGGAAGAGGTCAAGGCTACTCTGGAGAAAGATCTGTTCGTAAAGGAGGGTATCTGGGACTGGGAGCATGCGCAGATTCTGCCGTTCAAAACTACATTTCGGCGACCAATCTGATATGACTTGGTACAAGGAAGATCTACGTTCTTGGCAGAGCTAGGATCCTTGCGAGTAATGATCAGTGTTAGAATTACAGTATACTGCAGTTACATAAGCCTACAGAAGTGCGCATGTGTCCTCCGCAGTCATTTGCCTGCCATCGAAATATGCTTTGCTTATATGGTCCATGGGCATAATTCTGCAAGACCGGTCTGATAGGCTCTACCTGCTTATCAGATCGGGTGCTCGGAAGTTAGAAGAAAAAATGTTTGTTCGATGCACACCATATTTCAGCGTCCAAGCTGCTGTGCCTGCTTCACCACCCCCACCCCTACCCCTCCCACTCGTTTAGGTTTTAGTCTCGGAAATATTGCCATCCCTCCTTCGCCGAATCATATATTCTGAAAAGGCTTTGTTACCTCTAACGTTTCTGGCACCTTTCAACGAGGATCGGTCTTCCGCGACCCCCCTCACGCATATCAACACTAGCCCAACAACGAATACGACAGCAGTAAGCGTGTTACCCTGATAGTCAGCATGCACACTCACACCGCTGGACGCGCGATGGATGTGAATCCTTGGGCCCGTGGTCATGGCACTCATTGGAAGAAGACAAGCTCGATCAGGCGCTGCTACAAGCCCAGAACCGGTTTTACAGGCACTTTCCAGAACATTGTCGGCTACAATGACCTACCTGCCTGATGTCGTTAGACACCAGCAGTAGTCACTGGCCTGACATGGTTTCATGGATTGACTGAATGAGATCCACTATAGTCATGACTCTCATGGTTAGACGCGGCTCGGATGAGTGTATGCAAGGCTGACAATTCTTGGATCTTATTCTGAGACTCCGTTGAAGGAGTCTTTCCATTTGTTGCTTTTGAATGCCTCAGAATATTGGCCTGGTCTATCAACAACAGTAGTTCGGGAGGAATTCAGGGCTTCTCAAGTCCAGATCATGAGCCAGACCACGTCCTCGACTGACTTAGATTACTGGGTAGAACGACTGCGAGACAAAGAGCAGTGTCTCTTCCCAATTCTCGATGATGGGATTAAAAGCTCATCAACTGAGACGCAGATATGTGAAGTCTCAGCCCCACCGGTAGAGGAGCTACTCGAGTTTTGTCACAAACATGAGTTGCTTTTATCGACAGTATTCCAAGCAGCTTGGGGGCTTGTGCTCCGAAGCTATACCGCTCGGGAGAACATCATCCTTGGTTACCAGGACAGATCGTCTCCCACGATTCCGTGTCATTTCAATCTTCCCCGAGAAAGTAGTCTCCTGCATGCCTTGAACTCCATTGAGGCGACTTATACGAATGGTAAAAATCACCCGTCTTTCCACTATGCAGAACTGGAGTCAGCTTTGAAGTTGAGCGAGGAGGGCCTCTACAACACTCAGCTTCACTACTCAGATGTTACAGCCAACAGTAGTAGAGCGTGTTCGAAAGATCCCAATGGCAAAGAGCAGTCTGAACAATGGCCAATTGCCCTTGAAATATTCACAGATCTATCTACAAAGGCATCAAAAGTCAGTTTGAAATACAAACTATCTCAACTCTCTCGGGGACAAGCAAAAAATATAGCTAGCGCTCTTGAAAGAGCCCTGATCTGTGTCCTTTCTGGGGCTCACCAAACTATCGGGGAGCAGCATCTATTCAGCGAGTATCATCAGTGTTGTGTGGACCAGTGGAATCAGATCCGTCCGGAGAGCCAAAGTATTACCTTTCATGAGGCAATCTCTACTCAAGTTCGAGCGCGGCCAGACAGCCTAGCAGTAGATGCATGGGATCAGCAATTGACTTATGGCGAGCTGGAACATTCATCAACCCTTTTGGCTCGCCATCTGGTCCGACTGGGTGTTGGAACAGGAAGTAAGATTCCTCTTGTGTTTGAAAAATCGGGATGGTGGATTGTGGCATTATTAGCAGTGTCAAAATCTGGAGGTGCCTTTGTCCCTGTGGATATTTCGCAGCCCGTGCCTCGATTAAAGGAGATCATGGATGACGTGAAACCGTCACTACTTTTATCATCTGTGAAATGTGCGGACCTACTCTCGGATTGCGTGAAAACAACTGTAGTAGTGTCTCACGCGTCATTGCAATCCCTTTCGACAATTAACGACACTCTCCCGAAATTGCCCATAGTCGATTATACAAGCATTGCCTATGTCATGTACACTAGTGTAAGTCGTTTGCTGTTTCAATGATTCTTTGAAGGTCTAGATCTTGGGAGAATTCGTAGCTTTTGAAACTTCTAACATATTTCAGGGATCGACTGGCCGCCCTAAAGGAGCCATGTTGCCACATGGCGGATACCTTTCAGCACTGCTGCGCTGGATAGAGGTTTCCAACCTAGGACCTGGCCAGCGTGCTCTCCAATCATCGTCGTATGCATGGTCCGTTTGCATCATTGAAGCTATCAGCACACTGTGGCATGGCGCGTGTCTTTGCGTGCCCTCCGACTATGCCAAGCAGAATGCACTTACGGAGGTCTTCAATGACATGCGTATAACATGGGCTCTGATTTCACCGTCGATCGCTAAGACGGTAGAGCGCGACAGAGTGCGTTATCTAGAAAGTCTAATACTAGCCGGAGAGCCAGTCTCAAAGGAGATCGTATCGACGTGGGCATCTAAACAGACAAAAGTATGGGTGGCTTGGGCAGCCACTGAATGTCTCATGCTTGCAAGACCTGACAATTTCACAGCAGACTCAAATGTTCAGAACCTTGGTGCATGTAAAGGATTGTGTAGAGTTGTAGAGATAGGTAATCATGAACGGCAAGTTCCAATAGGCGCTATTGGTGAAATTGGTGCGTATGTCTAGGCAGATTGATACAAATTACTGATATAGCGCAGTGACACATGGACCATGGATAGCAGATGGCTATCTCAATGATCCTGAGCGGACAGCTGCGACATTTCTTGACAGACCTGACTGGTTAAATGGACAACCCTCTAGCTATGGCTCTCGCTGGTACAAAGTCGGAGATCTTGTTCGGCAGAACTCGGATGGAACTCTGATGTTGGCAGGCCGAGGTGACAACATGGTCAAGATCAGGGGCCAACGATTCGATATGGCGGACATTGAGAGACATCTTGGGTCTGACAGCCATATTCGAAATTCTTTGCCTATCGTCCCCAAGCAAGGTTTATGTAAGCATCGGCTGGTCGCGGTCGTCTCACTGAATTGGTTTACCACAGGCGAGGATGATGTGGGCGATGGGGTCGTACTACTGCAAGGTGACGAATTGAAAGAAGCAGCCTCTTGGGTGGCTACATTTAGGGAAGACCTTGCAGGCCGAGTTCCCTCATACATGGTACCAACGATCTGGGTAATGGTAAAAAAGTTTCCCCTCACCATTACAGGTAAGATTGACCGGGTGTCCCTGAAGAAATTCATTGAGGGCATGGACGTTCAAACATATGAGAATATTTCTGCATTGGGGATTGACAGTGAGCCTCCAGTGACACCTTTGGAGAAACACCTGCAGAAAATTTGGGCAGGTGTCCTGGATGTTCCACCAGATAAAGTCGGGCGAAATACACCTTTTATTAGCCTCGGAGGCGACAGTATATTGGCTATGATTGTTGGAGCTCGGTGCAACAAGGAAAACCTTCGAATTCGCGTTCAGGACATATTGAAATATGGTACCATCGCTGAGCTTGCCTCTAAAGCAAGACTAGAGGAAGATGCAAGGACAGCTGCTGTTGCTTCTTTGGCAAAGCAGTACCAAGAACTGCACCCAAAAATCAGGGAAGGCTTACGTCGAGTGCTCCCGAGCATCGAAAATGTCGAGGATGCTTATCCTGGGTCTCCAATGCAGACTGGCATGCTTTTGAGCAAAGCTAGGCAGACTGGGGATTATAATACATCTACCATATACGAAATATTATCTTCCGATAGACAGCTTTCGCCAAACGTCGAGCGGCTTCAGAGTGCCTGGCAAGAAGTAGTCAACAGGCATTCTATCCTTCGAACCTTTTTCGTGGAAAGTGTATCTCAAAGTGGCTCATTTGATCAAGTTGTCCTCCGGGACTATGATGTCTCATCGACTGTTACTATTTGGAAAGATGTCCAGGCTGACTCCGTTAAAGACGTGATCAAAATTTTCAATGAAACCTCACTGAACAGCTATCTGGATCATCAGCCGCCCCACAATTTTACTATCTTAAGGACGACCCTTGGATGGATATTCTGTAGGCTGAATGCTGAGCATACCCTTGTGGATGGAATGTCGCTGGCTGTCATCGTACGAGACTTACGATTGGCTTACGATGGAAAACTTCCTAAACAACCCATGCCTCTCTACTCGAACTACATCAAATCTTTGCAAGAAGTGGTCTGTAGTGTTGACAATCGATACTGGCGTTCATATTTGCAGGGTCTGAATCCATGTATTCTTCCAACACTATCTTACAGCCTTTCGAGAGAAGTTCCCAAAGCCGAATCAAGATCTACACGCGTTGAAATAAGGAATCCACATCATCTTCTCAAGTTCTGCCAGAGCCAAGATATCACGCTGTCAGCTCTGTTTAGAACAATATGGGGTCTGATTCTCCGATCGTACACAGGTCTGGACGAAGTATGTTTCGGATATATCACTTCGGGTCGTGATCTGCCTATCGATGGCATCGAAGAAATAGTCGGGACTTTCATCAATATGCTAGTCTGCCGGATGAAATTGTCGGATATGAGCTTGGTCAAGGACATTATCGAAAAGGCGAAAGCCGATTATCTAGACAGTCTGCCTCATCAGCACGCGTCTCTAGCTCAAATTCAGCATGTTCTTGGTCTCTATGGGCAGCGTCTTTTCAACACATCGATGACCATACTTAAACAAGTGCCACTCGAATGTGGCGATAATCCAAGCATTTCTTTTGAAGTTGTCCATGAATGGTCACCCAACGAGGTATGTATTTGTAGATTTTTATTCAAGCATGTCATGCTAACCAATCTAGTATGATCTTGACGTTCAGGTGTGGGTCTCCAAAACCAATGTCACCATGGAATTATGGTATCGCGCGGAAGCAATTTCGGACGAGCATGCCCATAACATTGCATCGACGTTCAGCCAAGCCATTGAAACGATTACTGATGATTATGATCAGCGAGTTGGACAATTGGATCTACTTAGCACTCATCATCGGCGCCAAATCTGGGAGTGGAATGCAAGATATCCGGAAAGTGTAGACATCTGTTTACACGACCTTATTAGTGATCAGGCTTCTGCACGGCCTGAAGCTATCGCGATAACCTCCTGGGACCATAATCTCACTTATGGCCAGCTGGAGGAGCACTCCACTCAAATAGCTCATCATTTGGTCTCTTTGGGATTAGGGCCAGAGATATGTGTTCTTTTATGCTTCGAAAAGTCTTCGTTAGCAATAATTGCAATGTTAGGCGTTTTGAAAGCCGGTGGTGTCTGCGTTTCGATCGATCCAACTCATCCGACGCAACGGCTTCAACGTATTATTGCCGACACACGACCGCTTTGCTGCCTCACCTCCAAAATGCACAGAGCACTTTTCGATAACTCTGAGCTTCGAGGACTCGTGAAGCATATAGTCACAGTTGAGGAATCGATCTTCACACCCCGTCCTCCTGCGGTGACCAAGTCTCGAAAACCATCCTCGACTGTCACAGCCGAGAACGCTGCATTTATCTTATTCACTTCAGGCTCAACTGGTACGCCAAAGGGGATTGTTCACGAGCATCGCACTGTGTCAAGTTCCTTGCACTATCATGGTATCGAAATGGGTATTGGGGTTAATTCACGGACGCTTCAGTTTTCAGCCTTCGTCTTCGATGTCAGCATTACGGAGATTTTCATGGCATTGACTCGTGGAGGCGTGCTATGCATACCTTCCGAACATGAACGTGTGAACGACCTAGAGTCCGCCATCGCAAGGATGACGGTCAATTGGGCTCATCTTACTCCAACTGTTGCATCCTTATTGGATCCAGAGAAAGTCCCAAGTTTGAAGCATATGGCTTTGGCAGGAGAACCTCTCAAGAAAGTCAATGTCGTAGATTGGGCGGCG
Organism: Proliferodiscus dingleyae; assembly: GCA_003988795.1. Lineage (NCBI taxonomy): Eukaryota > Fungi > Ascomycota > Leotiomycetes > Helotiales > Lachnaceae > Proliferodiscus > Proliferodiscus dingleyae. Next base: position 262,659 of record QYAK01000021.1, read on the forward strand.
CGTCTCGAATTAGTCAATCTCTACGGCCCAGCAGAGTGCTGTCTTGCCACCACATTGCGTGTGGGACTGGTACCGGAAGATAGACCCGACAATATAGGCCGTGCAGTAGGACTTCTGGTCTGGATTGTAGATGCAGCAAATCCGAACCGCCTTGTGCCTGTCGGATCTGTCGGGGAACTCCTCCTCGAAGGCCCGAATGTGGCTCGAGAATACTTGAAGGACAGAGACAGGACACTTTCTTCTTTCATCGAGAACCCCGACTGGCTTGGAAACGAGAAAACTACCCCAGCCCGCAGGTTTTATCGAAGCGGAGATCTTGCAAGATATAATGGCGATGGATCCATTCAAATCTTAGGGAGGATCGATACTCAAGTCAAACTTCATGGTCAGCGCGTCGAACTAGGCGAAATTGAATATCAAATCAAAGTCAGCCTTGCCTCTCACAACTTGGTAAACATGGCTGTTGTATATGCCAAGTCGGATCATCCGGGTGGCGGACTTCTTATAGCATTCCTAGAGTTTGAGGAGAAGGCTGCTGAGGCCGATGATGATCATCTTATGCTTACAATTTCATCCCGTTTGAGGGAAATCCTTGTTAAGCTGGACTCGCATCTTGGTGAAACACTTCCCTCATACATGGTCCCGCACGTATATATACCGTTGAACGCCATGCCGCTATTAACTGCAGGCAAAATAGATCGAGGCCAACTTGTCAGAATCGCCAGACGTCTCTCACCAGAGGACATCGCCATTTACTCTCTGTCAGAATTTCAGGCCGAGAAAAGTCAACCAAACACCAGGATGGAGAAGATGCTACAGCGACTTTGGTCAGAAGTATTAAATATTGAGCGCTCCAAAATAGGGATCAACGACAACTTCTTTCGATTGGGTGGGGATAGTGTCGTTGCAATGAAGCTCTCAGCGGCGGGCAGAGATATAGGCATCACTATCACTGTTGCAAACATTTTCCAAACCCCAAGATTATCCGACATGGCCGCCATAGTTAAACCGTTCACTGAGCGTATGATCCACGAGCTCGAGGTTAGGTACAACATAAAGAAGAAGTCCGTCACGGCTGTGTACCCTACGACGCCTCTTCAGGAAGGCATGATGTTGGTGTCAAGCAAACATGAGGACGCTTATACCATGCAGCATATTTTAAACCTATCAAACAATATCGACATCAGTTTATTCAAAACTGTGTGGGATCTAGTGTTCAAGAGCAATTCAATTCTTAGAACACGGATCGTTGCTATTGAGAGAAGTGTTGGCTCACTACAAATCGTCGTGGACGGGACGATCTCGTGGGATACAGGAAATTCGCTACAGAAATATTTGCAAAATGATCGATCAGTGCCAATGGAGTATGGACTGCCCTTGACAAGATTCGCGCTAGTTGATGAGTCTGAAGCGAAAAGGTACTTTGTCTTCACAGCTCATCATTCGATCCTCGACAAGCATTCTCGAGATCGTCTGTTCTTGACAGCAGAGAATCTCTATAGATCTTTTATAGAAGATCATCCTACATCGCTTTCGTCAAGCTGCCTTACATATGAATCATTTGCATTAGATATATTTAACATGGATGTGTCGAAGGCAGAAAGGTTTTGGCGCGAGGAATTTTCGAACCTGACGTTTTCGATGTTTCCAGAGCTACCAGTTGCCCACAAGCCTTCTGCTTCCAGAAATATCACGCAGCATATCCCGTTCCCGACACTTTCGGAACGACAGTATACACTGAATACAGTCGTACGTATGGCTTGGGCGTTACTCCTTGCACACTATTCCGACTCGAAAGACAATATAGTGTTTGGCATGACTTTCGATGGCCGCACAGACGCTAATGATATCTCAAGTATCGACAGTCTCATGGGCCCAACTTTGGCGACTGTTCCCATCAAGACCTGCGTCAATGCCCAGATAACTGTCAGAGATCTTCTTCAGGAGCTTGAGGAACATATGGTCGGAGTTCAACAATTCCAGTACTTCGGTCTGCAGAACATAAAGACTCTCTGTCCCGATGCCTCCAGGGCTTGTGACTTTCAAACGCTACTCGCAGTTCACCCTTTCAGTTCAAATGAGTCCACAAGCAGTCATTTCTTTTCAGAAAATCTTATCGAATATGAAAGCCCACCAACCTATCTCCTACAAATTGAATGCCAGCCGACTGTGAAGGGCATACATGTGAAGGCGCAGCACGACCCTGCTGTTATCTCGAGTGCTCAAATGCGGAGGCTTCTAAATCAATTCGCACATGTCTTATCGCAGCTCTCAAAAGACTTCGGGACAATCAAAGTCTCTCAGCTTGACTTTTGCAGTCCACAAGATGCACAAGATATCCAAGCTTGGAATCGAAGTTTACCGCTTCGTCTGAACAAAACCGTACATGAAGCCATATTCGACCACAATTCCAATAGCACAGCCATTTGCTCTTGGGACGGTAACCTCACATATAGGCAGCTGGACGAGCTATCCACAAAGCTGGCCAGTACCCTCCAAGCCAACTTTAGGGTGGGACCAGAGACTCTCGTCCCTCTTGCCTTTACTAAGTCCACATGGGCTGTAATTGCAATGATGGCTGTACTCAAAGCAGGCGGTGGATATGTACCCATGGACCCCTCACAACCAGCTTCTCGGCTCCAGGAAATTGTTGATGCTTCCGAAGCATCTTTGATACTTTGTTCCCCACAACACGAAATGCTTGCACACAGTTTGGTTGAGAATGTCTTGGTTGTTAGTCAGAAGACGATCGATCTGTGCAAACCCCATGCAGATTTGGCGGACGTCTCCATAGACTCAAATAACACTTGCTATGTAATCTTTACTAGTGGCTCTACGGGCACGCCTAAAGGTGTCGTAATGGAGCACGGTGCGTTCAGCAGTGCCGCTACCGAGCATGGAAGGCGTCTCGGTCTCAACTCACAGTCAAGGGTCATACATTTCTCGTCGTATGCTTTTGAAGCATGTATTCTGGAAATATTGACCACGCTGTTCAATGGAGGTTGTGTATGTATTGCGCCAGAATCTGAACGCCTGGGTAACATCGCCAAGACAATGAGAGACTTTCATGTCAACTGGGCCTTCTTCACCCCCTCGTTCATTCGCACTATCAGACCTCAGGAGGTTCCAGATTTGAAAACACTAGTGTTAGGAGGTGAAGCTCTTGGCGCCGACAATATCGATGTATGGGTTGACAAAGTTCACTTGATTAACGGATACGGCCCGTCCGAAACTTGCGTCTTCTCAGTCACCAACGAGAAAGTCCGTCGCGGTGATACACCAGACCTTATTGGAAGCCCCATTGGAGGAAATTGCTGGATTGTTAGTCCGGAGGATCATACCAAGCTTGTTCCAGTTGGTGCAATAGGGGAGTTACTGATAGAAGGTCACACTCTTGCTCGTGGCTACCTCAATGATGCACAGAAGTCCGCCGAAGTCTTTGTGGATAATTCCAACCTTCTGCCACCAACTGTCTCTAATACCAGCGCAGCTCAGAATGGGGAGAAATTAACTGGACCTACTAATGGCCATGCTACCTACAATGTTGACAATCATCAGAATGGGATTATTACGAATCGTTTCCATCATCGGATGATGTATAAGACCGGAGATCTTGTGCGCTACAACACTCTAGACGGTGCTGAAGGCAATATCCGCTTTGTAGGACGCAAAGATACTCAAGTCAAAATCCGTGGTCAGCGAATGGAACTTGGAGATATCGAGTATCATTTCAAATCTAAGTACAAAGACATCAAACAAGTTGCGGTCGAACAGGTTGGATTCTCATACAGAGAAGGTCGATACCTTGCTGCATTTTTCTCTCTTGAGAATCATGCAAGTCGCATGGAGTCTGACAACGCTCCGGTCCTAGCCCTCGCCATGACCGAAAATCTCAGGCGTTCTCTTCTGACGCTAGAGTCGATACTCAGTCATACACTACCTTCTTATATGATGCCTACTTTTTATATTCCTCTGCACCACATGCCTCTACTCTCCTCGGGAAAGACGAATAGAAGAGAGCTCCGGCACATAGCTCAAGGATTCTCTGAAGTACAAATCTCTCAGTACACATTAGTAAATGAAGCAAAGCGCCCTCCGAGGTCTGAAAGAGAGGTCCAGCTGTCTGAGCTATGGCAAGATATCTTGCAGATTAGTGAAGGAAAGACCATTGGTCTAGACGATAGTTTCTTCCGTCTAGGTGGCGATTCGATTTCAGCTATGAAGCTGACCTCACTCGCTCGTGAGCACAAGATTCTGCTCAATGTCACAACGGTTTTCAAAAATCCAAGGCTTGAGGATATGGCTTTCGCAACTTTGAACTTGAAAACCGAAGATGATTTGTATCTTCAGCCCTTCGCCCTTCTTCCCGTGGTTGAAGATGTAAAGGCAACTATCCAAAAAATCAACGACGAGTATCAAATCTCTCCAGATGTGATTGAGAACATATACCCTACTGGACCATTGCAGGAAGGCCTAATGCTCCTATCTATCAAACAACCTGGATCTTACATGAGTCAGATCACTCTTTCCATCCAAGAAAATGTAGATCTCGATCATTTTAAGAAGGCATGGCAAAAGACTGCAGAGAGAAATGCAGTTCTTCGAACTCGATTTGTACATACAGGATCTAGATCTGTTCAGTTTGTGCTAAAGGAGGATATCAGCTGGGTGTACGCCGCGAACTTGAAGGAGTATCTCGCAGAAGACCAGTCCAGGCGCATGAATTATGGTGAAGCCCTTGTCAGGTACGCGATTGTTGATGGTGGTAATGGAAATCGTCATTTCGTGTTGACGGCGCATCACTCACTCTATGACGGATGGTCACTTCTATTGATCATGGAGGATTTTAATATGGTGTACGTGGGCAGATCAGTGAAGCCTGCTGCTCCACCATATACGGGGTTCATCAAGCATCTCTCAGATTTGGACCTCGAAAAAGCAAGATCTTTCTGGAGAGCACAATTTGAGGAAAAGTCTCTTGTAAGCTATCCAGAGCCTCGTACAGTCTCGCAAGCACCAGTCGAGACGCGGATTTCTCAGTTCACTCACATCGAGCGACCACTTGGTTCCGATATCACACTCTCCACGGTCATACGGGCCGCATGGGCTGTGCTAAATGCCAGATATGCAGATACAAAGGATGTCTTCTTTGGTGCAACTCTGATGGGCCGCAACTCTTCCCTCCCAAATATTGAGCGAATGACTGGGCCAACAATTACCACACTCCCAATATGCATATCCATTCAGGACTCTGAGTCCATCATAAACTTCCTTCAAAGGGTCCAGAATCAAGGTACGGACATGATTCCATTCGAGCATACGGGTCTCCAAAATATCAAGACTTTCGGCAGGGCGGCAGAACAGGCGTGCAGTTTTCAAAACCTTCTAGTCATTCAGCCTGAAGGATCTGAAGATCTGAGGAGTGAGGTCTGGAAGGAAAAGGCCTTATTTGCTAAAGGCGAGATGGTGACTATGACATACGCATTGATAGTGGAGTGTCGCTTGTACAAAGACAAGGTCAGAATCACCGCTCAATACCGGGAGCATCTCATTCCGACTCGACAGATGCAGAGAATATTGGACCAGTTCGCATTCATCATGCACCAGCTCAATAATGCGGTTTCTGTTGAGCAATTGGTTAGCGATGTTCAGCTCCTTAGTAAACAAGATGAGCGCGAAGTGATCGAATGGAACAAGACAGCCCCGAACATTGTTCCCATTGATGATTGTATCCATCACATTATTGAAAGAAAAGCAATCGAACAGCCTCAAGCACCGGCGATCGAGTCGTGGGATGCCAGTTTCACTTACAGCCAGCTTGACAAGGCCTCTGTCAAACTGGCGCATTATCTGGTCTCGCTGGGCATCGGCCCCAGTTCCCACGTCCCGCTTTGTTTTGACAAGTCGGCTTGGACCATTGTAGCAATACTAGCAGTGCTTAAGACTGGAGCCGCTTATTTATCTCTGGATCCGAAGCATCCTCAGAATAGAAAGGATCTGATTGTTAACGACGTTCAGGCTAGCGCAATCCTCGTTGGACCACAGCACAGAGATATGTTCATTGACTCAAAGTCTAAAGTAATTGTTATTGATCATGATTTTGTTGAAAAGCTTGCCGAGTCTGACCCAATTCAACATTTGGGGAGCTCACGCGACGCAGCATTTATCGTTTTCAGTAAGATTCCCTCCTATTTTCACGATCAAATAATATTAAGGCTGACATATCTAGCCTCTGGGTCTACAGGCGTTCCGAAAGGGATCGTGATGGAGCATGGCCCATTTATCAGTAGTGCCAGGTCTCATTCCAAAGCGCTACGCATCACTTCTGACTCCCGTGTGTTGCAATTCGCAGCTTATACTTACGATGTCAGTATGGGAGAAATACTCACAACTTTAATGCAGGGTGGATGTGTATGTGTCCCATCAGAAGAAGAGCGGTTGAGCAATCTGGCAGCGGTGGTCAATAGGTTCAATGTCAACTGGATGTTCTTGACTCCAACAGTTGCTGGATTCTTGAAACCGTATGATGTTCCTGGTCTAGAGACTCTTGTACTTGGCGGAGAGCATGCAACTGAAGATAATATCAAAACCTGGGCGGAACAGGTCTATCTGATCAACTCATATGGTAAGTTACTAGCGCTCCACCCTCCAGGACATCTTACATCTAACAAAGTGCAAAAGGACCTGCCGAAACAGCCATTGTAAGTGGAGACCCGTCGTATTATTGAAGTGCTATTGGTCATCTTTCGACTTATTAGGAAGAGTTGCTGACATTTCGTATTTAGTGGTGTGCATGTTCTCCTGGCCTTACTCTGGACTCAGATCCGGCAAGTCTTGGAAAACCTGTTGGGGCATCTCTTTGGATCGTGGATGCCGAGAATCCTAACAAACTTGCTCCTATTGGAACAGTAGGAGAACTCATTGTTGAGGGCCCTACATTAGCACGAGAGTACCTTAACGATTCGAAGAAAACCGCCGCAGCTTTCATTGAGAATCCCAAATGGTCAATCACTGGATCAATTGGGACACGGAGAATGTATCGCACTGGTGACCTAGCTCGCTATGACCCAGCAGGTAATCTTCTCTTCGTTGGGCGACGTGATACGCAGACCAAAATTCACGGCCAGCGAGTCGAGATGGGTGAGATTGAGCATCACGCTATCAGACTCAGCCCGCCGGGATTGACTCCAGTCGTTGATGTTCTCCGCTTTGACGGCACCAAGCGCGACATTATTCTTTGCTTATTTATTCATGTTAAAGATGCCCCCGGAATGGCCAATGACATTTTACAAATGACTGATGACATACTTGAAACACTCAGTACACTCCGTTCTGACTTAGAACAAGTATTACCATCTCATATGGTTCCGACAGCATATATTCCAGTGGGACGTCTTCCTTTAACGGCGGGAGGCAAGATCGATAGGGGAGCTTTGAGACACCTTGGAGAAAGCTTTTCAGAAGAGAAAATCCTGCTTTACTTACTAAATAGCCAAGATCTGCGACTTCCATCAACTGATATGGAACGCAAGTTGCAGGCATTGTGGTCTAAAGTCCTTGGCGTACCTAGCGACGCGATTGGAGCCAACTCAAACTTCCTTCGTATGGGAGGTGACAGTGTTGCATCGATGAAGTTGTCCGCTGCAGCTCGAGATAATGGGATACTTCTCACAATAAAAACTATTTTCACTTCACCAAAGCTGGACGAGATGAGTCGGGCAGCGGGGCACATTTCAAACTCAAACGGGATCAAGTCTTATGCCAAATTCTCTACTCTGAAAACGCGCAATACTCCCGCTTTCTTACAAGACGTCATCTATCCGCCGATGAGGCTGAATGCAGATGATATCGAGGACGTCATCGAGGGCACAGACTATCAACGATGGACGCTCGGATGTGGTCAGCTAAAAACCAGAGGTTACAACAACTACTTCATCTTCCATATCAATGGCAGAGTGGATGTGCCGCGACTTAAAGTTGCCTGCCAGATGCTTGTCGACCGTCATCAAATTCTTCGAACTGTCTTTTTCGCGCACAAATCCGAGCTTTTCCAGATTGTTCTGAAGCAAGTGGTAGCGGAGTTCACGTGTCACAGATATGCCGGCTCTGGGCCCCCGTTGCCAGTCCTCCGGAATGATATGGCACGTTCTGTTCCCTTAGGAAGCCCGAGCGTTCGATTCCTGCTTGTTGATCAAGGACCAGAGGGTCATAGGTTGATGATGCGTGCTTCCCACTCTCAATATGATGGCATCTCGTTGCCACACATCGTAAGAGACCTCAAAGCGGCATACCTTGATCAACCTCTAGGGCAAAGCTTCCCATACCACCAATTCATCTCTGGCACTATCCAAAGCATGAAAGTTGCACAGGCCGTGGAATTTTGGCGCCAGAAACTACAGGGAGCTGCCATGACACGTGTGATTGATCATCGTGGACCATCATATGCCAACGTGGTCAACAAGTCGCTGAGACGGCTCGTATCAGCACCTCGTAACGATAATGGAATCACGTTTGCTACGATTGCCAAAGCTGCGTGGTCACTCGTCCTGGCCAACTTTGCGGATAATTCGGACGTTGTTTTTGGGCAGATCACTACAGGACGGAATGCTCCCATTCAGGGCATCAACGATGTGGTGGGACCCTGCATGAATCTTGTACCTGTTCGAGTTTCAATTCGAGCAGCAGGAACCTATCTAGATCTTCTTCAGCAGGTCCAGAGTCAGCATCTTGAGATGTTGCCCTACGAGTCCCTGGGCTTTCAGCATGTCATTGATAAATGCACTAGCTGGCCAAAGTGGACCCGTTTCAGTTCTATCTTGCAACACACGAACTTCAACGTTGGTATGGATGCCATGGACATGTGGGGAGATGCCGAAATGCATCTTGGCAACTTCACACCAGATCACGATGTCTCCGATATATGGATCTGGACGGGCCCCTCAGCCGATGGATTTTACGTCGACTTCACCTACTCCGAGAGGACACTACCCCAGCTTATTGCCGAGAAGATGAGTGATATGCTATGCGAGTATATTGAGGATATGGGCAAAGATTCTACCTCACCTATCAAGCTGGCGCTTTCGGATCTTCAGCCCAGATTACCCATTCCAATCAAGGATACAAATGAAGGCGCTTTACCAGTAAAAGATATTTCTTCAACAGAATCCGGTGTGGCAGAAGCCAAGAAGGTTGTCTTGCAAGCCTGGGCTTCTGTCCTGGGAGATGAAATGGATAGTCTACCGCCTGGTACCACGGAATACTCTCCCTTTTATGATATACGCGGGGACTTGCTTGCAGCTGCTCAACTCTCGATGGCTCTGGAGAAGAAAGGATATTCATTGTCAGTGGAAGAAGTGATATCGAGTCCAACCGTGCATCTTCAAGCCAGGTTGCTCTCTTCAAAAAAAGACTCGGCACAAGTCTGAGCAGATGGATGTTTCTACAGTAGAGAGTAGACAGTATGGAGACAGAATGAACTAGATAGTATATCAATTATATTTTGTTGTATGCTTTGCGTTCGCTGTCTATCTAATCTAAGTTTCAAAAGCATGAGGGTTCTGGACTACAGCATCTGGGTGTATGTGGGAAAGCACTGCGCCATATGCTTTGATTATACATCAGAGTTTTGATAGATTGATGCAAGTCAGGTCTACAGAATAGTATCTCATTTGTGCTTGCCACCATACTCTTACTTCCTCCTCCTCCTCCTCCTCTTGCCTAATAATTTTGCAGCTTGTTCGTTCTGCAATCGTCTCATCGCGTCTTGAGCATGTGAATCTCAGACAGCAGTTATGTCCATGCGATGTCCAAATGCACAGCTAAGCAGCAGAATATCTTATCACTGTGATCTCCACAACGATACAGTACTACAGTGGCTTTCCCCCTCACAGTCCTGGCTTGGGTAGCTCTCTTGCTCTACCGCATCTAGTAAGTCGGGAAAGCTATTGCTTCCCTCAGGAACTCATGTTCCTTAGACAGCCAAGATGTCCAGCCAACTCCAAGACAGTTGTATGCTGTCTTCACAGCAGAGTGGGTGAGGATTTTCTGTTTTGAAAAGATTCCACTCCACAAATTGTTGGTGCAATGCTTTGCTGTACCTAACATGAAAACTTATCGGCTAGGCCATCGTCGAGAGCGCATCATAGGTGACCGCTGACGTATTGATTTTCTTTGTCCCAAGCGTCAAGAATTTGTTGATCAGAAAGCCCATCCAAGTATGACACCTTGGAGATCTCCTGATTGCCATAATCAAATCCTAGCAAGTCAATGTTGACGAGGTCAGTCCAGTTCTCGTCAAGATCTGGCGGATAGAGGTCAGCAGGCGGGTCCCAAATCATGGTGTTGAAGCTATCTGGAAATACATCGGGCATAGGAACGTCCGAGACAGCATCTAGGGTCGAGACGGGCGACGACTCGAGGCCTCGGGGGGACGGCTCCTGGCTCCTAGGGCGGATCTGGTTCCTGTACTCTCCAATCGTGATACCCATCACCTTCTTAAAGACCCTGCAGAAATGACTTTCGGTCAATCCGACCTCTTTCGCCAGCGCCTTGACGCCCCATTTCTCCCCGCTCTGTGCTTCCTTTCCGATCAGCTCGCATGCTCTGTCTACAAATGCTTTCTGTGGATCGTCATCTCCTGCGGGGTTTTCCGGGCGACATCTTTTGCATGCTCGAAAACCGTCGGCTTCCGCATCGGCAGCAGTGTCATGGAAGGTCACATTGGCGCGACGTGCCAGGCGTGAGGGGCACGTTGGCCGACAGTATATTCTCGTCGTAGTCACACAATACACGAAAGCACATGCTGCGAGCGGGTTACGGCTCTGCAGAGCTGCCCAGCGACTGCTTGGAGTATAAAATTGAGGCATGTTTGGGTGCAAGTTTCTTGTGGGCAGCGAAGAAATCTATAAGGAAATGATTCAACACGCCGGGTGCTGTCGGTGTATTATTATTAATGCGGGGTTTGCTCTAGAAATGACCAATCAGATAGTCTCGTCTTCCCCCCTTTTTCTACGAACACTACCTGCTTACAAGCGCGCAGACAACAAAGAAAGACATAGCAATAGATGCTGTCTGAGCGACACTCTCGATTTATGAAGATGATCATACTCACAGTCCTGAGACAACGTTACATGTGATTACTTCAAACTGCTTACCGCTAGGTCTTGCAACATGTCTCGTATAATCGTTTGGTACGTCATCGACTCTTATTCGGCTCGTGTTTGACTGTTCAGTCTCAGCCGATCGACCAATAACGGTGAAACCCCTTTACGAAGGACAAAATTAGAATTATGGGCGATCCAGGATCTCATGCACCACTGAATTAAGGTTATGGGCAGACCCCTCTTGAGTGTCCCTGCAGCATCTCTACTGTGGAATAGAGCCCGTAGGGCTGAGATCACGGCGAGCCACCGTAGTATAGTGGTGGCAATCACTGGGTCGTAAGCCTCGGCCACTCATAAAAGACGCTGTATCCGTTTACCTAATGCCCAAGCCACGGGACTTACGAAGCACTAATTGAGCTGAGTACCTGTAAGCCAGCAATCAACCCCAATCGGACCGCATGGGAATGTAGCAAGCGACTTGGCACGACGATCGCATCCCAATTCTCAAAACAGAGGGTGCTTGCTTACAGTGAAAAGCAGCGAGTACAGGCCTCATTCCAATCCCCCCAATGTATTCGGTTCATCATTTTGACTCACTTTCTGAATACGAGGGGTAGAAGTATAAAGTAAGTTCATGTTCTCACTGAGGATCACAGCATCACCATCGAACAATAAGTATCCAAGTATAGCCTCAACACTACTTTGAACTTCTCAGGAGAAAAAGAAAACAAAAAAACAAAATCATTATAATCACTCAAACTTTCTTCTACGTCTTGCTCTTCTGTATTTATACCCATCTCACAAAATGCAACTCACAGCCTTAACTATTACCTCCCTCCTCGCGGCTCTCGCCATCGCAGCACCCGCTCCCCAAACAACTGTCACACCCGGCCAAACGTCCCCCTGGTCCGTGACTAGCTATACCGAGGGCTGCTCGCTCGGCGGCTGTACATACTCCTTCGACATCAGCGGCCCCGACACGGTAGGGTTTGGCGGAGCCTTCAGCACACACTGCGAAGGCACCGACGTCCAGAACAAGCTCGTCAACTGCACCGACACACAATTCTCCGCGAACCTGACCCCGCTGCCAACGTCCGAGTCGGAGCTGTACGTCCAGAGGCTGTTCCCGTATGGGACGGAGACGGATCTCGCGGGTGGAAATGTGACGATTGGGCTTGTGAGTCCCGGGGAGGAGTACAGCTTTACTATCAATGCACAGGTGTATGGAGCTATTGCTCGATAAGTTCTGACTAGGGTTGTGTCGACCTTTCGTGGTACATGTCTGTAGCGTTGAGTGCTGAAGATGGAGTCTTTCATGAGAGCATGAAACTGTAGGCAAAGCATGGACTTGGAGCTATTGCAAAAATAAGCCTTGCTTACTACACACGCTGAACAAAAGTGTAGCTTGCATTATTTAGATCAAAATGCCTACTCACTATGTTCTATAATATACACAAATTTGTAACAATTCACAATTTGAGTCAGGTGATTTGGGAGCTTCTTACCAGATGTCCCGTGAGATTGACTTTGGTCCCAAATATGCAGCGAACTGTCTCGCTCTAGTGATATCCGATAGAAAGAGAGATACCATAGACAGACGAAAGGTTGCCGTTCGTCATATATTGATAAATGAATCAAAAAGCATTGCTCCCGAATTGACCAATCAGACCGCTTGCTTCGAGTGGCGCGAGCACCTCTCGACTTCTATAAGACAACGATGGTAGCCAAAGTTGCGAGCAAACGTCAAAAACTTAAGTCAACAGGGTTTTCATACAAACCTGTGAAGAGGCGCTTTTGCCGCAATGGCGGTCACGGAATACCAGGAGGCAAGACACCCATGCTCACTTGCGCCGCGGCCGTCTTTCGTGGTAGTGCACTAGACTGACGCCCCCGCAGCGCGTGTACACTCTCCTCCGCCAGATCCCAAGAGGAAGAGTCTCATCATACGCAGCGCTATCGAAAGCACTCGCTTCGTCGCCCCGAGCTGTCGGGGGTGCACTGCGGCGGAACCCCTTCGCGCCCGAAGTGCCATGCCACAGGATCATCTGCAATGATGGGGTGAGTTCTGCTAACCTCACTCTACAATTCTAGCCCCCTCTGCTGCTTGGATCTGGGGGGAAAAAAGAGGACGGTGGAAGATCTCCAAGCTGATGAGTTCGATAGTCTGTTGGTGGCTTCAAAGGCGAGGCTCAGGACGCTCCTTCCGGCATCAACACTTCGATGAAGCTGGAGCTTCTGAAGAGCGAGGGAGTCGAGTTTGATAGACGAGGGCAGTTGAGTGATGAGAAGAGATGGTGGTTCGAATTCAAGGTCTAGTTTGCAGAGTCGCACCAGTTCTCAGGAGAGCAGATGCTTGATACAGCTTGAGCTACATGCAAGCAAGGACAGGGTGAATGTTAGAAGCGTGTGTGGGGCTCTAGTCAGTAGTCATCGTGGGGTCATAGTAGATCGGATGCAAAGAACTTCTTGTAGAAGAGAGAGTCCAAACAAGACTTTTCAAGCTGATGGAAACTTGATACGGGCCAAAGTTTGCCCGAAACCGGCCTACAGGCGGGGTAATATATCGAGACATTGAACTCCTACCCCTCCTTTTCCTCCTCTTGCTGTATCTCGACAAAATAATGGCTGCCAACTTACCAGCAGAGTCTTTTGCTCTTACGGGAGGGTGCTTCTGCAACGCCATCACCTATGAAATCTCGGTGCCCCAGCTGTCAGAACGACCTATCAATCCTAATCTGGCAACTCCGGCAAAGGTCAAACAGCTAGGACCTCAAGACGAGATCACTGATCGCCTCCCGATCATCACCTTGGATCACTGCAGTTCCTGCCGTCGAATAGCAGGTTCGGTCGTGGAGTGCTGGTTCATATGCCCTCAGTCATGGATCCAATTCTCTCTGCAGTCGAAAAGATCACCAGATGCACCCACAGATCCAAGGGGTGAGGTAGCAGAACGATTGCGGCCAGATACCTTGGATGTGCTCAAGGGAGATGAGGAGCTCCTCGAGAGTACATACCTGAGCCACTTCTCCAGTTCAGAAAGCGTGCACAGGACATTCTGCGGCAGGTGCGGGACACATCTGACCTTTCACTTTGCGAGAGGCGTTAGGAAGGGCTACGAACATTGGCCGCCCATCTTTGACATTGCGGTGGGGACCATGGACAAGGAGTCGCTGGAGACAGAAGGATTTGGACCGAGGAGACAAGGATGGCAAGAAGATGGCATCTCATGGTTCCAGCGGCTATTGGTAGCCGGAGATGCAAACTTCGCGGGATGAAATCGACGTTCTGGAGTATGGGAATGTGTTTTGGGAGTAATTGAGCGAACAAAACAGAAGATTTTCGGGGTCAGGGGTGCATGGGCATACGAGTTATCAAAATACAGGGGGTGGACCGGAGTATAGCATACGTCTTCAATAATCATCACTGTGAACTACTTTCCCACAATTTGCCTGTAAACGATGATGCTCCAAACATGATATGTCGTCAATGCAAGAGGCGCGGACGTTGCTTTTGCGGGTCGATGGATAGACCGTCTCCCCAAGTAAGGTTTGACGGTGGCCATCGAGGCGGCGCCATCTGCCAGCCATGGTTCCCAGAATTGCATTGTGCGCCACAATCGCGACGTGCAACAAAGCAATCTCCAGATAAAATTGACCTCATTATCAAAACATGAACCAGCCACGGCCTGGGTATTCTTGTTCACTATCCTTGGTGGCTCCCTCTCCCTCCTACACAAGCCTCGCTAGTGGTCTGGCCCACGACTCGCTTGCCCCCTCTTCGCTGTGTCTCTGTGTCTCTGAGTCTCTGAGTCTCTGAGCCAGCAGATCTGCAGCCAAGTGGCGGGGGGGAACAGGACATTACAGGAGTAATCAACTATAGAACTGTCATTAATATATTACTTGCGCCGGGCAGAAATTCAGACGGAGAGTTGGTCAAGTTTTAATTGTCGATCGAAGTTCGGATGCACCCGGTCAGGATCTGCGTTGCCGGGGAGGCGCTGGCTGATGCTCACATCGAAGAAGACTCCTGCTTCTACCGTACATCTGAAGAGCTGGCTATCGGGCTGCAGACGAAAATCAATCGTTCGACTGCCCAGTCCCAGTCTCCCAACCTTCGTGCGAAAGAATGTACTGTACAGTAGAGCAGATGAGGAATAGGGAAGACATCCAAACCCAAACCCTGGTTCCGCCGTTTTTTGTTTCGAAACAAGAGCAATCTCCACCGGGGCAGCACTACGAGTGTTTAGCGCAGGGTTGCACGTCCACCACTCTCAGATCGAGCATCGCCATCACCATCACCATTCACCATTCACCATTCACCATCCAGAAAGCAAAAGAGAGCAAAATGATATTGTTTTAGGTAGCTCGGAGAATATTTGTCGACGTGCAACGAAATTCCCAGTTGCGGGATCTGAATATTCATGCCATTGTAGTCCTCCATCATGCGTTTCCTCTCCTTCTGCTGACAAGTGCGGCTCGCGTGTGTGTGGTCTACGCCACACTATGTGGGGGCTAACCCGTGGAAACAGTTCATGCAAATTGTTTGCTTTTCCACGAAGTTTTCGTTTCGATGAGATTGAAATAAACAAAACGTGACCTGCGAGTCAATGTTTTCTACAAATACATCTGTTGTCTCATTGCTGCGTTATGAAGCCTCTCTCGATGGACTCCTAGAGGTCATCTTAAATCGACATCGTCACTTGATGCGAGTGTATGAAAAGTTTATCGTAGGGTCTATTTTCCAACAATTGCTATTCCAGAAAGAAAGTGAGAACGGGTCATGACAATTTGCTGATCGTCTCGCTATATTGTATTTTCCGCCTTAATGTTTCACAACTATCTTGCCACCAGCTGCATGCGAATCCAACATCCTATGCGCACTGTGTATGTCATGATATGCAAACACATGGGTCGGTTTAGCATTCCACTCTCTATTTTCGATCTTCTGCACAATAGTCTGGAGCGGTATGCTAGAAAGTGGGAAGTCGGGCCCGCCAAGGACCTTGCTGTGGAACAAGCTGAAATGCACCCCAGACTCCATCTGAACCATCGGATTGAACTCGACTACCGGTGCCAACCCTCCAAGCCAGCCGGCCTGTAGCATGCGACCTCCCGGACGCGTGAGGCTGATCGATTCCAAGAGAACGCGATTGCCGACGAGATTCAGGGTCTTGTCGAAACGAGATAGCTGTTCAAACTGGCTGGCGAGATCATCTTGCTCGCATACGACCTCCATCGCCCCCATGTCCTTCAGCATCTCGAATCTCGCTTCCTGTCTAGTCGTAGCTGTGACTATCGCGCCGGCATTGACGGCCAGGTTCAGCGCTGCCTGCCCAATCGTCGACGTAGCTCCCCGAATCAGCAACCTCTCGCCGCGACGAAGGTCCAGAACCGCAAACAGGCACGAGTATGCCGTGCTATAGACCTCAGGAAGCGCAGCCAGCTCCTCCCAAGGAAGAGATGTCTCGATTGCAACGGCGTTCGTCACGGGTACATTGACAAACTGCCCATATGACCCGGGACGGTTTCTGCCCATGCTGCCCATCACTCCGATGACCTTGCTTCCGACTTGGAGTTCCCCGTCCGGACAAGCTTCCACGATGCCCACGCATTCGAGACCGGTGATTGGATTCCATTCGTCCCATTCTCCGCGACGCATGTGCATCTCGGCGTGGTTGACTCCGAAAGCTTTCACCTGGACCAGAGCGAAGCCTTTCTCGGGTTGTGGTTTTGGTACTTGCTTGTACTCGAGTATTTCTGGCCCTCCGAATTTCTCTATGATGATGGCTTCCATTGTTGATGCCATTTTTTTTGTATGCTGAAGAGGAGATTCGCTCTGTTGTTGGTGGTAGTGCTGTGATTGAGGAAGCTGTCCAGTAAATCCTATGGCGATTTTCTTACACATCTCTTCTCTATTCTCCGTGAACCTGATGATGTTTTTATACTTGTTTGCTCGATGTTGAGAGATTTCAAAGCACGCCCTTGTATAAGACGCGCGATGCAAGACCATGGGACTTCATTTTCCTATTCTGGTCTAGCTTACCTACCCTTGTAGGGAGGGACTTTTTCCAGACAGTCACTACTTGAATGGCACCCAGTGTTTGAGTCAGAGCGCCATGACTAGTGATTCATAATCATCATACGTGACAATTGGTCATACAGATATGCAGAACTTGTTAGTAATCGAACGGTCCTCCGACCTTTTTTGGTAGAAGTCCTTGAATATCCCTTTGCAAATCTGATATAGAATGACAATGCACGATTTTTTGGCCGTTATATAATCCCGGACACCTTGATCTGCCATCAAGAATAAAAGAAAAGTGAAGTGGTAGTGACATATAGTAGCTTCGTCCATGAATTCTTGATGGATTTGTCTATATGATATGCTTGAATTCCCTGATTAATTCCTAGCAAGTCGAGCAGGTAGGTAAGGACAAGAAATCCCAGTCTCGGTAATTGACATCCTCCAATGGTCTCAGGCGTTACTAGCCGCAATAAGTATTGTGGAGCGACGTATCTCAGCGAACTAAAGTCGCTGGCCGTAAGCCTGCTTAGAGGAGTGTCGGCCAAGGCCCCCTTAACACATTGAAGCCCCTTATTGCGCTGATGCGTCTTCCCTTGTGCCTTCATTAATGCACAAGGTGTCCCCTTGGTCTAGTAGCAAGAGCCATTCATGGCTTCCCACTGACTCTCGGCCACGCTCTCGCCATCCATCATCACATCATCAACCCATGCCATCTTATCAAGCTCCCGGACAAAGAAGTCGTGCTCCTCTTCTAGTAGTTTTGTATCGGCGCCCATCTGGTCGGGGTATTGTTTTATATTGTGCCAGTGGGTCAACGCCCTCAAGGCCTGCTCAAGTGGGAGCGCCTCTTCCACCTCAGCATCCACATCGCTTCCAGCCAGCCAGTCATCGCGAAGTTGAGGCCGGCAGTATAGATATACCTGTGTTATAATCCGCATGTTGGTTTGTCGCCATTTCCTTCCACAGTACGGAACTTGATTTTTGAACAGTTTCAGGGTGTAGAGACGCAGTTCTGGCTGAGGTGGCTTGGTGATCTTCTTGAGGATGTTGGATGATTTATACTGTACAAGTAGTAGATTACGGTGCGCTTTGTTCTTGCAGATTTTTTGCATGATGCGCAAGAAATTTATTGAAGAGAAGAAGTTTCTCCAAGAGAAATCGGTGATGGGTCCTCCCGGAGGCGACCCGTCCGTGGGGTAGCCCAGCTCATCGGTTGCTGCAGGATCACGCTTACCAGCGTGTTGGCCTTCTTGGAAAGCAAGGGCTGGAAGTTTGTCATCAGATTCTGCTACAGGCGGTTCTCGATGGAGCTTTATCGGCGGTGGAGCAGCATCATCCTCGCTTTCTTCCTCGAGCTCGATTTCTGATGCTATAGGTGCATTTTTGCTGTTCATATTGCAGAATACGAAGAAGCTCAGATCTTCTCTATCAGTCTGGCTCAGAACAACTCTATCCATCTCTTGGTGAGCAAAAAGTTTCAGGATGAGCGGAATATAATTGGAGTCCAGTAACAGCTGGGTGAGGTATTCGAATTTCAATACATCTAGGCGTATTAGTGACGCTGCGTGTGCAGAGGGACCGACTTACGCGAAATCTTGAACCACTTCAAAAGGATAAGGAGAATTCCAGACACCGCTTTACCAGTTATTTCTCGCGATCTCAATGCCTCGATCTCATCGATTGGCAATTGTGATTGGTCTACGTCGTTCGGGAGAGGCACATTGGCTGGTTCTTGCGATCTCTGAGCCTGAGCTCCATTTGAACGCAAATTCACCTCAGATCTGGAGCCTGGCCCCAAAGCGCTCTGCGGTTGACCAGGTGGCTGAGTAATGAGGGCGGTGACATTTGCTAGTATAGCTTTGAGAAGTACTATTACGAGAGACTGGAGATGGGGCAAAGAAGCTCGCTAAAAATATTAGCAATGTTCTTTTATAGCTTCGTGGAGTGCTCACATAGAATCTTTCCACAAGGTCTAGCTTGGCCTTCATTTTATTGTCGAGGTCGTTGCTTGGTCCGTAATCTACTTCCGGCTTGGGTGGTTCCATGCTCTTTGTCGAGAGCTTGTGGGCTAATATGGTTTCCAAGTCAAGCTCCTCAATGTCATCATCTTCACCATCCCATCCGCGCTCAAACCTCATGAAGCGTTCTCGTTCGTCCCACAATTGACGCATGGCCCTTGTCATTCGCATTCTGTTAGCGAACAAGTCGCCAGCCTCTAAAATCGACTTTGGAATGTCGCTCCCTTTCCATTTGCGACCAACAAGCTGCTCTTGCATTCCAGCCGCGCCTTTTCCGCCAGCGCTGTTACTGGTACTATCTAGAGGAGGATACATGAAGGGAAAATTCTGGTTCGTCTGGTAATTCTGTTTCTTACCAGCTTTGCCACCGACGGGAGGCGATGGAGGAGGAGATGGTGCCGGGGTTGCAATATGGACAGGCTGGTGAAGGATAGATGCGCCACTCCTGTTGACATTCATTGGTGGTTGAATGATTCCATTCGGTCCATTTGGTCTGCTAGGACGATTTGGAAGGGGTGGCAAGATAGAATTATTATCTGGCTCGAGAGGGATTAGTGGTTGTGGTGGCGTATAAGCGGGGTATTTTGAGGT
This sequence comes from Proliferodiscus dingleyae, assembly GCA_003988795.1. Lineage (NCBI taxonomy): Eukaryota > Fungi > Ascomycota > Leotiomycetes > Helotiales > Lachnaceae > Proliferodiscus > Proliferodiscus dingleyae. Next base: position 282,394 of record QYAK01000021.1, read on the forward strand.
AATCTCCTGGCGGAAGATATGATAATCGAGGGGGGAGGCAGTAATGAGGTCGCCGGCTTCCCCATCCAAATCCTTCACTTCATTAGTCGCCTTCTTCAGTGCTTCAACTTCGGTTGTGCCTCCGAAGATGAGCAAGATGGCTTTCCAGAAGAGCAGAAATATCTATTCAAATTAATCAATGACACCGACCAAATAGGTGTGACTTACCCTGGTTTGTGGGAGCTCGTTTCCTTCGTCCCACCTCAGTCGAGCCGTAACTGTCACCATGTAGTCAACAAGACATGGATTTAGTTCGACTAAAAATCTTAGTAGTTGATTTCATAATTAGACTGGATAACATACATAGCTTCATCCTAGGAGACTCGAGAGCACCGGGATTATTACGAACACCTTCGAGAATCAGATACATTATTGTCGTGACATTATCAAATTCATCTTGAATGAGTGGAATTTCTTGTTCCATTGACTTAGTTTCTCGGTGATCACCATCCCTAATAAAGTCAGAAAGTCTAGTGATTTCTAGCAGCAGACTTACCAAAGACGAGTAAAAGAATTTTGCATGACCTCATATAGCAGAGGGATGCCTCCCACCCGTGCTACGAGGACAATTCCATTTTCCATGTGTTCCAAATGATATTTCGTAGCCTTGGTCTTGCCTTTCGTTGCGTTGGCCTCTTCTGTGGATTTCGTCCCCGCCGTCTCGTCCCATACCCCCAGAACGATATGCAGGATCGTCTGTAAGCTTTTGCATCGTCGCCGAAGGTCAGTAGCTAACAGACCGTTGATCTCCTTCTCAGCAAAATTCTCGCGCTGCCGCTGTTCGGCCTCCAGCCATGGAACGCCCGCAAACTTCTTCCACCGCCGAGCGAAAGTATCCTTTGCTTTTTGTAGCCGCTTATACTCTGCCTCATTATACGAAAACCACTCATCTATTTCCTCCTCAAATGCTGCAGTATCCGTATACGTAAACGCATAAGAAGTTGCTTCGGATCTGGGAAACTCGGTGACAATGCGCCTTAGTTGCATCAAGGAGAGGGAGTCGTCTGGGTTGCCAATCTGCTGCGGTGCAGGCGGTGGCGGAGGCTGATGAGGAGGAGGCGGTTGAGGCTGGTTTCGCTGAAGCTGTGGACGTGCCATTGGTACACTTGTTGGTGGTTCAGGAGCTGGGAGGCCAACATCCGCGAGACCAGTGTCCGCGACATCTGCCACATCTTTCGGCGGGTCTGCAGGTTTTGCAGACCAGAGAGAAGCCATCAGTAAGATATTCTTAGTCTTGAACTCCAGGGTGGCCACATTCTGACAGGTTGGGTTGTGGACAGAACAAATGCTCTGAGGCGCCTGATAGACCGTGGTGTTGATATTGACGTCGAAAGTTTTGGGAGAGCCGGGTGGAGCTCGGTTTGGCTGGCAGAGCGATAAGGACTAACACTAAGTTGGCGACCCCTGACTACAGACATTACTAAAGATCCTAAATCTACAAAGAGCAGACTACTGACTAAACTAACATTAAGGGGTATTTTCTTGTATTATCTTTTTTAAGAATCGAGATACCTTAACGATAGTTATGCCTAAGTCAACTACATTGACAATTTACCTCTTACCACAATTATCTATTTCATCACCCACAATACAGCAGCATTCATTCAGGGAGATAGTTGCGTAGGAGTCGGATTACGTTCTTATTTTACAACAGCAAGAGCTTGACCTATACGTTCATCTTCTAAGCTTGAGAAGCTATCTCAGCACATTCATCAAAGTAAGATCGAAATTGCAGTAGCATCGGGATCCATAACCTTGTACGGCAGGGTCTGATCGTCCATCTGCTCACTATTGAACCTAAACGTCGCCCCGAGCTCCACTAAGTCATCCAGCAGCTTCTCGCCCGCATCTGCGATCGGATCGCCGCTTTCAATCGAAGCCAGCTTCCTCAGACTCAACGCATAATTAAGCAATGTCTGGTCCTCCGCTGCTCGATAACTCAGCAGCCAGGGAAGATGAGAACTCATGAGCCAGACTCGGGCATGAGAGGTTGGCAGTGCGCGGATCATGTCCGATTCTTTGTAAGCGTTGAGGGCTTCAACCGATGTTGGAAGAGGTGCGCAGAGACTGCTAGGCTTGTTAGGGACGAAAGACATATAGTAGTTTTGGAGATAGTTAATGGCAGTGTGTTGGGGGGAAGCGATATGGATGCACATTACTACTACGTTAATAAGCTCGTCGAGAGTTTTAATCTCTGGAAACGTTTTCATTGCACCGCCGAGTGGATTGCGCATCTCCTGCGAGAAAGCCTGAACGGCTTCATCATTCTTAACATCGGCGTCCGAAGCATAGGTCTTGCGGAGAACCGAGGCAACAAATTCTCTGAGTTTCTCCCAGAGCATGATCATATTTTTGCCATAGGTATAGTTATGGAATTTCTTCGAATTGAGTTCCGTAAGTGGAAACCCACGGCTGGCTAAATCGTTCGGAATGTATTTGCCCTTCCAGTCAAAATTGTCGTAGGCATGGTTGAGGTAGGTGTAGGTTTGACGGCTGGTCATTCCATTGATATAGACAATGAAGCCAGGAACCAGAGAAGCTCTTGCTGCAGCATTTAGAGGAAGAGTCTTTAGCCAATGAGGCTGCAGAAGACGGTAGACAACGTGCGAAGCAGGTAAAGTCCGATGAGCCGCAACAATTACAACTTCTTCCACCAGATGAGTGTCGTTAAGATGAACTGTCAATTCATGGCGGGTCCAGTCAGATACTTGCACGCACATTTTGGCGTATCGCCACGCCCAGTCCGCCGACTCTCCTTTCGAGGGATCCAAGACGCTCAGCCTTTTGTTAAAGATCACTACCGAATCGCTCATGCTGCCCTTGTAGTCAAGAACGATAGCAACCGGATGCAATTTGCCATCATCGTTCAAGACAAACAAGCAGACCGATGCACAGCCATAGCGATCAAACTTCGTCCCCTCTTTGGAAGTCAAGGTCGAATCTTTGCTGGCCTTGACGGCGTCTCTGAAGTAGCTATAATCTTGGATATAGAACGAATCTGGACTAGTGGAACCGATTAGATCAATGAACTTTTGGTTCTTTTGACGCAGCGCTTCTTGTCTGAACTCTCCGATCCAATGGACAGAGGCATAGCATATAGTAGTCGGGTTTGTGCCAGTAAACTGTTGTTGTGCGAAGACAGCGTCCGTGTACCAATCCGTGCGATCCCCAATATTAGGATCTGAGCCTATGTTTTTCTTCTCGGCTCGGATTGTTCGGTTACGATTCTCAATTCCTGCCATAGTACCGCTCTCGGGATTGTCATTGATGAAGTCAATTATCTTCTCTGGTATAACTCGAGGAAGCAAAAGACCAGTGTCAAAAAGCCTCATGAAATTGAATATCGTGAGGAAAGTAATCCCAACACTAGCTTCTTCCGGAACAAGATTCAAGTGCGGAGGATAGTCATCAGATCCAGGCTTCTGAAATGTAAAAAGACACTTTTTCTCGACAAGTTTTAGTGGCTGAGGAATCGTGGACTCGAAGTTGACTGTATCGAAGTATGAAGCAAATCTAATTTGAGTCAATTAATATGTGTGAGATGCTATAGCATTTAATAATGTCTATGGGAAGTCCGGAGTGAATCGGGTCCCGGGGGTAAAATAGGTAATATACCTTTGTTCAATTCGATGATACATCTCTGTCGCCGCCTCCTGCGAACCCGAAAAGGTGCCCTTCGTCAAAGCACTCTCGATACTCTCGGGATCTGCATTTATATATCCATTGTCCTTTGAGGTCAGGTCTCGAGGGAAAATCTCATTTCTGACGAGTTGCAAAGCAAAGACGCCCTTCATGATTAGCCGGGCCGAGAATAGAATTTGTAGACAGTACCTTGTCCCACTCAATCAGATCAGGATGACGCCCCGGAGTCAAGGAAGTAGAGGTTGTTGACGAAGAGAAAATGCGGGCGAATATAGAGTCTAGGAAGTTGCCAAGACCCATATTCCAAACCAAATAGTCCTCACCTTTGGATGGATAATAGGGAGAACCGGAGCGACGGCAAGAGCTTTCAATTATTTTATGCAGTCAGCCAGACTGCTGCGTTGTAGAGTTTTCGACAAATATTTTAAACACATATCTCAGGTGAATGCATGTCAGATACCCAGCCAAGCCTGGAAAAGTAGGGGCTACTATCTGCACCTTCCCGACGCATTCTCAAACAGAAACATGAGCGCGACATAGGTGAATTGTCCTATTATGTTCTAGACCACTGTGTCACATCTATATTTCAGGCCAATGGGAAGCTGGACATAAAATATGTACTGTGTGTGAGGTGGAATGCATTGAAGTGTAGTCGTTCGTCGGTTGTGGAAATGAACAAAGACATGCGGGGTGTGGCAAGTAAGACGCTGTGGCTGCACATATTCTAGCACTGCTAGTGTTTCTAATACTGTCTCTAACAATTTCTCACCCCTAGCGTCACCTCACCTCCACACGAGACGTCTATGGTAGAGAGAATCAAGAGCTCGTGAAAATTACTATGATTAACGCAAAGCCTGAAAAATATACCTAGATCTGGCAGTTCTCGTTCTCGTGAACTACACTGAAAGAATCGTGCAGCAGTAACTCGCTCGAAAGCTGTTGAGACATCTCATCAAGATCAACAAGATTTTGCCATAAGCTTGGATCTCTATAGCTTAGATAAGATAGTGCCTTTCTAAGCAGGACTAGGTGGTCACAGACCAAAGATCCAGCAAACATCAAGATAGCCACAGGCATGATATCAGAAGATTTCTGGCCTGCTGTATTAGCATATCTTCCATGTAGAAGCTCTCATCGCCCATTAACATACTTGATGATAGGTACAAGAGGCACTAAGAAGCCTTCGCTGCCTGAAGACTTCTCTTCCGGGTTTTCGCTACCCACGCTCTCATTTCTGGCGCCTCATTATTTGTAGCCCAGGCCATTGAATCAGGCACGAAGATCATTGTTACTGATTCAGACCATAGTCCAATACTTCCAGCCATGGGTTCCTGTGCGTCCTAGCAAACCGCCAATTGTCGTCTCATTTGCTTCGTTTGCCTCATTGCCCACTTTGGACTCTGGAGCTGACGAGCCAGCAACGTACTTTACGAAGCCCTTTGGGCCGGAGACGAACAGAAGGTGCGAACCAGACTTAGTCACGTTCTTCGGTCTTAGAGTCTGCGAAAGTCTCTTGCCGTCAAGTAAAGTATCTTCTTCGTCCACTAGATAGTCCACCCGAAGATGATGCGGATACTTTGTCTGCATTGCCTGGAGTTCTTGGACGATATGTCCAATCGAGTCACCAGCAGACTTTGGTCCATCTTCTCTACCGCCGCTTAGACCACGGAAAAGCCACCTGACCGAGAATATGGAAGATGCATCCTCGCGGTGGTAATTGAACCCGCCCTGGCAGTCTTCCCGCCTTCGATTGGCCCAAACAATATGTATCTTTGGCATCTCCATCATAGGTCTCCTTTCCAATAACGTATAAGCCACCTGCAGTGCCGGAGCAATACCTGTTCCCCCAGCCAAAAACACCACATTCGTGACTTCATCAGGCAATTGGACTCCATGTTTTGGACCCCTCAGCTCAATAGCGTCTCCCACATGTAACTTATGCAGATAGCTAGAAACTTCTCCCTTATGCTCCTTTCGTATTAGAAAACGTAGTTCCCCGTTACTGTCCTGTTCCCTCGGCGGTAGAGGCGTATATTCTCGCGCTATCATCAGCTGTGGTTGCTTCACCTCTACACACCACGTCCCAGCTTCCCAACACGACTTATATGGATCCTCGCAGTTGGAAGGGACATGGCTGGGCTGAACGGTAAGGATAATGCTCGTCGGAGAAACTTCCTCCCTGTTCGTTATTGTGAACGGAGTGAAGAGTGGCGGCTTGAAGATTCTTTGTAGCGGTGTCTTATTCCCCGAACCGTTAGATTCTTCCGGTTGCTTTTTGGAACTCAAGTAATAGGCGCTGATGAGAAGAGTACCTATGCTAATTAATATTTGAACCGAGCGTCTATGGCCATTGTGAATTCGAGGCCGCAGCGCGCCATTATGAAGCGCGCGAGGCTGGGATTCCGCTTCGCGATGATCAGTTTTGATCACGCGCTCTGAAGTATTGGTAGAATCATGTTTGAGCACCTGCTGTTGTGCGAGAGAAGCATCCTCGGGTTGCTGTTTAAAAAGTGCAGTGGAGCTGACGAGAAGGCGATTGTTCAACGGTAGTTGAGACAATTGTGTAGGTCGTAGGCGTAAATTGCAAACAGATCTAGCTACTATAGATTTTGAGAGGCATCTCCTCATGACTGTACGAGCTGACGCCGTATGGAGGGGTTTGTCTGGACATCGTAGCGAAGATAAGCTTGAAGTGCAAGACGTCAATAAATTTGATATTCTGCCACCCTGGGCGGTGAGAGTTTCTAGAGGACTACTAGTCCTAGAACCACACTCTCGCAATCATCATCCAATCTTTCGCTTCTTTTCCCCTTTCTCATATTTCTAGACCAGGTAACTCTCATTTGTAACAAATTGTCAAACAAGTTGCACAACTTGAGATATCTCGGTCATTTTTAGTCTAGCAATCACTATATTCATAATATAAGGAGCCGCTGACCACAAATGTCTGCAGCTTCTTCAATAGCTCTGACTTTCTTCCAAATCGTGCAATATACTACACTGGGCTTGATTTTTTAAAAGTGAATCATTTGTTGATCGAACTCGAATCTTTGATTCCAAGAAACCCCCTTCAGCCAGCAACGCTAGCAATAATACAACTATTCTACAAATTACAAAATCCCTATATGCCATCTATGATACACCTTATCCTTATATTTTACCTCTTTCAAGCACTGGGTTTATCACCCATAACATCAATATACCCCCTTCCCTTCTTCTTCCTTGCTGTTCCGCTACTCTTCCGCGCCCCACCGGTTGCAGGACCAAGCAAGTCATCAATACTGCTCGCATTACTCATACTTGTGCTGGGTCTACTTGGTAGTCCCATAGAACTATTACTCACACTCCTGCTCATGGCAGGAGGAGCAAGGTCACCCACATTCGCAAGGGCAGAGGGCGGGGGTGCTGCGCCAGCGCTTTGAGCCAAAGGACTCGGTCCATTGCCTCCTACAAAGTCAGAAGAGGCGCGGGTGGCAGGTGCACTTCTCGGTATCGAAGTAGGACCCGGGGCAGGCGGTCCACTCGCAGTGCGAGGAGGCCCTGCCCGTGGTGGTGGAGGGGTAGCGGTGGGTGTTGGTACCGTATCGCCGCTTTTCTTGTTCACCCAGCGTTTGAGATCCGGATCGTAGACGAAAGAAGATGCCTCGCCAAGCTTGGCTCTGATGGGCTTGCCTGATTGTGAGGTCATGTCTGGAGACGGTTCCTTTTTACCGCCGCCAAACCAGCCTCCGAGGCCCCATCCTTTCTTCGCGGGTGCAGGTGCGGATTTCTGAGCTGGAAGCTTTTAGTCAAATGGTTATGCGTGGAAGAACTAAGGGACCTACCATCTGCCTCAGCTGCTTTCCGGAAAGCCTCGTCGGCTTCCCGATCTTTTTCTGCTTTAGTTTTCTCCCGCGATGTTTCAGGGGCCCGTTTCAAGGCCGGAATATCATCGTCATCATCCATGAACGACTTCTTTTTCGGTCGTGTGTCGACTGGAGAATCTGGGTCATCATTCATTGTAGCGGGCTTGTATGAAGGAGGTTCATATCCGCTGGAAAGAGGTTCGTAGCTACTTGCTGGTGGTTCATAGCTACTAGAGGAAGGCTCATGTCCGCTGGGAGGTGATGGTTCGTAGCCAGAGACTGGCGGCTCATATCCATATGACTGTTGAGGTTGAGAAGGTTCAGGTGGTGCATACGAATTTCCCGTCTGATCTCCATTGAAGTCGTTGAGCTGTTGAGGCGATGAGTATAAATTTGGAGGCGGCTGCTCTGTGATCGGAGTTGATTGTTGGGGAGCGTAGGGTGAGGCGCTGGCTGCGGACGGAGTGTATGCGCCTTGGGGGGTATAGCTTGTGCCTATCTGAGGAGCATATGTATTTGCAGCAGGTTGTGGGTTTGGTTGATAGTCCGACATCTGTGACATCTGGCGCTGAGGCTCATACCTTCCGTACTCACTGGATGACCTTCCTTCCATCGAACTTCGAGGTTGAGAGCTGTAAGAAGCAGCAGCGTGGGGCTCAGGCGTATACTGTCGATTCGGGGCATATCTTGAAGATGCTTTCGTTGGTATCGGAATCGGAGCGCCACCGATGCCCGGTCCTCCATTGTAAGATCCATATATATCCGAGTTCGATGGTGAACGACTAACTGTCGGAGTGTTACCTGCAATTCTGGCAAATGGACCACTTTCCGTTCCACTACCAGAAGCCGATCCTGGGGTGGGGCTGTCTTCATCACCAGCAACGAATTTATTGAAAAGCGAGCCTAAAGTTCCAGAGACTTTATCAACACTTGGCTTCGATATCCACGATGCATTTCCATCTTTGGGTGACTGCTTGAGTCGTTTGCTCAGATCCTCAAGGGCGGACACTAGTTGTGTGTGATGATAAGGGGATCTCCGAGTCTGAGACGTGACAGCGGCAGCGATTGATTCGCAATATTGTAGTGCCTTGTCCCTGTAGCCATGCTCAGCGAGGACTGCCGCATGCCGCAATTTATATATAGATAAATGAGCTGCTGAGACATGTACATTGGACGTGTTGGAAAGCGACAGTCCGTATTCGAAGACTTCACTTAGCAATATAGGCTCCATCTCCTTGTCAAAGTCATATGGCTGTCGTAGATGATCGGAGCCGACGAGTACCATGTTAACTGAAGGATCATCGATACCGCCGAACACGGAGACATTTCTCGCGAAAAGGAAGCAAATATGTGCAGCTTCAGCTCTGCCATATCCGGACAACAGTTTTCCCAGGGAATTGAGGGCTTGGATATCATCGTTGCTCCTATTGCTAAGAACAAGCCCAAGAGTTTCTCTCCACCTGTCCAGTCCATCAAGCGCGTCTTTCGAAGGCCCAATCGCATTAGAAGTGCTAACCATCTGAAATCCAGCTCGAGCCGAAGGTGGCACGAGCTCATCTATGCTCTCTTCGAAATTACCAGCAAAGATTTCATATAGCGCAGCCAGCGATTCTGTGTTGTCGCCGATGTTTTTCACTTCCTTCTGCACAAACTCTTGAGCAACTTGTTTGTATAAGTCCCTCGAGACTGTATTCGAGATGAGCATCGCGTGTGCCCAGAGTCGTTTGTCGACAGCTTCCCATACAGCCTTTTCACGATCACCCCGGAGAAGGTGTTTTCTTAATTGGTCAACGGCATAAGGATCTACAGGATCAGATCTTGTGGCAGAGCTTGAGGAATGCGAGATTCCCGTTAAATCAGCTCCAGTCGCGTACAATGGGGTCTGCTCAGTATCCTCCCCTTCAAGACCGGGGGAAAGGACAGCGCGGACAGCTTTCTCAACCACAGGATTTCCTTCCAGAACACCGTCATTCTCAATGAAAACTCGCAGGATCTTCCAAAGAAGGATACGTTCCTCGGTCCGCTTATCTTCATGAGAAATACGAGACACAGTGCGCAGATATGAAGCTTCCTGCTCTAGAACATCTATACCAGCAGTAAGCCAGCTGACAAGGTCTTTCTTCTTGGACTTTCCCTTGAGAGGGCCAGGAAATGTCGTCAGCCTCTGCTGAAGAGGATCGATATCCTTGATGCTCTGGCTTTTGACCTCCCCGGGACTACGAAGGACCATTGGGATTGATTGACCAATACCATATCGAGGAACATCTTTTGGGAACGAGGTAATAACTGTCCCCCCAACACCCCAGGCGAAGACGGGAGCTCCTCGCCATCGTTGCATGGGGTCGTTTTCCCGGCCATCAGTGGGTGCAATATAATTAAGCGCCTGTGAGAAACCTCTAGGTCGGCCGAAAGAAGAAGCCACTGAAATCCCACCAGCTCCAGCATGAGCTCCTGGCGAGATAGGGCCTTCCACTGACGCTGGTCGTTGATATGGAGCTGGAGGTGTCATTTCGAGCCTCGGCCCAGTCATTGTTGCCCCTGGAGATTGAGTTTGTGATCTCTGTGGCGGAATAAATCCCTGATGTGGGCCAGCTACTGAAGTCGGTGGCGGTAGGTAATTAGATGTTGTTCGTTTCGGCGGCGATTCCATCATTGCAGGGCCATTTTGCGGCGGAGGTGGTGTGGAGTGTTGTCGGGCCGGTTGGAGTGGTTGAGACATAGGGCGCTGCGAAATGGAACTATATGGTTGGGACTGGGTGGTTGGCATTTGCTCACTTTCATCCACCTCCCGAGTTGGTGGCAGATGGTTGGCTCTCAGACTCGTTGAGCTACTGCGGCGATCGATCCCTACCTCATTGTTGTATCGAGGGTCCTGGCTTCTTTCGAAATGAGCAAGTGGACTCGACGTCCGAGGCTGATGGGCTAAGATAGAAGGTGGGGGTGCGGCTCCTCCTGGGGCTGCACTGTAGGGCTGTGATTGTTGGCGTTGCAGCTGAGCTGGAGGCGCGGGAGAATAGCGGGAAACTGCAGGAAGAGGAGCAGTTTGACTCTGTAGATTTTGTGGGGCTGGAGAATATCTCGAGGCAGTTGCTGGCGGCGGTACAGGAGCAGACTGCAATGATGCGTACGGACTGACTCGCTCAGGGGCGACCAAGCCTCCAGCCGCAGGCGTCGCTTGGGAAGATTGCTGCTGGACAGGAGGATGATGCTGTGCTGAAGTTGCTGGAAACTGAGGTGGGCCACTACCTTGGGGAGCTACGACACCTATACCAGGAGAGCTGTAACCAGCTGTTGACTGTCTCGGGGCTGGTCTGGGTCTACTTGACATTGGGAGCTCTTCAAAGAATCCACTGGCAGATTTCTTGACTGTTTTAGGGGGCTGTGGTTGACCTTGCTGATTAGAAGGGCTGCTCTGGGGAGGTGATAAATTCAAAGTCGAATCTCTTGGTGCGGAAGGCGGTTGAGACGACATGCTACTGCTCCTGGGGGGAGCAATGTTTGCAGCTGGCGCGGGTGTGGTATATCCACGACCCATCTGTTGCATACTAGCGCGCTTGCGAGGCTTCACAACCTCCATAGGTAGATCATAAGGCGAGGAATATCCGCCCTTCGACTTGTTTGCAAAACTTTGCGCTTTGGACAGTTCTGGTCGGTGAGAAGGCTGCTGTGGTGGGAAACCCATCGTAGTCGGAGATTGATACGGAGAAGTTGCGGCTGCAGTAAGTTTAGGCCGTGAGAGGTCTGTCAACATAGGTCCCGAGGGTGTATAATTATTGCCTGAGGGCGGTGTTGCTGTGGCGGCTCTCGAGGGCATATATCGATTGCTAATATTGCCTATTGGGGTTGGTCGAGCTACGTTCGCGGCGTGTCCAAATCCAACTACGTGTCCATTGGGACTTGTTACTGCTGCCAGTACGGGTGGACTCGTCTGATTGTCCTCGTCGTCCAGAAATCCTTCATCGTCACTTCCAAACAATTTCGTCGGATCAAGAGCAGTCCCATCTTCGGCAGGTTCATCATCGGCTAACAACTCATCGTCATCCAAGAACTCATCGCCAGCCAAAGCAGCTTTCCATTTTGCCGCAAGATCTCCCTCTCCAGTTTCCGTCTCAAGTCCGGTCAGGACTTCTGCACGGTCATGAATAGGGGAGTCTGAGTCGCCAAAAACCTGTGATAAGACTGTGCTGGTCGATACACCGATACCACCCCCAGTCGCTCGATCGAGTGAGCTCTGTGATATTTCCTCGTCCTCCTCGATTATGACAGGTTGCGTTTGTTCCTGAGATGGAAAGTGAATAGAGTCTAAGACCTGATTTGTTGATTTACGTTCTAAGGCCGGCACCCTCGGTTCACTATCGTACGGAGCACTGTTCAATTTGCTGACCTGGGTAAAGAAGTCATCCGCATCGCCTCCATCATCCGGGAAAGACGATTGCGCTTCTGTCTCCGCTTGACTTTCTGCTTGTTGCACCAAGGGAACCCCTTCCTCGTAACGAGCTTGGTCTGCTTGGTCTTCTTCCTGCTCAAAATCGCCGCCATAAGCCTGTCCATAAATTGTTGTGGCTTGCGCTTCGTAATCTCCATTCTGAGTCTCCATGGATGGCTCGTTATGTGGGAGTGTTTGTTGAGAAAAGAAATCCGCTTCTTCGTCATGGACGTCATCCCCGAATAAATCTCGCGGTTCCTGTTCGACTTCGTTCATAATCTCCTCAGCTTGACTTTGAGGAAGGGGCTCTTCAAAGTAGCCTACTGCTGGGGCATGCACTGGCGGGACAGTAGGAAACGAATTCGTGCGGTCTGATTTGGCCATGAATTTGAAGGGATCGGTGTTCGTCCTCGGAAGGTTCCATTCTGGGTCGACCTCATCGTCCTCACCCCAATTAACCTCTTGAGACACGGTCCTAGCAAATGAGGTTGTACTGAGATGTTTGCTGTCGCGACTCAATTCATGTGTTGAAATAGCGGCTTCACCTTCCCCGGTAGCTCCTGATCTTGTGGCCCCGTTGTTCCATCCATGCGCCTGAGTCTCTCCTTCCTCTGACTCGGGAATTGGCTTGGTATTCGAATCCTCCTCCGCGACCTGCCCGTCACTTTCTATCGCCGAGGATAGAGGTTGGGGTTGTTTCGGAGCATTGTCGAGGCTGTCTTCTCTTGGCGGAAGACTCGAGTGCGATTCTGGATCTGATTTGGATGATATTAAGTCTGCAGAAGAATTTGGCATCAAAGCTGGGTGCCAGGACGCGGCTGATAGTTCCGAAGGCATTCCGACTGCGCTGCTGATAGGAAATAAACTGAATACTGGCAGCTGTTAGCTCGGAGGGCCCCTTTCGGCGTGAACAAGCAAGGCATGGTCGCATGCACGTACATTTACAATGATATCCGCTAAACAATCAAATGAAGTAGAAGAGATTGGTGAGACAAGCTGGAGCCATGCTACAGCTGCGAGAAGCACATCTGTCCGTTGGTTGAGGAGTTTACTGGAGATTATGTCAAGAGACCCGAGCCACGATCACGATTTCGATTTCGATCCAGGGCTGACGGGCCGAGCAGGACTAACTCGCGACGAGGCGAGGCTTTGTCGTTAAGGCCACTTAAGCCTGCAGCGGCGGGCCGGCTCCACAGTTAATCCGTCGCCCGAAACGACCGCGTGTCTGCCGCATTCAAGGTCAACTGAGACGACTGAGACAAGCTCGACGACCACAAGGCTACAGTTGCCAGTCATATTGGCCACAAGAATATGTGCGTACGTATGCACGCCAGGTGCTTGTAGTTTTCTACGCTCTCTTCTACAAGGAACCCGTTCCCAAACCCGGCCGTATCAATGAGGCATGTCGTCGAGTTCCTATCATCGAACAGATGCTGTCGACGATTCCGCCGATGATTCCGACTCAGACCTAGATCTTGATTTGCAGGAACTTGATCCTGTGACCGCGTCTAATGCTCCTGCATCCTCGACCCAGAAGCAACGGAGACAGGAAGAGCGACGGACTGGGCACATTCCCTTAAGAAATCTGCGCATGGGCGGACTGCGAGGATTGGGTAGTCGATATAGAGGTTACGGAGATCTAGGGCGGAAGAGGGATACAGAAGACAGTGATCTGGATGGTCTTTTGGACGACGAGGCTGCACTGGATGGTACGAATCGACCTTCGGGAAGGAGTCTAGAGAGCGTAGGAGATGATGCGCCTCTACTCTCAGCAAATGGGCATGGGCGGCGGCCCAGTCTAGACGCCTTCAATAGAGTGAAGAGCAGAGCAGGATCCCACATTCGACTACCAAGTTTCCTATCGAATTCCGGTGCCTCTCCAATAGCTGCCGAAGATGCCGAAGCTGTTGAAGAAGACCATGACCCAGCGTCGTCTCGCACTGTGGCGGTTGGGACACACCAGATCGCACGTTTTCCGCCAAATGCAGTCTCCAACGCGAAATATACCCCTTTCAGCTTTTTACCACGAACCTTGTATAACGAATTCTCCTTTTTCTTCAACATGTACTTTTTACTCGTCGCACTTTCACAGGCCATACCACCATTGCGAATAGGATATCTTTCCACCTATATTGTACCACTAGCCTTCGTCCTGGCAATTACATTGGGCAAAGAGGCGTATGATGACATTGAGCGAAGACGACGGGATAATGAGGCAAACTCAGAGGGGTATACGGTGCTATCTTTTGACCGGCCGGGTATTGTCAATGCAGACAGGTTTCACACCAAGAACATGAAATCACAAGGGAAGTCTAATTTGAAAAGGAATTCTCTCGTCGAGCCAGAGAGACTCTCGGATATACAAGAAGAGGAGGCTAGTGCAGACAGCCTGGGAGGGCAACAGCCAACCACTATCGTTGGGGAGGTTACCAAAAGATCGCGAGATCTGAAAGTTGGAGATGTTTTGAAGCTAGGAAAAGATCAACGAGTTCCCGCAGACGTTGTTATCCTGAAGAGTTACACTAATGAGTCTACGACCGACGTTCCTACGTCTAATAACGAAGCGGAGTCTTTGCTACTGGATCCAGTCTCTGATCCTGCCATTGATCAGTCCACTAATACTATTGCTGAAGGCCACGAGTCTACATCGAAGCTTGGAAACACTCCTTCTGCCGATGCCAATGGTGTTGGCGAGACTTTTATCCGCACAGATCAACTTGATGGAGAGACAGACTGGAAACTCCGTCTCGGATCTCCACTTACGCAAGCGCTCGAGCCATCTGAGTTCGTTCGACTCCGAATTGTGGCGGGCAAACCGGATAAGAAAGTCAATGATTTCATTGGCACGGTGGAACTACTGCCTAAAAGTAGTGGTTATGATCCTCACTTGCCGAAAGCTTCTTCCTTGAACGACAGCACTTCACAGGACACTGGTCCGGAGTCATCCTCATTGACAATTGATAACACAGCTTGGGCGAATACCGTTCTGGCGTCGAACGCCACTACACTGGCCGTTGTAATTTATACTGGCTCCCAGACAAGGTCAGCACTCTCCACATCCCCATCTCGCTCCAAGACCGGTCTGCTTGAGTACGAAATCAACTCCCTGACCAAGATTCTCTGCGCTCTTACTCTAACGTTGTCGATTGTGCTCGTCGCGTTGGAGGGCTTTGAGCATGTTGAAGGCATCAAGTGGTATGTCAAGATCATGAGGTTCTTGGTACTTTTCTCAACGATTGTTCCCATAAGCCTTCGGGTAAATCTGGACATGGGAAAGAGTGTTTATTCTTGGTTCATCCAGAGAGACTCGGGCATTCAAGGAGCAGTGGTCAGAACCAGCACTATACCAGAGGAATTAGGACGAATTGAATATCTGCTTAGCGATAAAACCGGCACCTTGACGCAGAACGAAATGGAGATGAAGAAGATTCACGTCGGAACTGTATCGTACGCTAACGAAGCAATGGACGAAGTAGCTTCCTATATCAAACAAGGTTTTTCTGTTCCAGAATCTGCAGATGGTACTCAGCATCCGATGTTGATTACCCCATCCTCAAACTTTGTTCTATCATCAACAATGACAGCTACTCGAACAAGGAGAGAAATCGGATCACGTGTGCGTGATGTTGTCCTCGCCTTGGCTATTTGCCATAACGTCACGCCGACCGAAGAGGAAGAGGGCGGGCGGACTGTGACATCCTATCAAGCATCATCACCCGACGAAATCGCGATTGTGAAATGGACAGAAGCTGTGGGTCTTCGGTTGATTCATCGAGATCGAAAAGGGATGGTGCTCCAATCTGTGGATACTAAGCGCCCGGTCGTTCGGGTCCGTATTTTGGAGGTCTTCCCCTTCACATCTGACGGAAAGAGGATGGGAATCATAGTCCAGTTCTTGGATGGTTCAGAGACACAACCAACCTCGGATGTCGAGGCGGGAGAGATATGGTTCTTCCAGAAAGGTGCCGACACAGTCATGTCATCCATTGTCGCTGCCAATGACTGGCTTGATGAAGAGACCGCGAATATGGCTCGCGAAGGCCTTCGGACTTTGGTAGTGGGGAGGAAAAAGATGTCAGTTGCTCAATACAAAGAGTTTGCAGCCCAGTACAAGGAAGCTTCAGTCGCGATCAACAATCGAGATGCTGGGATGTCTAGGGTTGTGTCTCATTACCTTGAGCGCGATCTTGAACTGCTAGGTGTGACCGGTGTCGAAGACAAGCTGCAAAAAGATGTCAAGCCGTCCCTGGAATTGCTAAGAAATGCGGGCATTAAAATATGGATGTTGACAGGTGACAAGGTAGAGACTGCGCGTTGCGTCGCAGTCTCTGCCAAGCTGGTGGCTCGAGGCCAGTATATTCACACAATCGCCAAGCTCAAGCGCAAGGATAACGCACAAGACCACCTTGACTTTCTCCGCAGCAAAACCGATTCCTGTCTTCTCATCGACGGCGAGTCGCTCTCTCTACTCCTCACCCATTTCCGCACCGAGTTCATATCCCTCGCCGTCCTCCTTCCCGCCGTGATTGCGTGCCGCTGCTCTCCCACCCAGAAAGCAGACGTCGCCCTTCTCATCCGCGCCCACACCAAGAAACGTATCTGCTGTATTGGGGACGGCGGCAACGACGTCTCTATGATCCAAGCTGCCGACGTCGGCGTCGGTATCGTCGGCAAGGAAGGACGGCAAGCCTCCCTCGCCGCCGACTTTTCCATCACACAATTCCACCACCTTACCAAACTCCTCGTCTGGCACGGCCGCAATAGCTATAAACGCAGCGCGAAACTTGCGCAATTCGTTATACACCGCGGTCTCATCATCTCGGTCTGTCAAACCATGTACAGTATAGCAATCAAGTTTGAGCCCGAGGGCCTGTACAAAGATTGGTTGCTTGTAGGATATGCGACTGTGTACACCATGGCTCCCGTCTTCTCCCTCGTCCTTGACAAGGATGTGGATGAGAAGCTTGCGAATCTCTATCCGGAGCTCTACAAAGAGCTCACGACGGGCGCCGCGCTCTCTTACCGCACGTTCTTTGTCTGGGTATTTGTGTCTATCTATCAGGGCGGTATGATTCAAGGGCTCAGTCAGATCTTGACAGAAGTTGACGGGCCGCGCATGGTCGCTGTATCCTTCACTGTGCTTGTACTGAACGAACTATGTATGGTAGCCTTCGAAATCACGACGTGGCATCCGGTCATGATTTTCAGTCTGGTTGGCACACTGCTTGTGTACCTAGGAAGTATTCCATTCCTCGGGGGATACTTTGATCTGGGATTTATCATTACCTGGTAAGTTTGTTCTCTCTCTTCGGGACGCCGAGAGTGTGCTAATGCTATGTTTTAGGGGCTTTGTATGGCGCGTCGCAGCGATTAGTGCTATCAGTCTAATACCGCCGTATGCGGGCAAGCTGATCAGACGTACGATCAAGCCACCGAGCTACCGGAAAGTGCGGGGCATTTAAGTCAGGTTTCGCAAGGCGTCATTTAGCATAGCGTTTGGTGTTTAGGGGCCTACTTAGACTCGAATTCCAATCACCCATTACCTGTTTGAGTTCTTGACACCATGATCATCTTTTTTCATGCGCATCTTCCTTCTGTTCTCTCGTGCTAGTAGACCACTTGAATGACTGTAGAGTAGCTGTCTCGCATCTACGCTTATTGTTCCACGTATATGCTCCAGACGCAAACTCCTTTCTAGCGATGCCTGCGATGAGACACTTACGGTGCGCTAGATTCTATTTTGACCCACACTGTTATTCACGAACAACGAATATTTGCACAGATTCTAGCCAATGAAGTTTTATTGTTATGCTAGAGTAGAGAGTCAAAGCTAAGAATGTATATTGTTATCATCAGCCTGTCGTCCCTCTCTCCTTTGTAATCTTCATCTCGACAAGAGTTTCAAGTGCTGTGGTTGGGGTTGAGTCTCAAAGTATGACGGTGCCAGTTTTGTATTGGATAGTGATGGATTGGGAAGGTATGGTGTTAGATGGGGGGAGGGGGGCATGGGGCTAATGGGGCTAATGGGGCTAATGGGGGTATGGGATATGGGGATGTGAAGATGTCTGGGAATGTATGGGTATGTATGCACCTATTTCAAGAAACCTTAGGCGCTCATTCAAATCGCTCATGACAAGTGTCAGTAGCCTCGGTGATGGAAGTGGCAAGAAATATCCGGCAGGCAGTAACCCTCGTAATCATTTACAAGGAGTAAGAACCCGAGGTTAAGCAGCACCTGAAACAACTTCCATTTTTTCAAAGAAGCTCTAGGGTTGCAATCCCACAGAAGGCGAAGCTCTTGCAGCCTTTGAAAAGGGACAAGAGCGCCGGGCTTGAGCTGAACGCCACTTATGGTCTGGTCGCCGAACAGCCAGTCTGAAGCTTGCCTTAGGATTGGCGGCAAGCTCCCAATTTCCAGCCTGGTAACTGAGCAGAAGAAGTTGTTCTCGCCTCGTGGAAATGACAATGTCGACAGAGTGTCGTATAGAGGGGGCTCAGTGCTCTTCATGTAGATGTCATCCAAGTCGGGATTGAAAGCAAAGACCCTCTCTCTCAGCCCAAGACCAATAGCCCAGAAGTCTTCATTGCCTTGGGAGGCGAGTTGAACATGTCGAAAGGCTTCTTCTCGGCTTTCTCTGCAGACGTACAAGGCGGAAGGAAGATCATTACTGACTGGTGGCTGCGAAAACGACCATCCATTAGATCCATTTAATTCCCACTCAACTGCGCTGAAAGGTACAGGAAACAACTTTATAAGGCGTCGGGCAGGGAGTATGTAGCGCCAGATCAAGAGTCGCAATTCTATCGGAAGCTCTTGAAAATAGACAAAGTTTCCGAGATTCGGCTGTGCACCCTGACGGCTAAGCTGCTGCTCGAAAATGGGAAGCTTGGGTTCGAAGAGCCCGAGGGCTTTCATTTTCGAGTCTACCTCTTCTGGGTTGTCCATGATACTGGAGTTGACGGCGTTCAGTCGTTCCAGTTATCAGGATACTTGACAGCAGCCAGGACAGAGTTGCAAAAAGGCGAACAAGTCTCAAAGTGCGAGATGCTCTTGAAATACACCATGTTTCACATAATCGACATGAAAACGATGATTAATTCACCAGGTCTTCGAAATCGTGAATAGATGTATAGTCAGCAGTTCTTTGTGGAGCCTCCAGTACAGTGCCACTAAACAGTATTGTTAAACACTACTATTGAACAGAGCTATTGTACTCATTCACAGTAGTGCTAGGGAGGACTCTTTATTTGAATTCACTAGCAGTATGTTTGCTACCAAACTTAAATCGCTCCATTCCTTGCCTCATAGTTACGATTCTGACGCTAATATTGGCCATGTCCGCAGCTGCCTCTCCGAAGAAGGCCAAGGAAGCACGATCTACCACGTTGAGGATACGAAAGAGAGGCTACGCACTTTACTAAACCATGGTAATTGAGGTAAAACCGAAAGTCACTCAGTTCCAGCTCAGGCCATCGCCCACAATGATCGGCCTTCGCAGCCAACCAGGTTGCTCGATTTCATCCTCTGTTGGAGAACTGATATCACGTCTCTACCGATAGATCTTTCTTTTGAAGACTCCGTTATATAAGCTCATCTAACCACATAAATATACTCACTCTCAATCTCCTTCCAGAGGCCAACACTTATTAATTCCTAATAGTTCTCATATCTGACACGTGCTCCATTACCAGACTTCCAGACAATTACTAGTAAAAGCTCACATAAACCTTTGTAGGATCTGAGTCATTTGTATGTTAGAGATGAAGGATCAATGGCCGTATCTACGATAGCAGCTCTCCGTGTTTTCCTGGTCACGTCGACGTTGACCATGCCACGATACTAGCGTCGCCCCCTGAACCGTTCGCTTAACAGAACTATCTTGTGAGATAAATAGCCCCTATTCGAGCTTCGATCCACAGTTACCGCACCCTTACCGAGTCTCAACAAGTTAATTAATATCAGAATATATGATAATATACTTTTGAGATGTCTAGTAATAACATTCATTGCTGATAAAATCCTTGCTGAGCGTTCATCTCATTGATACCATCATACCCAAAATTCTCTGATTGATCACGTGTACGGCATAACATAGTTGCCGTCACGTGTGGCGTAAGTGCAGGTTTCTTAATAGCGTATGTGTGACCCGATAGTTTCGGATTCAAATTGTTTTATTTATTTATTAATTTAATGTCAGTTGTAGTGCTTGTCCAACCTCCCTACTTGTAGATTCCGCCTCTCAAGTATGCTCTAAAGATCACGAGCTTCTTATCGTTTCGTTGAAGGTGGCAGCACCTCGCTTGATTATTGCTGCTCATGCCTTCTCGATAGAGGTGTGCTAAATACGCAAGGGTGCTCTGCATCACCCTGCATATTTCGACGAGGGCTTCAGGAAATCGATAACTTAAGTGAATTAGAATTAGCTGAGCTGTGCTCACTATGACTGGTGGCTCAGAATTTCGGGGCACCAGTATAAAAAAGATCACTGACTCTGCTTGCTGCGCCAACGTAGGTTTCGCTAAACACTCGAACCCTCTGCAATTTTGATGAGTCTATCAAAAAGAACTCAAGTCTTAAAATGGGCCACCACCTCGATATTGGCAGCCGGCAAATATGTCTTATCCGTCTTAGCAAAGAACATTCCACGACCTCTATATGCCAAAACGACTGGTTATTCAATACCATCCACGTATCTATTGACTCCGAGGACCTTCCGCCTTATACAGCCTTGTCGTATGTATGGGGATTAGGCGAAGCAGACAGGTATAAGGTATCTATCCACAAGTCAGTATTGGAAATTACACCAAACCTTTATGGTGCGCTGAGCACCATTGAGAAAATTGAAGATCTTTCGGGTCAGTGGCTTTGGATCGATGCTATCTGTATTGACCAAAGTGATCTTGAAGAAAGGGCAGCGCAAGTCAAGTTGATGCGTGATCTCTACTCACGCGCGCACCGAACCATAGCCTACCTTGGCCCAGAAGATGATAGTGCTGAGATTGCACTCTCCTGGATAGAACGACTTGGCGCAGCCTATCCAAACTTAGATCAAATCCATTGGTTTGCAAAGGCGGCTGTGGGATCCCAATATGATCTGGAGTGGAAAAGTCTCAACTCTTTGTTTGGCCAGCAGTGGTGGCTCCGAGCTTGGATCTTGCAAGAGACTGTTCTGTCTTCCCAGATATACTTTCTATTCGGAAAGAAGATGATTCAAGACAAACTTATCATCAATGCGTTGTTGGTATTGAGAACCATCGCCGAAATCAGCGGGTCAGTCTTGACGAGGAAAGGTGTCTGGATGGATGGACAATCTTATGCATTTAGGTCGATCTACAAACGCTTCCATCTTCGGCATTGGTATAAGGAACGTCAACGGCTAACGCTTGGAAGCATCGTAACACAGAGGTACCACTTCTACGCGACGGATCCGAGAGACTATGTTTACGCACTGTTTGGCCTTTCCGAATATTCTGGTAATATTTTGGCACATGTAAACTACAAATTAATGGTCTGGCAAGTCTATGCGACACTTGTGAAATCTTATACACAAGTGTATGACAACCTCGACATTATTTGTCTTGCTACATCAGTTCGACGAATAGAGGGACTTCCATCTTGGGCTCCCGATCTCGCGTTCCGTAATGAGCCAGGTGTAACTTTTGTTCATGAAGACAGCCTTTGGCTAATGAGCCTTGATGCTAGAGAGTCACTGAACAAAGAGCAAACACAAGACGAGATATCGTTGCAGAATTTGTCTCGTCCAGTGTTAGAGACGAAAGCCACCTATGGAGCTTCGGGATCTACTCTCGTTCATGTTGCTTTTTCGGAGAACCTGAAAGCTCTCACTTCTAAAGCCGTGTATATCGACGCTGTTGGCGGCATTGCTGGATATCCACACCTGATCGGGAATGAAGTGCGAGTACCTGCGACTGTAGTCAGCTTCACCATGTCTAACGTGCAACCTCTGCTGGAGATTTCCGCCTACGGGACCCTCGAGGCCACCCGAGATGCCATTTGGCGATCTATGCTCTTTGACCGCATCAACGAATATGAGACTAGGCCTGCACCAGACTATGCGGCTGCGGTTCTTACTCATGGCTGCATTAGTGTCGAAGCCGGTCAAGGGGATCTAGGGTTGGCTGTTGTTTGGCGGGCGATGCGAGATTTTAAAATTGCCGGTAAATCACTTCATGATTGGATATGCAATGACATAGATCTCAATACAGCGGAACACAGAGTCAGGGAAGCACTTAAGATTCACTCAGAGTTTGAAGAGGCAGGAAAGGAGTCGAAACTTTATACATCTATTATCGAATCCTGTAAGCACAAGTTGATGGCAATGCAACGTCACTTATTCGTCACGCAAGAGGGATATATTGGCACTGCTCCCCTAGATACAGAGCGTGGGGATGAGGTGTGGATATTGTACGGCTGTAATATCCCTGTTCTCCTGCGAAAACTTAGCTCAGACCGGCGACGATTTATTGGAGAGTGTTATATTCACGGGTATATGTACGGGGAGGTGGTAGAGCAGCTGAGAATGGGCCAGCGGCAAACGTCAACAATTGTGTTAGAGTAGGCAAGCAAGCGAGCTTCTTATATTCTCTGTAAAAGTAATGCTTCGTTACTCTATAATAAATAGTAGTAGATATAGGCCGCTTATATGGGTCTTGTATATTATAGTAGTAGGGTCCTAGTTATAGTCTCTACTATATACCTAACCTCTACTCAATATAGTTCGCTCATACCTGGGGCGGAATTGAGTTACTGATGTAAGCACCTCTTACCGCCTACCTTATATAGTATCATTAGGGTTAGTCATCAGAAAACCAAACAGCCGTTTGGTTTTCTAGCCAACTACCAGCTATGAACGGAGAATGTTGGGACACGGGGTTTTCCGACAGATCCGCCTCGCGCAGCCATAGATTTCATTGCAATTCTACCAAGATTACTATAACTACACCGCCGCTAACCAGGATCTTTAATTGCTTGATTAGAGGAGGTATTAGCCTATGTAGCGACGGCATATAACATAGCGCACTCTAGCCGCTACAATATTAAGAATCCCGTTTTTGTATTATAATAA
This sequence comes from Proliferodiscus dingleyae, assembly GCA_003988795.1. Taxonomy (NCBI): domain Eukaryota; kingdom Fungi; phylum Ascomycota; class Leotiomycetes; order Helotiales; family Lachnaceae; genus Proliferodiscus; species Proliferodiscus dingleyae. The sequence goes on from QYAK01000021.1 coordinate 305,433, forward strand.
AATCGTAATATCTATATCTAGTTGTTTTATAAGTTTAGAAGTTAGAAAAAGCTTAAGGGTAATATTACAAGTCAAGGAGTCTGTTATTATGTTAAAAGGAGGCCTTCCGTAACTTTAATAAGGCAGTAATAACATAGTTATAATTTTCGAAATTAAGGGCTAGGAGTATTTGGGAGTAGTATATAATACAACTAAAGTAAAAATAAATTCAAGCTTTTATATGTTTACGGATTTTTAGTCGCTTGAACTCGAAGTACTTACGTTTTGTCTCGTTATAGGCTGCGTCTCGGCACGTAGGGATGGACGTTATTCCTAAACTGCCATTGTTGTTATATAACGTTGAGACTCGCTATCTATGGCATGATCTACAAATCCAGTCCTGTTAATAATTAGGTCCGACAACCACAAAACAAAGACTGGCACGATGATACAAAAGAACAGAGAGAAACAGCTCTAACCTGATATGAAATGAAGATTTGAAATCGGTCTGCTGAGTAAAATGTATAAGGAGTAACAACTTAATTTCTATTTCAAAGCCCGTCAGACTATTCATTGTGGTTTCCAAATTTTCCGGACGTAAATATGTAGTCTTTAGAAAATACTATCAAATTCTCGACATGCAAAAATGAGAGGCGAGAGGTATTTTCAGTACACATCCACTACCAGCTAAGTAGTAAAAACCAGAATCTTATCTTGCCAGCAAGACTCACTGCCCCCATTTTTAAATTCTTCCGCTCGATCATGTTTTGTGGTGCTCCTTAAGTATTGAAGACCCGCAGTCATAGCATTTGCTCCAAAATGTGATCAACGACCGTATTCCGCCCCATTCCAGTCCCAGGGTTCCGAAGTATGTCCAGACTTTCGGCAACATGCCTCATATCCCGTTTCCACGTAACGATGACTTCGGGAATGTCATAGGACGGATCTTTAGCATGTAGCCTTTCGAGATGTTGCTGTATGGTTGATTTGCATTCTTCCGGCGGAACCACCAGGAGCGTGAGGTACAATCTCAATGTCTTCAGGTTCTTGAAAGCACGCCAGTTGCAGTACTTCTCTTCCACGAGCCGCACTTTACGGGCTTCTGGAGGTATCGTTGGATTATCCCAGACCGCGACTGAGTTTATGTGAAACCACTCCCAAACGAAGTAATCTATCTCCAGGAATTGTACAGCTTTGGAGAATCGATATGATTGGAAGTCTTCACTATCATCGGTCATATCTATGACGAAGACGGTATCGATAGCCGGATTGAAATATGCGCAGTATGGCGGTGTTTTGATTGGAGAATAAAGGATCTGGTAAGACTTTAGAAACTCCTTTCGGCTCTCATGATTGACTAGGAGGAGCTTGGGGCAAAAGTTATTTTCAACACGTGGTATGCATTCACCGTCGTCATGGGGCGCGTCAAATTGGATCTTAATTCGTCGAGGCCCGGGAAAAGCAGCGCGCCAAACCCGTAGTCGAAGCTCCGGCGGAAGCTTATTGAAGAGTGGGAAAGCGGTTGCGATGCCATCACGCAAAATCTCAGAGTAGAGCTGCATAGTGGGATCGGGAAGCTCATATCGGAAGATATTTAGAGTTTCGACTTCTTCAGAAACCATGGCTACTGCTTGACTCTGTTCTTACGAGCTTAGCGTAATAGCGGGTGCTATACAAGAACAAAGAAGAGAGCCCAGGAACCAGATAAAAGCAGAAGGTGTTGGTCTCGTAGTTGCAAAAGACGATTTGTTGGAGGGAGAGACTGAGACCCAAGGGCTTGAGAGATGTAGATGCAAGAAAGAAAACTGAAGCTTAAATAGCAAATGGACCGAGAAAGGAAAACAAGAGTGTTGTAATAGAACAACCATTACCTGACCTTATTCATTCAAACCTGTTCTGTGCGATCCCCTCTCAATACCTCCATAGCAAACATCATTTTCAACAAGACACTTAGTCTGTGAATTAGGCAGCAGCCCACCAGTTAAGTATAATTCAAACCAGGTAGTTTCTCTCAATAATTACTCAAGATAGACAATAAACGCTTCTTACAACAAAAAAAGAGCGACCCCCCCTCTCAAAGCCCTCAATAGCAAACACCCATCCAGCAAGACACTTAGTCCGTGAATTAGGCAGCAGGCCCACCAGCTAGGTATCACGCAAGACAGGTTGTTTTTCTCTCAGGAAAGAACAATAACTAGAAACTGCGCACCTGGGTCGTCCGTTAAGAAACCAATTTGGGAGCCTAATACTCAAGAAAGATAAAATAAACGCTCCTCACAACCCAAAAAAAAAGAGAAAAAAGTAGAATGGAGTAAAAAAGAGCCCATCGCTCGCTTTGCGTTGAAAAGATAGGGGGGGGGGTTACCAGGCAAAAGGGAGAGTATGTAAATTTATCACACCACCCTGCTATTCACCCTATTCACACAAAAACACAAAATCCCCAGAGATAAAAATTCACCCTCACCTTACCATACACATAACTCAAACTCAACCTCTAATCTTCACACACACACACACACACACACACACATATAAACCCCAAAACAACCAAACAACCAAACAAAAAAAAAAAAACACTCAAGTCTCCCGCTAGGAAAAAAAAAAAAAAAAAAAAAAAAAAAAAACAAGAGATAAAACAGTGAATTCTTTTGGGGGGTTTTTTTATTTTTTTGTTTTCTTGTTTTTTTTTTTTTTGGCTCTTGTGTAGTGTGGTTTTTCTTGAGAGAAAGGGGGGACTTGACTCGAACTTGATTCGATTTTTGACTCGACTTGACTTGACTCGACTCGACTTGACTTTGACTTGATTCATGTGTGATAATTATGGCTCTGGGCAGCGGGGAGGAGGAAAATTAAATCATGAGGAAGAGAGGAAGAGAAGAAGAGAAGAGAAAGAAAGGAAGGAAGGAAAGAAAGAAAGAAAGAAAGAAAGAAAAGGACCCGCTCACCAAAAAATGCACGTTTGTCTAGCATTGATTAGCAGATTTTGTTTTCCGGTGCGTTCAAGTAGATGCACGACTTTTGTTTTGGAATTAGTTCGGAAGGGTAAGGTAAGGTAGGGTAAGATTTCTCGTGTGTGATGAATGAATGAATGAATGATGCACGCGCCACATTACATTTCAGCAGAAAGTAAAATGGATAGTTATCATTATTAAAGTTAATTTATACACAATCAATTTGCGGTTATGTAATCCCCTCTCGAAAACTTGGATGTCAATGCGCAACTCAGAAGCATGCATGCAATAATGGTTGAAATTTTTCAAATAGTACAACTTTGGGCCATCTCTAAAGTTTGATCTGGCAGGATGCTTAAGCTTTGGTTCGCGATGTCGCGCTCCTCATTGGCCCACTTAAGTCTACAAGAACATAGCAGCGAGACCGCCGGCAGCGGCGATGAAGCTGAAGCCGTAGGTGGAACCGGCAGCTGCGGATGCGCTGGCGGAGGCGGAACCAGTAGAGCTGGTCATCGAGCTGGTCTTGCTTGCACCGCTGGATCCGCTGGAGGTGGAGCTCGAGTTGCCGACCAGAGTAGCGTTGGCAACGGCGGGCATCATGGCAGTGCCGTTGTAAGCAGCGCAGGTAGCGTTCTCAGCAGTTGGGCAGGACTCGTCGGTGCAAATGCTCTGGAGCTGCGCGCCCTGGGCTGGGATGACGGTGGTCGCCGGTGCGCACTTGTAGTCGAAGAGCATGGTGAGAGCCTTGCCGACCGCGGTGACATCGTCGGTGGTGACACCAAAGGAGGCAGCCGACATTCCGACCTGCTGGATGAAGTATCCAACCTGGGCGGGGTTCAAATCCATGAACCTGCGATGGTTAGCACAGAACCGCGTTTGGGTAACAAGAAATCGTACTTGTGGACATCGTATTGAGAGCCGAAGCCACTGTAGGCCGGGTAGTCCGAGGTGCCCATCATGGAGCATCCCAGGAGTGCACCGAAGTATTCGTACAAGTGAGTCAACAGCAGGCTATGGTAATGTCAGCCAGAATCTCAAGGCGGCGCGCCGGTCTACACACTATTGATTGGAGTTGGTGCCCATGGATGGCATGTTCTTCATCAACGGAGCAGCTCCACCATCGTCCAGAAAGTTGATGGCGACTCCGCTGCTGCCGCCACGGTTGGAGGAGGCAAAGCCACCGTTGAAGTAGGGGAGAAGGTTGACCGCGGTGCCATTGTAAGTTCCTGGAGCCAGGATACCTGCGACCTTGATGCCGACATTGGGCATGGTGTCTGGAGTGAGTTAGCGGTAGCTGGGGCAGGTTACAGATGGGAATGAAGGCGTACAGTTGCCAATGACGGCGGTGTTGACGACCAGGGTCAAGAGAGTCTTCTGGTTGGCAGCAGTATTGTTCATCAACAGAGCCGTGGTGTAATAGTCGCACATCGACGTGTTCGAAGGGCGCTGAGCAGCCACTCCCACCGCAACGGCGGCCGCTGTAGCAAGAGTCTTGAGAAGCATGCTGGCGAGGATGGAGTGAATTCGATCTGCAATTCAGATAGATAGAAGATGGGACTTTGTTGTTTGTTTTTGCTTGAGGAGGAGCAAGAAGAAGAGAACTGAGCCAAAAGAAGTGTAACAGCTGAATTGGCAACAGATAGGATCTGGGAAAGGAGAGGAAAGGAGAAGAAAGGAGACAACCGAGCTGGAGCGGGATGGATGCTACCCGGGTCAACGCCGCCCAGAAAGGGGAGGAGCAGCAGCAGGAGGAGGAGGAGGAGGAGGAGGAGACTTCCTTCCTTCCTTCCATCGCAATAAGCAGAGAATGTTGAACGCGCCCGAATAGGGAAGAAGGCAACAAAGAACCGGGAGCCCAGCTGTCTAGGTCATCTGAAGACGGCCTAGAGGACCGGGATGACCCAGTAGATTTGGGTCAAACAAATCACTCCGACTTGATTGGCTCCTTCATGGGCTCCTTGGTCCGGCCATTCCACGTGGATGAGGGGACGTGGAGGTCGTGGCCGTGTATACGAGCAGCTGGTATGTGTGTAAGTGTGTGTAAGCGTGTGTACTGTGTACTGTTCGTGTTGCTGTACCTGGATTAGGTCGGAATGGAAGTTACCCGGGACAACTAGACGAGGGTCAGGAATGTGTCCACCACGTCCCAAATGGGTCCGCCACAGGTACAGATGTACAGATGCGGCGCTAGAAAGGCATCCAAGGGAGCAGCGTGAGTCTCTTTGAGTCAAGTGTCGGCGCGCGTAGCGGCTCTGATGTGGAATGCATGACTTGTCATTGGGTGGGAGGGAGTGGTGCATGCAGTTGCGGAGATTGTTCTTGTCTTAGGGAATCTGTCTCAGCCTTTCGAGCCCCTCAACCGGTGGAGATTGCTCTCTTTCTGGAAAATGCTTCAAGAGTCTCATTATTGATGACGGGACCTGATAACATCTCTGTCGAGAGGCGCTAGGAATCTGATGTCGCGAACTACCACTACCACTACCACTACCACCACCTCCAAGTAATGACCTCCAAAACACAACCACAGGTTTCATCCCGTGAGAGTCCCAGATGTGCCTACATACTCTCCTCCTCTCCTCTGTCTCGTCTCCTGCCACTCTTATTGATGACATTACTTAACCATCTCACCCCCAACCCCTGTAGACCCTGCACGCACTACGCAATGTCCAAGGTTGTTGCAAATCGGCTGCCTCTCATTGGTCAATGTCGCTCGTGGACAGCATTAAGCTTAGCTCCCCCGCGAGCTAGGCGATCCTCGCCCAACATCTCATCCACCAGCGCGCCCGGAAAGCCACTTCTCCGACGGAAGAGCCTCGTTCCAGGGGCAAACCCGCGATGATCTTTCTGCCTTGGGAATGAGCGACTTCGGTCTCTTGGTCCGCGCCATGGAATCACTTATGGTATCGTGGGATTCACGGATGATATCTAGTAGTGTAGCAAGTCCGTCGCCTTATCAATAAGATCAATAAAACTTATAAAGTAAGTTACGACTCGTTAAGTTGACCCAAGTCGTAGCGTCTACTTTGCACCAATGGGTGTTAGCCGGGAGTCATCACAACGTGAAAGACAACTTCTTCGCGGTATCCTCCTTATAATTCATCTAAACCAAAGCCAAGCCAGGATTGATACCAAGAGGGGGGTCTATTGTTTGTGCCCTAGCATATCTTAGTCTTCGATAGGCTCCTAGAGGCATGTCATTTCTTGGAATGGCAACGGATTTGCTATATTCTAGGATGGAGGTCACGAATAGATAGCAGCTAACAAGAGTCTCAACTTGTAGCTGAATTACTAATTCTCAGATGATATGTCCTTCTGGTGTTTAAGATTACCAGATCTTGTTTTGTCGCCCAAGACTATTTCGACCGCCGTCTATCACCCCTGTTTCTCGGTGACTGCGAATCGTCTGTTGTTTCTGAAATTTTATAATTGCGTCGAGTTCTCGAGCAGCGGAAGAATTATGTCCAAATACATCCATCACTACAGCGGTGACTGAATGGAGGTATGGATGTGTGTTCTCCTCATCCCATGCACTGGCATCGACACCTCGTTGTATAGATGCTGGAGAGCGTGGCTTTAAGTGGGTCTCTGCTGTCTCTGCAGAAATTTGGCTCGGTTGGTCGACGAGGCAAATACTCTTGTAGAAATCATTGCAATTTTCCAGACAACAGGCGTATGGATCTGCACCATGGAGTAGCATAGCTTTGAGCACACTTAGACAACATTCTAGTTTCGCTGCGAGTACCAAGTGTTCCTTCCGAGCATGAATTTGGTGCAGAGCGTATTCAAAGATCGTATGACCCTGGTAAGATTCATTCGGATCGAATCCCCAGTCAAGAAGTTGATTGAGCGTCTTGACATCAAATGACATGCAGTCCGAGCTCTTTCCACCCTCCCACTGTGCCCAATTGTGGAATGAGATTGTGTATGCGATTAGTGGAAGCCCTGGTCGCTTCACCATGTCCAAGAATGGAAGAGACAGACTACCCAGTTGAGTTCGGTGGCTTGAGAAGGCATTATGTCTTCTTCGAGCAGTGACTATCCAGGTGAGGCCAAGTTGAATAGCGATTGAGTCGAGATCGTCACCCCAATCTGGCCGGTGCCCCTTCCACTTTGGATCTCCTCGAGACCAGTGTGACTCTCCACCAAACTCCTCCCAGCGTGCAGTTAAGACTCTGTCATAATCCTCTATTACCTGGATGAGTATATCAGAGGGAGTTATTTGGAGGTCTCTGACCTTTGTCAGAAAAGAAACACCGGTCGCATAGATATTTTCAGTCGGCTGAGTTTTTAATTTGACCAGAGAAGCCGCCAGAACTGCCATATGAAGATCAAACCCACTCTTCAACGTCCACATCGTAACTCGTCGCCAGTTCTGCGGTTGTTCCAAGAAGTCTCTCGCCGTCTGATGCAAATAAGACATCCAGTATATTCCATGGCTCTGATTTGAAAGCCTCTGCTCTTTCGCTGCCAGTCCGTCTTCCTGCGCAGGCGAGCCTGTCGAGGTGCATTCATGAGTCTCTTGGTCCTTAGCTTCTGTTGATGATGATTTCGGATTGGAAAATTGGTTCTGAGCTTGATTCCACTCACTGAGTAGACCTAGCTGGGTAGCCCCACTTTTATCTTGCCTTAAAACAAGAAACATGTGCAACCATTCCACGAGATTTCCACCGTGTTTATTGCGTAACCATAATGCATTGAAATATAGCCAGTCTTCAAGAGTGAAGTGATGATGTAGATCAGGGTGTGTAGGGGGTAGATGCCCGCACCTGAGGTAATACTTGGCGGTCATCTGTGAGGTGACGAAGTCTATGCATGCTGGGCTGTCTATATCACTCATCAAGCGTTCAGGATTTCTGGGTAGGCTGGTCAAAGACGCAAAACGTTCGGGCCTATTGGCTCTCTCACTGACAGGTGGTGCATTCTGCTTCCATGACAGCTCCTGTGTTTGGCTTATGTTCTGTGAAAGCTGAGAAGTCTCGGAAACTCGATGGCGCTCATCGGAAGTAGCTGCGATCCGCTTCATATCGACAGAGCTTTCGGCTTCTGTGGCAGTCTCTAATAAGCCCCCACATCTGCTGCTAAGTCTCAGTTTCGTAATTTCTGTATCAAACCCCCCAAAGTCAAAGTGGTTGCTAACGAGGTTGCTAGCGGGCACGACTGGCAGTTCAATAGCTAGCTGGGGAGCCGGGTGAAGAAGGGCGTAGTGAAGAGTGAATAGGTCGAGGACATGGTCGCTAGCTCGGAAGATCTGGAAGATCTTGGATGACTCTTCTTGGTACTCGGGTTCGATACGATCCAAAATATGACCATAAAGATTCTGTAAATCAATAGGTAAAGCATTTAGTCTCTGTTGAAGGTGTTGCATTGCGTCGCCACTTCTAAGACCATGTATGAGGGATTTGACAACCAGGACTACCCAGAGAAAGACACCGCTAGCTCTTTGAACGATCTCCGTAATTAACCAATTCCCACCTCGTGCATCCTTCTGCAGTAGCCAACGCATATGTCTGTGACTTCCAAGCTTCTGAGTAACATATTGCTTGATATCATCATGAGTAAGATCCTGCAATTTTAGGCTGGGTGTTTTCATGAATATTGACTGAAACACCGACAGAGGGTGACTAGACACACAAAATTTTGCATAAGGTGATGACTCTGCAGGTTTGTAGACGCATTCGGCAATATCTCCAGGCTCGCCCTCGTATTCGTCTAAACCGTCAATGAAGAAGCACATCTTCAGAGACTCATCAGCGAGTTCTACCACATCTTTGAAAGCCCGCTGAAGTCGACCAAGCGACCATTCTTGGCTGGCCAGTTCGAGATAGCTCAAGTCAGTACCACATGTTCGTTCCCACTCTTCTCGGAAAATTTTGAGGATGAGGTCTTCTTTTTTAGAGAGAACCTCATACAATAGAGTCCGCAAGAGACCAGCATGAGATCTTTGTTCTGGCGATCCACTGCTCCAGAAATAGAAGGCTCCAAATAAGAGCTCGGCACGCCCGCTCCATTTCTTCAGAAGCATTTTGGTGGTAGGGTGGTCGATAATGAAGCGCATCAACGTGGACTTACCTGAAGCAGGTTTGCCCTGAATCCAATATACACCAGAGCTATTTGTGAGCCACCCAGAAAAGTTATACCAGGGTTTCTGATGTGTTCCCGGATCACGGAAAATCCAGTGAAACGTGGCCTCATGAGGTGAAGAGATACTTTCGGGCCGGTGCGTCATATCTGAGAATCGTAGACTGTCCAGGATAGAACGCTGGACTTGTCGGGCTCGATCGGTGCGCTTCGAGTTGTCCCGGTCGATGAGTTTCGCAGCAGCCTCACGGGCTTCTCCCAGTAGCTGTCTGAATGTAGTGACCTCCATATCGTGAGCAGATTTTCTCTCAACCAAGAGCTCAATGACACGCTGGGTATTGGCATCGAGACGTCGAAACTGGTTATCACGTTGGATATTTTCCAAACCAAGCCTCTCAAATAACGACTTTTGAGTGTTGTCCAACCGATCAACGCGCTGGAAAAAATCCTGGCTGGATGGAGTAGATCTGAGCAGTCCATCAATCACCGTCTGAGTTTTATTATCTAGCGCCTCAAGTCGGCTCTTGGTTTCAACAGACATTGACGAGAAGCTTTCTCTATGATATAGTCTCATCAGTCGAGCCTGAATTGGCATCGATATACAGGCTTAATTACCTCAATAGGATAAGGACCTCTGTGTCAAGCTCGGCTCTTAAGTCCGCAAGCTTCTTTGCCATGCTGTCAATTTCTCTCTTTGACCAAACACTTTTGAGTGCTTGACGAAAACTTTTCCATTTTCGATGTCTCGACTGATCCGGTACTTCTAGTTGGTGTAAATGCTGTAGTAGTTCCGTTGCTATCAAGCCACACTCCTTGCCTATCGTCGGTAACCGCGTGTCTGCAAGACTGCTGTCAGGATACACGAGCAGTGAGGTCACCGGTGCTGCCACACTCTTAGCCAATCCTTCGAGTCGCATGGTAACTGTTTTAGTCTGATCGTGCTCTTCCAAAACTCCATCGGTCGAGAGATAGATATCCTTGCTCTTACAAATAATCTTTCTTGCGAAATCGACGAATTGCACCGTCGACGCCGCAATTGAAAGCGCCGATATGGGATCAAGTACCATTTCGTGTCTACAGGAAAACAGTCAATGAGATGATTGGACCCGGATTCAGAGGATTGCACTGCTCTCAGATACGGCGCGAAACATTCTTCGAACTAACTTGAACATCATGTGCGAAAATACCAACTATCTTTGCGACACCAAAAGGAGCAAAAATTCAAGAGGAAGAAAGTTCCCCTAAACACAGCCTGATTTCGAGGTCGAATCTGCCTTGTAAAGTGGGGCTCTGGTGGCACACTGGCTCATCAACAAGTAGATGTCAGCGTTTCGGCGAGGCTGCATATCGGATCTTTTCTCCATAGTCCGAAAGAGTATAGCAGGGGCGCATTGAAGTACTGTATTCACAGGGTATGTTCACAACCCCGGGGTATTTGCCTTGTTTGACTTTGCAGCGACAAAATACTGGTGGTGGCGTAGGCAAGACCAAATTGCAGGCTTTTTAATGATTGAGTAAACGATCTCTGGGTAGGTAGGGTGAGCATGCACTGCCTTATACTGAAATAGGCATCAAAACGTGCGTTAGCAAGATCTTTGATAGTGTAGTTGCCTTTCGCACTTGTAGAATTCGAGTACTATTGCAAGACGTTCGAAGGCCTGCCGACCAAAGATCCAAGAGTGATTCAGACCCTACAAGTTAGTAGTTAGAAGAAGAGTGCTATCCCTACCAGTCACTCTGCGTCTCTAAGTGATTTGCATACTACCTGGCAGTTTTCGCCTGCAAAAATTGTTTCGATAAGACTTGCTCTGTGTCGCATTTCAACTTTGCGTGCATTGATGTGGCAGGCTGCCCATAGCTTATAATACATCCCCATAGCTTAGTTCTGTACATATCACGCAGAAATCTCACTTTTTACCCACTTCTCTAGACCACCCCGTGCAATAATTTCCTGTACATTTGGCGGCAACTCACCTACCTTCTGGCTCCAAATCGGTCCTCCTTCTCCCTCCGTGACAACGACTCGACTCCTCCTCACATCCCATGTTAACTTCCAGCCCGTCCTTCTCGTTAGAACCTTCTCCCCTTGAGGACTGCTCTGTTTCGCTGGCGGCGGACTATCCAGGCTCTCCTTATTCTTCGATGGCTCTTTGACATCCGTCTTTGCCTCCACGCTTGGACTCGAGAACGTCTCTCTTAATCTCTGAACCAACCGCGGCACCTCTACGCCCATGAGTGCATTATTGATGCTGTTCCTGCTAAATATGTTGCCGAAGCTGCCAGAGACAACAAGCGGGATCTTCTTCGCTAGAATCGCTGTCGCCGCTTGTTCTCTGCTGCTGCCGCAGCCGAAGTTGAAACCCGCGACTAGTATATCGCCTTCTTTGGCAACAGATCCGAAGGTCTTGTCGTAGTTCTCCATGCATACCTCTGCCATCTTCTCCACGGGTACATTGTCCTGGTAGGTGTATTTGCCCGGATAGATGCCGTCAGTGTTAATGTTGTCCGCGTCACAAAAGACAATCTCTCCTTCCACCTTCTCGGGAAAACCAGGTAGGATATCTGTAAGTTGTTCATCCGCTGCCTCGACGGGATCAGCGGGCTGGTCGGAGCCACCGAAGAGCGAAGATTCGGCATTCGCGATGATAGAATCCGCATCTGCTAGTAACTTGTCCAGCGCGTCGCCGACGCTGATCGCACGGTCTTCTTCAGCATTGCCGTTACCCTCTCCAAGCACAACTTTCTCAACGCCAACGGGCTGCTCGTACCATCCAGGTCCACTGATCTTGCCGCTCATTGCGCTAGCTGCTACGACTTCGGGACTGGCGAGATAGGCTTTCGCATCTGGCGAACCCATGCGGCCTTTGAAGTTACGATTGCTGGCGCTGATGCCGACTTCACCTGGCTCGAGTAAGCCCGTACCAAGACCAATACATGGCCCACAGCCAGCGGGTAATGGCTTGGCTCCTGCTGCAAGGAGCGCTTGCCAGTCCCCTGCTTCTTCTGCTGCTTTTTGTTCCGGTATTGATGCAGCTGCGATATAGAACTCCACGCCTGGTGCAATTTTGGCAGGGTTACCTTCCGTTGACACGTCTTTGAAAACCTTGGCAGCTGCTGCGAGATCCGACGCTCTTGAATTGGTGCAGGATACTAGGTAGGCTTTGTTGAGCTTGATGCTTTGAGCCTCCAAGTCCCGAAGAGGTGTCGCAACTTTGACGGAGTTCGGTCCAGAAACGTACGGTGATAGGGTTGAGAGGTTGAGGTATAGTGATTTCGCATATGTGGCGCCTTTGTCCGCAACCAGCTGGTTCTGTATTAAATCATCTATCCTTTGGTGTGTAAATCGTGCGTCCGCTTTTGGCGCGTCGAATAATGCAGACGTCGTAGCCTTCGATCTCATCCAAGCCTGCAACATCGAGTCGATTGGAAACAATCCAGTTAACGCTCCCCACTCCGTCGTCATGTTCGCAATCGCCAATCGATCATCCACTGGTAGACTTCTCATTGTCTCCTCGCTCCCAGTAAACTCAATCGCATGATTTAACACCTCGTCTCCATTGAATAGCCCGCACAGGGCAACTATAACATCCTTACCCGTCACTCCCTTTGGTAGTACTCCTGTGAAAGTGACCTTTGCAATAGGAGGAATCTGCCACCACGTCTTTCCTGTCGCCCAGATACTGGCCGCATCCGTCCTCACCATCGCCGTGCCTAAGCATCCAACTCCACCGTACATATTACTGTGGCTATCACTCGCAACCGTCATGGTACCAGGCCACGCGTAGCCCTCTTCGACCATAATCTGGTGCCCTATACCCCTTCCAGCTGGGTAGAAATCGACGCCCTGCTTCTTGGCAAATTCCTCGATCTGCCTATACTTCTTCAGATTGCTCTCGCTCTTATTCTGCACATCGTGGTCCAGCGTCATGACAATCTGTGTGGGGGAGTGGATCTTCGAAGCCCCAATGGACATGAACTTCAGAGCAACAGGCCAGGAGTTGTCATGGGTCATGCAATGGTGCGGGGATAGGGTCACATAGTCGCCTGCTTTCACGAATTTGTCTTTTGGTAGTCCGAGTGAGTATCGTTGCACGATCTTCTCAGTCAGGGTCTGGGGTATCTTTGGAGATGAGGTTTTGAGGGAGGAGAGGATCGCCGAGGCATTTGGATCGGATGATTGGGCGTGGAAGACATCTTGAAAGCGTTGTGCGGTGGAGGTGAAGGCTCGGAGGGAGGAGTGGTGGTATCGGAGGGGGAGGAGGTTTTGCGATGGTCTGGCCCGCAGACCTGCGAGCGCGAGTCTTTGCTGTTGAGTGTGAGCATACGCATTAACAGTGAGAGAATGAAACAGGTCAGCTTACCGGTATCATTTTGCGGCCATTGACACACAATTGCGGATTTGGATGCAGAGAGAGAGAGGTGTGAGGGATGGAATATATCCCCAGACTTTTTTTGCTGACCATAATTATATCTCGAATTCCATTGGTTGGAATTGTCCCAGTCTGTTGCGCGATCGGACCCGCAGGTAATAAATGAGCTTAATCAGACTTCTAAAATAATTTGAACAGCATCAGAGATGTTTAAGTTATTCAAATTTAGGGGATGCTGGATATATGCTATTCTTTTTCTTGTTTTAAATGTAATGTGAAGATGAAAAAGATGATTACTCCTTGCTCTCTCCATCAACTGCGCATCCTCAATGACGCGAATCTGCGATTGGAACCGCGTGGCTTGCGGCACGATTGACAGGGAAGCGAATCTATCTGCATCACATCGCAGCTGGCTTGCACCTCCACATCTTAAGTCCTGCTCATATTACCTACAACTCCTCCAATCCACTTCCTGTCGCATCCTTGAAAAGAGTCGATACATCAGAACTTCTGAGATGCATTGCCTTCACACTTCCTAAAACATTTTTACAACTATGCCACCCCGACATCTCCTGATACGCCGGCGATTATGAATGAAGCCTCTATTCACAGGCATTTCTTCAACGATTCCCTGTCATTCGCTCTCGATATCATGTCACCGATGTTCACAAGGACATACACTCGTTCAACATTCTTCCAGCCATGAGCTGAGTACATTAACACCCACAAATACTAACATCACAGCACAAAATGGACTCTTCCACCCCCAAACCGCCAGTCCTCTCTCCTATCACTCCTCGCCTTTCACAACACCTCCGTACCGACTCTTCAGCTCGCTCACCAACCCGCGAGCGTCTCAAAGATGACCTTCTTTCCGACCTGTCTCCAGCCACGACCCTCGAGGCCTTCACATACCCCTCGGGGAGATTGCGCGCTTCCGTGGAGGCAGCGTCTGAATCAGAGCGGGCATTTGGTATCCGCGCGACTCTTGCTTCAAAGAAGATACAAGCATGGGTAAATGAGCTGTCCAGCTGGTCGTGGCCTGCGCAAAACGGTTTCGAGCCGCCAACGGGGAAGAGATGGAAGACTTCCGATGATGGCCGTCTGGAGACCGAGGAAGGAGTGGAATATATTGGAAGTCTCCCGGCGGATAATGTGCACCGGTACGAGATTCGAGTTGAGGAGATACAAGAAGACATGGAGGATTTGAATGTTGAGGATATCAAGCGGCAAGTTCTCGACACACATTCCGGGCGGTCAAGGCCTTCTTCGTCCGCCTCCGCTTCTCCAATTTCACCATTTTTGTCATCTTACACGAAAATGGACGACCTCACGGCGGTGGTGACGGCTACTGTTCTTCAATCTCTGCCATATCTGTCGAAGCTGATGCGTTTGATGAACGTCTGGAGTATCCGTCTCGCCGTATTGAAGAAAGTCCCTGCTCTTTTGTCGACCCTGATTGATGCAGAAGTTGCATTACGGTCGGGATGGAACGCTATCGAAGTACCTCAGAACGACGAATCACTGTCTCGAGAAACATTAAATGTCATGAAAGATGTACTGCAAGACAAAGTCACGAGCCTAGGCCAGGATCTGGACTACATGTTGGATACTCTAGAGGGGCATCTGGATACATTGCCGGATAAATGGTTGGATCGGATGGAAGCCATCGAGGCTGATTATGGAGAGTGGGTCGTCGCCGGAGATAGGAAGATAAAGCAAGGGGAGTGGGCAAGACTAGCTAAAGAGCGAGAAGAGAAAGAAGAAGCTGCAAGGGCAAGAGCAGCTGAGCTTGCTGAGATTGCTAGATTGAAGAGTGAACAGGAAGCCGAAGATGCCAGGAATGCAGAAAAGGAGGCGGCAAGATTGAAAGCTGAAGAAGACGCTGAGAATGCCAAGCGACGTATTGCCGATGAGGCGAGACAGGAAGCAGAAAGAGCTGCAGAAGAAGCCAGGAAGCTGGAAGAGCAAGCCCTCAAGATTGCTCAGCAGCGGGCACTGAAGGATGCAGAAGAAGCACAGCTATTGAGGAATCAAGAGGCCGAAGAGCCCAAAAGGGTGGAAGACCAGCAGACATCAGAAGGTACTGAACAAGATGAAGAGTCTTCTGAGATCACCCAACGACGAGTTCTCAAAAGTTTGGAGGACACTGAAGTTGCTGGGAGAGATAATGCTGGTCATCGACTTTCGGGGCTGGACCACGGAGACGCATCTTCCACCGAGGGGCTTTCAACCACTATCTCGGTTCCCAGCTTCTCTGCACTAGATGGCGAACTTGAATCAAGGTTAGGACAAGTTTACTCCATTGATAAGCCTGCCTCGCCTGAAAGAGAATCTGATGATCCTACTGGTGCGGACTCGATCGCCACGGACCCACCAGACAGCTCTCGAGAGTCTCGTTCTCACTCTCCTCCGATCATGCAAATCTCTTCTTTCGATGGCACTGATGATTCTAATGACGCCACCTCTACGATCTCCAAATCCCAAGACGGAACTAGGTCTCAGACGGACAGGAGCGACCAACAACGGCCCAACAACATCATCATTCCACCTTCTGGAAGCCCCAGTAAAGCTCCTCAGTCAATTTCGACCCCTTCGTCCGTAGGCCGCGGAAGTGACTGGGATAACAAGGATAGGTCCAGCCCATCGACCCCTAGAAGCATCTCTCGTTTCAGTCACGCTCTTGTCGACTTCATCCGCCGCTCGCCACCGATCGAAGGAGTTTCTAAAGCCCCTATAAACCTATCAGAATCAAGTTTGGATCAGGGTGTCAGCAATACTTGCCAAGATACAGACCATTTTCCTACAACTCCTATCGAGACACATCCTAATAAACAAATTAAATCATCCTGGCCACAATCTCTAGACGAAAATCAAACTCATGCGCATTCTTCAATAGCAGAGGAAGATGATGGTCATTTAGATCCCGCACCTGTGCCAATTAAAGTCAATGACGCTGGTCTGCTTAGTGTAGATCATAACACTGAATCGAAGCGCCATAGCAGGAACAGCTCTCTTGTGTCTGGGTACGCGACCTCGGAAGCCACCCCAGAAATACAAGAAGCCGAACCTGCCGAGTACTTCCGACCAGTGCTATCACCTATCAGGAGTCCTCGATCATTTATTAGTGAGGATAATGAGCCGATTTCTCCTGCAAGATCGAAAGATGGACAGACTACAATACAGCAAGACGACTCCCCTCCGACTTTCAGGAACGAAGATGTCGACTTCCCTACACATTCTCGAAATTTCGTACCAGATGAGCCTCAAAAAGAGGAGTCGACAGTCCGCTCCATTAGTACGACAGACGACAATGATGAGACCAGATCGGAAGATTACTTCGATGAGAGCAGCTTCACTGGTTCGCTTAGTGATATTAGTACCCCGGTGCTGGCTCACAGAACCTCACTCACTCGTATTGATACTGGTGCCCGGCGACTCTCCATTACTCGTCCACAGAGTAGCTCCTCAGAAACTCCTACCATTGTCACCAGCACGGCTGACTACCCCGGCACTCCTATCATTCCTTCATCGCCTATCGAAAATGAGCTCGATCCTTCTTACCTTTCCAATGAACAGTCGCCTAGTGCTGGTCGGATTGGCATGAGGAACAATAAATCGACCGAGTATACCCCGCCCGGCTCACCAACTGAAAACGCTATTCGGCAACCACAAGCTGCTCAGATGCCCACAAGCCCAACGTTATCTGCCGCAGATGCGTCAGAAGTCTCCATTTTGTCCATTGATGCACCTGTGCTCGAGAATGTCGACGTTTCTGAAACCCCTATGACTTCAAGTCCCACCCGAGGCTCGGACGACCAGCTCCAACAACAAATTAGCTCCATTCTCGAATCGATTCCCGCGAAAATTCGCCTGACTTCTGATCCAGCAGATCATCAATCTAATGCTCTCCGTCCCAAGAAAGCTCGGCTATCCATAACCCCATCGATCCGCTCATCCTCAGCCTTAAGCAACTACTCCCGCGCCCCAACACCGTCATTACTTCTCTCGCCAGCCTATACACAGCCCAAGTCCCGCCCACGTCATCAGAATTCCATTAACTCGGAGATAAAACTCTATCATCTCTCCCGCTCCACAGGGGAAGCCCCGATCAAGCTCTTCGTACGCCTGGTAGGCGAGCACGGCGAACGCGTTATGGTGCGAGTTGGCGGTGGATGGGCAGATCTTGGCGAATACTTAAAAGAATACGCAAGCCACCACGGCCGCCGTGCAGCCAGCCACGCCGACAACGACAAGGTGGAGGTACAAAACCTGCCTTCCCGCGTCGCCTCGAATGGCTCAGCCGTCTCGACAATCCGCGGCGATCGCTCAAGCCCGGCTCCAACAGCACGCCCAGCTTCCGCACTCGATACCAATCGGCCAACGTCCAGTCTCAACGTCCGCAAAGGGCGGAAGTCGCTTGGTGAATCAGTGATCCCCGAATCCATGCACTCACCTAGTACTCCGCACCCCAGTTTACCGCGTGATACTCCGCCTTCGCAGCGGTCTTCATCGAGGCTTAGCTGGACGGAAGATGATAGCTCGCTTGGGCTTGCCGGTCCCAAAAGCAAGAAAGTAGCAATTAGCGAGAGGGATCAAGAGTGGGTGGAGAGCATGAAAGAAAAGGTCCGGCAGGCGAGCGCAGAGAAGGAGAAAGAGCGGACGAGGGGAGCAAGTTTTGGTGAGATGGACAAGGTCGGAGGAGTGAAAAGGTTGTTTAGGAAGAGTGGTGTGTGAAGGATAATTTTATTGGGTTCTAGAAAGGGGCACTCTCTTGGGTTTGAATGGGAAGTGGATGCCCCTTTTTTTTGTGAGCGGACTTGACCACTGCAGGAGTTTGTCGTATAGCGTTATTGCGTACAGGTTTTACGCTGGATGGAATCAAAATACCCTTTTCTTTTTTCCCTCTTAGCATCATTCTTGTAATTCGTATTTCCTACTTGGTAGACGCAAGTGTGCTTAGTCATTCTAGAGCTAGCGACGTTTGATCCTAACTCGAGTAGAGTGATCAGACGGATCATTTATATTGATGAAAAGAACATCACAAAACAGTTCAATTCTCTTGATGTCACAACATCTAATTTCCTACAATGCCATATGAAAGTGAAGCTGACCAAAAAAACTCACGGAAATGAGACCTCCTACGCCTGTCCACCCATTCTATATAGGAGCCCTTCTCCCCCTCAGTGGTACTACTAAATCTTAACAAACGGAAACCCTACTGAATCTCAGAAATTCAGCCTCATGCAGCAAATGCCGTCTCGCGCTTGGCCTTCGCCCCCGAGTGCCCTGAGCTCTGCCCCGGATCCCCAGCCTCGACAGCATCATCCGGGACAGCGGACAGCGGCAGATCAATACAGTTGCTCGTTGCACGACCCCAGCCAACAGTCTGCGCATCGCCACGTTCTACGGTGGTGAAGCTCTGTCCATCCTCCAGTATATACCGCACCGTGGCAGCGAATCCACCGACGAAAGTCCCTTGCAGTGTTGTAGAGGTGCAGTTTGCGGCACGGCCAGGCGCCAGTGGGCCTACCTCGGACCATGCGAGGGCGATGCGCTGGCCGGCACTTGATGTCGTCGAGTTTAAGTTTTCCCATGAGTATGATCCCCCTAAAGATAACTCGCCGGAGACTTCCGAGAACATGGGGATTTTAGGTGTCTTGGCACCAATTTTGATACCTGGGTCGATCTTGCCGATGTGTCCAGTCTGGGTAGCGAATGATATACCTTCTGTGCTTGTCACCGTGTTGGCAAACGTGTAGGTCTTCGTGACACCGTTGGAGTTCGAATTCTTTATGAAGACTTGTTCGATTCGAGCGACTTGAACATTCCTGCAAGTGATCAGTTGAGATCTATGTTGACGTGGAAACAGAGGAGTTTACTTTTTCTGCTGATTCCATGTGGCAATATCGTCATCAAAGTCGAGACCAGTGATTGACGCAGTTCCAACATTGTCGGCTAAGAACGTCCACTGGAAGCCCAATATCATGTCACTACTGTCCCCTTCCACCCCCAGGAGAATACCGGAACCCAAAGGCACTGCAGCACCTTCTTCGTGACCAACATCTGCCCCAACATCAAGCTTTCCGCCTTTGCTGGTCGTGATAACCAGCCGTCCCACGGCATCTCCAGCGTAATTGTTAGTCACACGCATCTCTGTGATGGTATCCTCCGCCCCCCATATTAGATAAGTATGGCCGTGATCGCCTGTACCTTGCCCTCTGATAGGTGATTTTGTTCCGTCAGAATAAGTGAGTTGCAAGCCCTTCAGCTGCCATTGGGTCGCCCAGGCTTCGACTCCGGTAACGACACGACCGTTATAGAATCTCGTGTCGCAAAAGTAGGTCTTGCCCGCAGTTGGCTTCTCCGAGAACTTTCTGGGAGCAAAGGGGTTTGCAGGATCACGACAGTGCGGATCTGAGCCGGAAGCCGGCACGAGATCATCTGCATGGACGAAGCTGATCAAGTTAAGCAGAGCTCCTGAGAGGAGAGTCTGCTGAAGGAAAGATGACAGGCGCAGCATGAATAGGATCAAGTTGGCTGTAGTTTTGACGTCTTTTAATGTCATAGCAATGGCGAGAGGGGTTCCTGAGAGGCAAAAGCGCCTGGAGAACGATTTGCTAATTCAAGAGCTCTACTTCAAATAGCTGTCGAGAACCAGATTGAACATCTCTCAGTTTTCCATCTTCATCCTTTTCATCATTCTAGTTCATTTGGAGTCCGCGCCCCGAACTTGTCATTATATTAGAACTATCAGCACTTTCAATTACTTTCATCATTCTCATCTTCCACAAATTCGACAAACTTCTATAGCGTTTTATCAAAATGCATCTGACGGTGTCATTGCCAAGTATTCCTACAGCCTTGGATAGAACACCATAGACTTTATGAGCCATAGATGGACGGCAGAAAGAAACTTGAACCGCGACATCAGCCTCGTCAAATTCTGGAAGGTAACCAGCCCACTCTTGCTGAGCGAAGCAAGAGGGAAGATCATGGAGGAGTTAAATGCCGGATTAGCGTGTGATGCGTGTACTTGGCAGTCCAACACTTCAAGTTGCCCAGAGGAAAAGTGCTACTCTCTGTGACTCTACTGAAATGATGACATAACTAGCTTCCTGTCTATATTTTGCCTGTCCTGCATCTATTCCCCATATTCCTGCGTATATATTTGATTTTATGATCTTGTTCTGTTTGTTTGTTGAGGTTTTCTGAGGCTTTCAAATCCTCTATGGACGCACTATTGAATGTTTCCATAATAGTCTGTCGCTTCAAGATTTGTGGATGTCATTGCCAGTGACTCAATCGTTGTTCTTTTCACGTCAACGTGATCCTAAACTTCTTCTCAGCTACCGTGAGAAGGATGCCCACTATTTCGAAACTATTATTCATCTGAAAAGGCCTGACCCTGTGCACTAAATCTCAGGAGCCTACTTTGTACAGTAAAACTATATCGTATATCGCAACTCTCCGAAGATCCGCTACGCCAAGATTCATGTGCCCTATGGGCTTCTAGGTTTACGAGGGATTTATAGTTCCTGTACGTACTTTGGACTTATTAAATGGACTACGATTATCTGCTTATTATGGTTCGTCTGAATGTCATTGGCCAGCCGGAGGTTTTTTCCGCCGACGCCCAAGCAATCGGTAATTTACGCCCGCTGCTCTCGCTGCATTGTCACTACTAGCATGGGTATCTTTAAAGAGTCGGCCAGCACGTTCATACCTTTGTTCAAAGAGAATAAAGCCTCCGGGTCGGAATTTGCCCTCGAGAATCAATTTGGAAGGATTGAATAAGCTTATTTTAACGTAAATTCCAGACCGTCTGACGTCTGTCAACCGTGCGTGTACCTTATCCCATATTTACAGCAACAGAGCTCGATTGAGGGCCTACACTTATCTCAGATACTGGGCAATAGACTCAACTACCTATCTACTACGATGTTTGAGATCCAGAGCTATCTGGCGAATACTGCAGCCAGCATCTCCTAAAGCAAACCAGAAGACGACAGAAGTTTCTAAAGAAAAACGACGAAGACTAACCATTGTCCCGGTCTGCGGCAAAGTGGTAAGGCTGACACAAAGCCAGATCCTACCACGGAGGAAGAAGTATGTGCCGATGCTACGACCAGTGCTGACCTGACCCCGACGTCGGTACTCTGTAGTACGTAGAAATTGGCTGCGCAGCCAACATTCCGGCGTTATTTCGAGTCGTTGGTAATCAAGTATATCAAAGTTTCCACGTTGAGGGGTAAGTCCTAAGTCTCGGGTAAGCTATTCCCAACGTCGAGTCTTGCATAGCTGCATGTGGTTCATGTTCCACGAAGAATTTACGTATTTTGGTCAGCGCTAACATTTGGAGGCACTCCCCTAAGCGGGATTCGTGAGGCTCAGATATTATAAGCCTCACCTGGCTATCGAATGATTCAAATTAAACTTCCGATGCCAATCTAGCTTGCTTCGAGATAGGCTGTGTTTTCACGTGAGACGACCGCTCTGGCCAATGACGGCGGCTTCTATCCGCGAAAAGAGGCACAGGAGTTACATCCCGCCAGCTTCCGTAGGCCGATGTTTTACTTCAATAAGAATTGACACAAACGCCGTGCTTCAAAATCGGTAATCTCATTTGAGAACGCTTAGCAACCGGCGGGTAGATTCCTCACTCAGACAGTTGAGCTTTACAAGTCTAAGAATAGACAGATGGCTCCAATCGATAGAAATGTAGTTGGATAGCCAAGATAGCTATCCCTTACAGTATTGCCAAGGTAAGTCAAACGGCATTAGTGGGAATCGACAGTTTGAGTTTCCAATATATAGTCGCATGAAATAGGGATTTGCATACGCTCAATTATCCTTGTAAAACTTGCTGTTGAGTATAAATGTTCATCTGTAAAATTGTAGCTACATTATCTCACATAACGTACTATAGACACGTAGAATTCTGTTTCATCTACCAGAGGATTTCGAACTTCTAATGCCCATCTTCGCCAACCCACGCGACAACCTTGACATCCTGCTTTTGTCCATTCTTACGCCGCTATCTGGGATCCTAGAGGGAGAGGCAGACATGCTATGCTCTCGCATTTTAAGCATGTATGAGTAATTTTGGCGGCAATTGCGAGTATGCGGATGATCTATGCCAAGGGCGGTGCTGTACCCAATACATGCTCTTTCGTATAAACTAAGGGATTCATCGTAGCGATGCTGTCTTGCAAGCAGATAGGCAAGGTTGTGCGCGCTCGTTATCGTCTCCGGATGCTCAAGCCCAAATACCTTTTCTGTCTGCGCTAGTGTTTGCCGGTGTAACGATTCTGACTCCTGGTACTTGCCTTGGTCTTCCAGTACGGTAGCCAAGTTTCCCATGCTTATTAACGTGTCTCGATGCTCAAGCCCAAGGACGTTCTCTCGATGCGCTAGTGCTTGCCGGTGTAGCGATTCTGACTCCTGGTACTTGCCTTGGTGCTTCAGTAAGGTAGCCAAGTTGCCCATGCTCATAAACGTGTCCCGATGCTCAAGCCCAAGGACGTTCTCTCGACTCGCTAGCGTTTGCCTGAGCATCGATTCCGCCTCTGCATATCTTCCTTGACGTTCAACTGCAACCCCGAGTGCAGCCATACTCTCAAGTGTCAACTTATGTTCCTTTCCCAGTATCTCTTTTCTGAATGATAGTACTTGTCGCTGCGATCTTTCTGCTGCTGAGTATTGCCCTAAGCTTGTTTGACACCGTCCCACCCGGTATAACAGCGAAGCCCTTACCGTCTCATTCACTGAATTGTTAGGCCTGGCCGCGTGGATTGCATGCGAGAGATAAGTTGTCCATATTTCTTTTCCCTCATATTCGCCCACTGGCACTAGCTTCTCGAGTCGGACCGCTGCTGTATTCGCCCAAGTAGCCCGCTCGCCATGTCCATCTAGCCACCAGATAGAAGCCATATGGACGAGTCGGTGCATATCAAAAAATCTCTCCCTGTCTCCAACTTTATGTTGTCGTTCGGTAACGAATGCGTATCCCGTCAAAGTTCCGAGCGCTTTAGCTTGCTGCACCAAGGAGTCTCCAGGAGGTAATAACGATAGAGGAATATTAATACGATCGATGCATGCCATGAATGAAAGGTAGTCCGCGGCAAGCTGGTTCTGCTTACGTATCTGATCGAACGATATGTGCCACGTCTTCGCAATTGTGCTATCCATCTCTCGGTATCTGCTAGGGTCTTCATATCGCTCGTTAAAGAGTTCAGATGCCGGACCCGTCTGTCGGAACAATGACACGTATCCGGATACTGATATATTGTTATTGTCGATAAAAGCAGCCGACTGTACAATAGCAAGCGGTAGATATGTAAGTATCTCCAGCAATTCATCAACAGCCTGCTCGTCGTTGAGCAACGCTTGTTTGTTTATTCGCCGCGTTAGCAGCTGCCTAGCTTCAGCTTTGCCAATATCGTTCAGCTCCAAGACATAGCTCTGAGTCAAATCTCCGGCTGCCTTTCTACTCCTAGTAGTGAAAATTATTGTGCCATTATCACTGCGTGGGAGATAGTCGCTCAACCGAGCCGACGACGAATCTTTATTAGTGGGACCCAGGAGGACTTCAGGGTCATCGGCATTGTCAACAATCATTAACCAGTCACCCAAGCTACTTGAGCCTAGTGCCTCCTTAACAAGCTGCAGAACATCTGCGTTGTCATTAGTGATTCCTGGGAGATGGAGGCGGATTCCTATTTCCCGATAGGCAAGCTCAAAGCTGTCTTGGCTCATAGCAGGGACCCAGAAAACCAGACGTTTAGCACGTCTCGCCAGAGCCCTGTATGCAAACTCCACGGCAAGTGCTGATTTACCGCAACCACCGAGTCCATATATTGTCATGCGTCGCTGGGTGTTTGGGAGAAGGAGGAACTGCTCGAGAGATTGAAGCTGATCTTCTCGTCCGATGAAAAGTTCATTTCTTGGGAAAGGCAACAACGATGACACTTCGCCATGTCAGCTACATAGTACCTGGTACATAAGAATGACATTTTGCCTGAACAAGCACGTACCCGATAAATCTTGCAGGCTTTCTATCTCTCGCTTATCCTGACGCTTCTGTATCTCCTCTCTTAACCGTAGATTCGCGTGTGCTTCTCCTTCTCCATATATAAGCGATAAAAATAATCCGAAGATCCCAAGTAAACAATATACTTTGTCCTCTTCTAAAGTTGTTGCGCGCTTAGCCGCCCAGCTCATTCGCTCCTCAACACTGAATTCCGTGAATGTTGTTCCTCGAAAAGCTCTGATAGGAATCTTTGTGATCTCGTGGATTTCCTGCTCTAACGATATCTTACTGCCTAGCCGCTGGTGCTCCTTGGAGAAGAACTCAACAATAGGCGGCGCTAGAAGCTCTTGCAACGTCCAACCTCGTGTGAACCATCGGCTCCGTCGAAATGCTCCTTCCCAAGTTATGCGGAAAGCCTCGAGGTCAGTGACCTCATCCGGCACAGAGACATCGGATAGATATACATAGCACTTGGTTGCATGCTGGTACCAGCGAAACATAGAATTGATGGCTGTAGTAAGCTCGGCGTTGTCAGACTTGTCTATGCAGCAGGTATCTACCCAGGAGTACTCCAAGCCATCTTCGGCAGCCCTATCTACGCAAAAACGGATTTTGGCATAGCCAGTCTTGTCCTTGCCTATACCAGTCACGAGCTCGTTATACGTGACTTCTTGGCCATCGGTCCAGGTGTGCGATAGGATGGTATACGGAGGCAGGTCATTATTGTTGAAAGATACCAGCTCGAGATCGCCGGACAATGAGCGCTTCAGGAGACGCATCACAGCACCTGCATGTTCTCGCAAAGGCAAAGAATACTGGTCGAGATGGCTCGCAATGCAATCATATCATTGAAGAGAGCTGGGAATAGCAGAGCGGTATACACAGCTCTCTACCTGCTCGACCCTCGTGGATTTAACATGGAACATGTCAAGCAACCTGCAAGGCTGGCGCTCGGTGGGCGCTTGAAGTGTATGGATGCTTGTGGCTGGATAACTCAGCCGCAAGCTCACGTGCGGGAGGCTTAGCGGCACAGCCCGGCTTGTACCTTAGGAGGCGTTTACTTACTATACTACTCCGAGCATATCTGTACTTCAAGTTTACTATCAGTCCTGTTGTATCAAAATATCTTAGAGGGTTCTCTCTAATTCAGATCTCCCGCCACAAAGGTAGCTATTATCATGGCAAAAGAAATAGGAATGACTCTGCGGTGGACTATCGTTCAATTCGTCGAACAAGTACTAGCTATTATGTTCTAGAGTAGGCTATTGTGCAGGCTCGAGAGAAGAATTGGGCAAAGTCACCTGAGAGTCCCGCCAAAAATATTGGATTCTGACGGACTAAATTAGCTATGACTTTCAATGTCGAAAACCTAGAAGATCCATCTACAGCAGTTTGTTTCGTTCCCAAAATCAATTCGCACATATCAGAAATACAGCGCTTTCTGCCACCATGTACACCTATTATTAGCCAATTCGTCTCCTATAAGGCTAATGAATGTCTCATTGAGATTCAACTGCGTCCCGCCACCAGTCTCACCGGCAGAACTATAGTAAGGCGGAAAAGTCGGCAAGCCAGCTCCATTAGGATCTCCAGAGATTGCAAAATTTGTCCAGTATTCCTGCATGATGACAGCAAGAGTATCATTAAGCACTGCGGTGTTAGGAGAAGTGAAGAACGTATAGGGTATATCGTTGCCGTGGAATGATGGCGGGACGCTGAAGAGGTAGCTGTGTGCGTTGGGACCGAATGCTTGGGCGAGGTATTCTGCGTTGCAGGAGAACAGTCCTTCTGTCACAATAAGAGCGCCGCGCTCTATTGGGTTGGTGTAGTTATATGTCCCGTTGTAGACGGCTGGGTACAGGGTATTAGTGATGTAGTCGTCTACGTTGCTAGCTACTGAGTTAGGGAATGAGGCCAGGACGACATTTTGGTTGAAGGTGGATTCGTTGGCGACGAAAGGTGAGGTGAAGAAAATGCCTTCATTGATGTTGTGGCCTATTACTACTTTTAGGGTTTGATCGTATTGACCTTGGAGGAGGAGAACTCCAGGTAGGGCCGGAGCGAAGCTTCCATCGACAACGGGATCTTGGGATCACCTTTAGCAGGGTTCATTTGTAAGAGAATGGGCTAGACGTACTGAATGTAAAGCTACCGTAAGGAGCTTCTCCAATCAAAATCAAGTTTGTAAGTTGCAAAGCATCAGTTGAAAGACTTTGAGCGTCCTGAAGACTGTTCACTCCAGCAGTATCCAGGAAAGTCTGGAAGATGTTCTCCTTCTCCAACTCGGTCGGTACGGGTAGGAAAGCACCGCTTTGAATGATAGCTTGCTGAAACGGTACTTTCCCTTTCAAGCCGCCGTAGGCTGTGATCTGGTGGATGGTGCTTCCACCTCCGGCAGACTCTCCCATTACCGTGACTCGATTTGGATCGCCTCCGAACTTGGCAATGTTCTCTTGAACCCACTCCAGAGCCATTCGTTGATCGAGCAGACCGGCATTGGCAGTGCCATTCTCTATGGAAAATGTCGGACCAGACAAGAAGCCCTAAGAATTATCTTAGTAAGGGATGCGACACCCAGAGCGTAAGTAGACATACGAAAAGACCGAGTCGGTAGTTGATTGCCACATAGATCACTCCCTCTTTGCCGTTACTTTGGCTTGCATTGATCAGTCCCGCTCCGCTTCCGTACAGCGTCTTCCAGCCCAAAGTATACCCACCTCCATGGATCCAAACCAACCTACCCGATCAGTATATGTCAGATGACAGCAAGTTATGGCTACTCACACCGGAGCGCCTTTTTTATAAGCCTTGTTGTCAAAAATTGCTTGCGGTACCAAGACATCTAATAGCAGGCAATCCTCACTGGTTCCATACTGAGGTGTGGGCAGAGTCGTGATGGCGGGCGGGATGTAGCCCTGCGATTGATTGATAACTCCAATGCCTTCTGTCAGCCACTTGACGGTGAGAGCAGTCCACGCTGGCGTAGCCTGTGGGCAAATGGCGAATCTTGAACCGTCGTTTACCGGTCTGGCCGTCTTGGTCGTGAGTGGCACAGGAGCCTTGAAACGGAGATCTCCCAGTGGAGGAGTCGCGTAGGGAATATTGGAGAAGTTGTAGAAGTTTCCCGTATCCTGATTCGTTGTTTAGTCTCGTCTGCCGTTTTGGATACTTAGTTAGCCACTACTGCACTCACATTGAAGACTCCTTGATGGATTTCGTATCCCAGGTCCACTTGAGGCGTCAAACAATCTTGGGCCAGAGTACTGAGCCCAAAGATAAGTGCAGCGATCACGGCTGCGTACAGAGCCATTGTTGAACAGACAAGTTTCGACTCCAATGACTTTCTGTTGTGGAGCACTGTGCGGAGACTGTTATAAAAAGTCTCACCAGTCTCACCGTATGTCACCCTGACGTCGCCTGCAACTGGACCCATGATTCACAAAATGGTACATGACGCTACGGCGACACTCAAGTAAGCGCATCCTCATCAGGAAACGCTGAAAAGCGTCAATTTGGTTTTTCCGTCCCTATCTGGCTGGTGACACAGGGATTCCAGACCCAAGTCCAATTCCCAGTTTTTTCCTCTCGGGCCTTCGGAGTATCTGATGATGAGAAGTTTATTGAGTGATGAGGGATAGAGAAGAGAGCTGACATGGCGCTGGGATAGCTCTGGCCAACAGGCTCGCGCAGAGATATTGAGCAGCAATTCTGCCAATATGCTGCAGCCTACCACCAGCCAGGGTTCATCTCATGTGCCGCAGCAGCAATCTATGGTAACGAATGATACGAGTGCACAGACACGTCTTATATCAAAATCCCAGCAAACTTCGTCATTTCTCATTCGATGGTTTGCTAAAGTCCCACAGGCGCGAGTGCATAACGTTGCAACCTCTTGAGTGTATGCGGGGTAGCTCATCGGGGGCGGTGGGGGAGAAAGAGAGAGCGAGGGAGCGTGCTAGAACTCAATGAAGGGGTTAAGGATGCCAAGTCTGCTCCACCCCCGAATGTTGCGGTCTGCTGGGTTTTGATCTTGCACTGACTCTGCTATCACTTCTGGTCGTGTTCTTCAAGTGGAGAAGAAGAAGGAATCTATCAAAAATTTGCCTGCTTCTGTCTCCCCGCCAAAATCACAAGACGTCGAAGCCATGGCTGAAAGAGACTCGGATGCGGAGAAGACCGGCCTCGACGAGCATGTCGAGCGCAAGGTCATCGAGCTCGCCACCGACAACCGCATCACGGCCTTCACCCCAGAAGAGCAAAAGGCCATCATCTGGCGCGTGGATCGTCGGCTGGTTCTGACTCTAGGATTTTTGTATATGGTCAGCTTGATGGACAGGACTAATCTCGGAGCTGCTGCTATAGCTCAGTGGGTTTTTCCCGCGCTGTCTGGGGTTTTGGCCGAGAACTTAACTGATTTTCTTATAGTATGACGACTCAATTGAATATGAATGCAAAGAATAATGCGTATACTATCGTCTCTCTGGTGTTCTTCTTGCCTTATGCTCTATTTCAGCCGCCGGCAACTGTCGCTATCCGCAAGATCGGCCCTCGTAAATTCCTCGCGGCGATTGTTTTCTTCTGGGGTGCCGTCATGATCGTAAGTATTCTGTGTTTGATGATGAGCTGAAAGAAAATACTGATATTTTCACATAGTCATTTGGATTTGTCAAGTCATGGGAAGTTATGGCTGTCCTCCGCGTTATCCTTGGATGCCTGGAAGCCGGCTTCTATCCCGGCTGCGTCTACCTACTCAGTACCTGGTATCCACGATACGAGCTTCAAAAACGAAATGCTGTATTCTACTTGATTGGTATCATGTCATCAGCTTTTGCTGGAATCCTCGCCTACGGGCTCATGCAATTGGACGGTCGGGGAGGTCTGGAGGGTTGGAGTTGGATTTTTATCGTAGGTTATCCTATATAGTCGCACAAGAGAACTTGCTGTGGTACAGGCACTGACACATTGAGGTTAGATCGAAGGAATAATAACCTGCTTCCTTGGAGTCTTTTCTTACATGCTGATTGTTGACTTTCCCGAACTATCGCCCACATCCTGGGGCTTTCTCAATGAGAAGGAGGCCGCTTTCATCGTAGCTCGGATTGACCACGACCGACACGACATCAAATTAGAACCATTCAATCTCGGTGCCTACATCAGGAACGGTTTTGATAGTAAAGTCTGGGGCTTCTCTGCGCTCTACATGCTTACTACGACGAATACTTATGCAATTGCATACTTCCTCCCAATCATCCTGAAGGATGGCATGGGCTTTGATGAGGCAAAAGCACAATGTCTTGTTGCTCCTCCTTATTGTTTCGCAGCAATTGTCATGTTTATTCAGAGCTACTATGCAGACAAGTGGCACTTGCGTGGCCCCATCGTGATCGGAAACGCATGTCTCGGTATGGAGTGCTCCCCCTGATGACCTCTCGTGATGCTGAATAATAGTAGGTGTTCTCGGCCTTGGGCTATTAGGCTTTGTCGAAAACGTTGGGGGGCGCTACTTTGGAGTATTTCTGGCAACGGCAGCTTGCAATTCTAATTGTCCTGCTCTCGTGACATACCAAGCAAACAACGTTCGTGGACAGTGGAAACGAGCACTCACATCAGCAACCCTTATCGGTGGTGGAGCCATTGGAGGCATCATTGGAACAAGTGTATTCCGTGCCAAGGACGCTCCAAATTACCGTCCGGGTATCGAAACCTGCCTCATTGCTAATGGACTCATTATTATTATTGTACTCAGTCTCAGCTTCAAATTCTATCGGGCTAACAAACGAGTTGAAGCTGGGGGCAAGCTTATTGAGGGCCAGTCTGGTTTCAAGTATACATACTGAGGCTGGAAGAGATTGGCTCGTGTTTGGCGATTTTGAAACAACGGTATCAGTAATCACGAATTTGAAGACAAGACACTCAGGGCCCAGCGATGAGGCCAATGTTTCGTTCAGCACTTGAATCGATCCGAGATAATGTATATCTGAGCCTGTCATTAATGCAAAGTAAAGCTTAATCATTCTTGCTTAACTTGGATGTTTATTCCATACTCAGAAATTCAATTCGCTCTTTACCATACACGTGAATTTCACGGGGGACTTTGACGTGTTAACCGTAGAGACCCTTCCTACTTTGCATCTCCGTTATCAAGCTTGATAATTCTGAACAGGGGTGGAATTCCTTTGTAAGAAAGAACAGAAAGGCATGTTTTTCGAGGTTGAAAGCGGCCGTTACATCCTGTAGGGATCCATTTCATTATATCAAAATAACAAATGAGAGAGCGCCGAGCGCTGATTTTTGGTTTTCGCATCAATCTTTCTGTTTCACTTTCCCCCTCTGCTTCGCTACTGTCGACGCCCGTATGACATCTATTTGGTCTCCCGAGCGTATTCTAGAACGTAAGAATATCTGGCTTCATAAATGATGGAATCTAGCCTGACAAGAGAACGTATTGGGAAGTTCATGACAATGTTCTTGTTTTTACGCACAAGAATTTTGTTTAATTATCTGCAAACTTGTAAACGATTCAAGAATTACATCATTCTCAGAGCTTAGTGTGTCGTCGATCACTCAATTGGACCTTTTTTTGTGCCCGCCACTTGTCCAGCAACTCTCTCATCTCACTACTCATACCTTTGTATAGACCACCCAGCCTAGAGACAAATTTGTCTTTCTCCTCTCCTTTAGCAATATCAGCACCATGTTCCAAACACAATCTTGCACCATCAAGATAATCCCGTACAATAGTATATCCCAGACCAGAGGACGCGTCAGCCCCATTTTCTAGGAGAAACTTAACAGTAGGCGTACTTGCATGGGTAATGGCATGTCCTAGGCAATCTCTGATCTCTGCGCCATAATCTAGTAGCATGCCAATGGCGGGAAGATTATCTGCATCTGTAGCATATTCAATGGGTGTTGTGTATTTCGCGGTTGCGCGAACAGCGGGTGGTGTTTCCCATGTGACTAGTTCGTTGAGACCGTTGCAATCGTCCCCGGCATTGACATCGAAATGGTAGGTGTCGATCAAATGAGTCATCATCGCGACAGCATTGCTGGATTTTGTAGCGTGATGGAGAGCGTTGCTTTGGAGAGGCTTGGCGCCTCTCGCCACGAGGGACTCGAAGAGCTCGATGTCACCTTGCGATGCAGCGCAATTGAGGACGTAGGACGTATTATCACGGTACATTTTACGACGGCTGGGGATGAATCTATTGCCGCCAGCGTTGATATCCAGACCATAATCTAAGAACCAGTCGAATAGCTCGCGACGATCGGGATAATATCTAGATATATCATTAGATATATTGAGAGTCCGCGGGCAACAAACAAAGCTCTTACCCGAGGATGTTACAGTGCATATAGTGGAAGTCCATTCCGTAATCGGAAAAAAGCTGGAGCATAGCGACGGAGTGGTTCTCTGTAAATAATATATACTTGTTTGCTAGGTTAGGATTGGCCCCTCGCTCCAATAGACATCGTGCTCCTTCCAGCCTGCCTTCGGTGATTGTTTGCATTATGAGGGTCCTGAGGTTGGCTTCTGTCAAATGCTCCCACGATTCTTGGAGGACATTCATGAAGTGGCTGGAATCTTCTATCTCGAGAGCTGCACAGCATCTATCGAGCGCACTTGTGGGCGTTTGATTTTCTGATTCCATATCTCCTGGTTGCATTAACTGGGAGACAAAGAGAATAGACAGGGGAAGTGCGATGGTGGGATCATATAATGCGTACCGTAAGAAGTTAGAGATCTTTCACCGGCTGTCCTGTGGCTTGACAGCACCACTAAAATAAGCAAATATACACGATAGAGCTCCTTCCTTAATTGAAGGACAGCGGAGCTCACTGTAGAAAGATGGACGAAGAAGAAGTAGGATGGATTTGGGTCGGTGAATTGTTGGAGAAAGGCAACGGAATCACTTGCCTGTCAGAGTTGGAAGGCGGCTATACGCGAGAGTTACCTTGAGAGTTCGGAATAACCAACACCGCAAAAAGCAACCCTATTTTCGAACATCACGATAAGTACTAACGCCGATGTTTCACAATAACATATATCTAGATCTGGCTTCCGCGGTGTCCCCAGGCTGCTAAGCTGTTCTCATGGTAGACAACTAATTGCCACAGCTTGTAGCAGCCAATGACATGCTTGAGATGATACTACTAAGCCGGTCCGGGACAAATAAGCATGCTGTAACACCTTAGCAAGACGCAAATTGCTTTGTTGGTGTTTCTAGCTGCGTTCCGTGCAGATATGTGACATAGCCACACGGCGGCCAACCAGCAGAATGTAATCAGCCTAGCTACTCTAGATGCCCTCCGATTCACAAGGTGCAATCTTAAAAATTAGCCACAAGGCTGTGGTGCAGGAATTGTACTAGGGAGCTGTGAGATTGGAGTACAATGCCCACTGGCTGATTTCAAGAAGTCCCGTCATTATCTCGCGATCAACCCTCACGATCCCCAAGAGCAGGACAATAGTCATGTCCGAGATCAGGGACTCCCAAGATACGACCTAATAGGTTGGCTTTACAGTTGAGAAGAATACCTTAGAAGTCAGATGATTCTTTGTCCTTAGATATACGAAAAACATTGAGTAACTCAGCCCATCGTGCACTATATTCATAAAAAATTCTATACAACAGTATCCGTCGTAACAATCTGGTATAACGTGAATCCTGACTTCGAAGAAAAGTCTTTGAACGGAAGTGTCTCTCCTACTCCGACGCGGCCTAAGGCCCTACAAGTTTTCTAGTAGTCTAGTACTACCCAGATGCCTCCTCATAAAGCTGAAAACTTAGCAATAGCTTGTGTACTTCATCTGCTGTATCCCAGAATTTACAAGCACTGCCCACTTAGTTCAGGTACCAAGTCAGTCATACAAGAGAAAACATGTCAACTCGTGATGAGACAGTATTCCTGAATTGAATTGCGAACCAGACGTCTGGGCTACTCCTCTGGGGTGAATAGACACCGCATGAATCCTCCACTCCTTCTGGTTCAACTCCTCTACTTCCCATTCCTGAGTAGCAGCATCAATACTACAGATGCATAAAGGCAGTGATTATCAGGGACTCGGAACTCATACCGATGAAGGATTAGTGAACTTAACCATCGAAAACTGCCACAAGCTGTTATAAATATACATCTGACCCTGAAACACTATCACACACGGCTTTTTTAAGAAGTTATGAGTTTGCTAAGCCTATCAGACTTCATACTCCTCATTCGTTCAACCTACACCGCATTGTGAAGGATTCTTGGACCTCATTATTTTGCTATACACAAGTCGAAGACAATGCCAAGTGTATATATATAGTAGCTAACCTCTAGTTGATCTCCTCTTTAACTATCCTATTGCCTTCTCAGCGTCTAGTATTATATCAAACTCTTATTTTTTTTTTCAAAGACTTTATTCTTATTTGAGTTGTCTTCTTCCCCTCTACTCTTTAGCATGTTTTCATTATCATGCTCTTGAGGATTGGGATCTGGAAACTCTGTCTCTGCAGCAGCACAGTTGTTGGTATACATCTTCCTCAGGAGCATATAGCGTATCTCTAGTATTTAGTTGAACCTTTGTCATAAAAAGTTCGTTATTCGTGTTGATCCCTGCTAGGTTCTTCTTTAGCGTAAAGTTGAATATTTGTGAACTGAGCATATGCTAAACTCATGTTCCTTTTATGTTATGTGTATATACTAAGCACATGCAGAGCATATGCTCTGCATATGCTTTGCATGTGTAGAACTTTAATACAAGTAGGACTTAATTACAAGTAGGATTATGGGTTAGTTTAGGGGTTAGGGTTAGTTCCGGGGGTCAGGGGGGCGGCGAGAGCCCCCTATTAAGGTATATCTTTATTATATTTATAGGAAATGTATATAGAAAGAGTATTTGTAAAGCATATGCTGAGCCTAGCAGGGATCAACACGAATAACGAACTTTTTATGACAAAGGTTCAACTATGGGCTCGCGTATCTCATTGCTAGGAAAAATGCTACTACAGTTACAGCCTCTCAATCTGCGGGTACTACTACAGGGAATGTTACTATTCCATTTGATATTCCATATCTCTGTGGCCTAGGGCCGCCAGAAAATTATAGTATGTATTATATCATGTTCATAACGCTGAAATTAATATCTGTTGAACCAGACACAACAATACATTCCACCGGTCTTACCATGCAGACATTTTCATGCTCGGACTGCACCACGGCGTCAGATATTTCTGTAGGCATGTCTGTGTCTACAACTCTCATATCTACAAATGAAACCGCCTCTTCCTCAAACACAGACGGTGTAAATACTAAGAGACTAGCTTTGGTGCACATGCCGCATAGAACCCTTGTTCCACGAGCTCCTAACCAAGTGCCTTTAGCTGACCCGGGCGCAAAGGGCCAGGAGAAATTCATGCTTGACTTATTAAAGGACAAATCCACTAAGACGATTAATATTTCGCCATTAAAAAAGCAGTAAGTCCCTCGTTCATCTAAGCCTCGACTACCTTTTAGAGACTCTGGATGACATGCCTTGTATCCATATTATTGCGACTATATATTATAATCGGTCAAACAATACTGATATTACCACTTCGAACGGCTCCGTGACTAGACTATTCCTCTGACGATCGACGGGCGTAATGTCGATACTCCAATTGGCGTGACCTCAAAATGGGTTAAATGGCCCAGTACTGCTAAGACTTACAAAATGTTCCAGATGCTCGGATGTACTGCCGTCATCATTGTGGTTAGTCTCCAGTTTCGTGCCATTTATAACATTCAAGCTGATTTACCAGGGTAACAAGGGATTTTGGGCTGCGCATTGGTGGGAATCTGCACAGTCAAATAGAGTAAATGGAGGTAGCTCGTTCAACTACCGCTACGGCACGACAGACGACGATGTCATACAAAGGCCTCTTAGTGATTTTAAAACCATAGCTACTGACATCCTTGGAGCTCCTGCCCCAGCAGGTGCGGCTTCTTTCACCAGTCTGCGTGACTTGCAAACGAAAAAGGGGATCCTTCTGGGAGGGATAACGGTGGTGGCGATGTTTATATCATAACAAAATCAATGGGGTATATCATATGCCGTAGGAAATATATTGACGCTAACAAGGTTCATTCTAGTGATTCAGATGCTCAACAAAACAAGAACATGTATGATGCCCACGTCCAAGCTATCAAAACAACTGTGCAGAAGTACGTTCGGCCGAATTCAGTCACCGTTCGTCAATACATTGGGAACCCAGGCCTATTTACTGGACCTAAAGACCCAGCTGAAGTCCAAAGACGCTCTCGTGCCGGTGTTCCCTTTGCTCTTAATGGTGTTTCGATCCTTCAGTATAGCCCGTATGCTGGAACCAACGACAAAGGCTGTGCGGAAGCGCGTGCGAGAGTTTTTGAGGAGATAAACCATATAGCTGCAGTAGATAGAGTTTGGCCATCTACTATGAAAGATCTAAACAAAAGAGATAGTGCAGCTTGTCAGTGGAAAGAAGTGTGCCGGTGGAACAACAGACTGACATATTTTCAGGTGCTCTTTCTGCTTCGCCATCAGCTTCGGCCCCAGCCCCTACGATCGCTCGTCCGTGCCTCCCTCACGAAGACCCAGACAATGGTATGAAAGGTGGAGTGTGCATGTGCACTAATGGAGCAACACTTCCTATGATCACTACAACCAACGTGGATGGATCTTTTGACTTGTGCCCCTGGACGACGATTCCGTCTCAGGCTCTGATAACGGCATTGCCAAAATTAAGTAACACGCCACAATTTCAGTTCACTTACACAGATCCAAACAGTAAGGTAGTTATATGCGAAACTTTCAGTACGCAAGAGATAGCAGGCTATCCAGTTTCAATGTGTAGGTGATTCGCTACCGAAAGAATCTCGATTATTTTGTTCAAAATTAGTACTGATTTAATGCTAATGTTCTTAGGTGCGAGGTCTACGGCTGTCATCTATGAGCCCCCAACGGCTAGCATGGAGTTAGGGTCCTCTAAAGTCAATATCGGGACATCAATGACAGGAGAAATACTCTATACTAGCATCTCTCACACTGTAATGAGCTTGTGTCCGACACCAACTTCTGATGGTGCATGGACGAGCTGCGAGACCGGTACAATCAAAGTCGGTGATGCGGACTACATCAATAGCGGAAGACCAACTTTGGGCGAGTTGACACTCCATCTGACCGATACTCAATATAACTCGACAAACTTTCTCCAATTATTTGTTAATATGCTAGCCGGCGCTGCTAATGCCAGTGGTACAGGCAGTAACTGCGAACTGCTGCCCTGGTCATTTTGGGACTTTGATGCCAAGAGAGATATCCTAGGAAGAGATCATCCTCAACCAAAATTTATCTCAGGGAACGGTACTTGGTGTATCAATAGCTTTTTCGACACACAATATTACGTGGGCCTTGCTCAGGAAACTGCACAGCAGTGGCTCGAAGCAGAGGTGAGATTATCATACAAAATTTCCGCTCTTCCGTTGAAACCGAAGGTTAATTTTCATTGTTTAGTTTGGCTTTGAGCTGAGTGAGCTCGGCGACTTCGATTGCAGTAGTACTGTTAACGTAGTTGCAGGAGTACTAGGTGCTATATTTGAAGCTGTACTCCCCGAATTCGTATGGCTCATTGAAAGTGGTGTCGTGCTCGGTGAGCTTGCTTGTGAGGCTGCTGAAATATTTAATCCTGGCAGATCGAAGCGAGGAATAGAAACGGATAAGGCCGATGCAAAGCTTGCAAGAGCTTGGGAGAAAGAAATGAGAAAAGACAGAAAACTTCCCATGCCGGATCACAAAAAACGTCAGCTTGGCCTAATCGACTGACTTTTTGGGGCGGGTGACCATGGTTTGGCCTGGCTTTCCTTTGGCGATATCTATACTTTTTTACTATTGTCTCGATGGATCCTGTTGACCCGTGATGACAGAGACCTGCGTAGCATCATGATGGCATTGGAGATGAACAAGCCATGGCATGTGAGGTGTGCACCAGTCATTTACCTTGCTCTCTTATGATTTGCTACTTTGGGAGTTGATCAGCGTTGCCCCAATCACCTTTCTGGAAAATATAGACTTCAATGAATACAGATGTAGAATTATGCGGTAGTAATTCCATGCACCCAATCATAGGTAGATTAAATTATCAAAGTTCTTTCTGGTCTAATAACTTGGCTGCAATGTGAACGAGCTCTCTTATGATCGAAATTCATTCCACATATATTCGGGTCCGCTGACAGTCGACGAGCTCAGATAGCTCGTATAGCTCCACCTGTCGCGCAGCTTGGCTCAGGTCTTGCTCATTCACAGTTCAGGCTCGAGAATGGGATTATGACTTGGCTGTGTCGAGATTCTAATACGTCGCACTCTGTTACTGAACGTCGTAAGGACGCGGCAAAGCGATGTTTCGAATCCTGCATCCTGTATTCCGACGTTCGGAAGCGCTTTGTCCCGCGGCTATTATGTGTAATTTACGAAGAGGAGGCTTCGTTTGAGTCTATGCCTGACGAATGAAAAATCTTCCTCTCAGAAAAAGGCTGACATCAAATAACTGTCCAATGGCAAAGACTTTCTACCGAGCCTTTGGTCTTCATTTGACGCTTCGTCGGTGGCTCAGCCAGGAGGAATGATGTTTGGGGCGAGTGAGTGAGCTGCGCCACGATCGCCACGATTTGGGTGAGCATCAGCCTCCTCCTGCTTCAAGGCGTCAACCATGTTACATTATATCTTCTGGAGGCACCCGAAAAGTGTTTCTTGAGATCAGATCTCTCAAGTGTATTCAATTCAGCATTATCTCTATCTTTGTTGAAGTAAAAAATCGTCCAAACAAAGTTCCATCCTTCGGCCTGCACACTCTGTCGCAATCAATCGATCAATCCATTCTCCATCCACGAATCATTTGGTGTAGTTTGAAAGAAGATAAACAACAATGGCATCGAGTAACTATCAGAGTACTTTCTTCGAATCACAAGAGCATCGCAGTCCTTGGGAACGACCTCACTTGGCGACGGGGGTGACCGACGAGTCTCAAATCTTTTCACCAACACAAAGGCAAGCCAATTATATAGAGCAGCAGACACAAATCGCTCCTATTGAAAAGAGGCACAGAAGCAGCAGGCGAAAAGCGAGCTCTAATCGATGTACGATTATGTGACTTGTGATAATAGTTCGGTTGGCTGTACGTGAACTTTGTACATGTGCTTGTGGGAGGCTTCTTCTTGGCATTGCGTGATTCTGGAGTTTAAAATTGATAAAGGCTTTGGGATTGGTGGGTCAGATCTGATTCCTTGAATGTTTCAAAGGTCAAAAAAGGAGTTCAGGGCAGCTTGAAAGCGGATCGGCCGTCTCCCACTCCTCGGGTGATGAGCATCTTCTGATCGATAGGGCAAGGCAATTAGAATAATATTCTGTACATCAAAGAGCAGAAAGCCTAATGCATCGCAACTATCGTATCTCAACAAATCAACTCCGTAGCCTGTGAGCTGAGGTAAGACGCACAAGGTTAGAATACCCGAACGCCTTGCCGATTTCAGCCTCATGTCGCGACTTTAAAGCGCCCTCTGTCTCCTTTTGAAAAATAAATTTCATCGCCAGATTGACTCTTGAAGACATGGAGAAATCCTCACCTGCCGATACAGAAAAGCCTCTTCCAAGCTATCAACAAGCAGCTCCGCCTCAGCCTCAGCCTCAAGCACAACCAGAGCAGGCGCAATCACCACACACTGAGAAGAAAATGCATATGGCGTGGTTTAAACCGACAGGGGTTAAGTGTCAT
The DNA here is from genome assembly GCA_003988795.1 of Proliferodiscus dingleyae. Lineage (NCBI taxonomy): Eukaryota > Fungi > Ascomycota > Leotiomycetes > Helotiales > Lachnaceae > Proliferodiscus > Proliferodiscus dingleyae. The sequence continues at coordinate 344,611 of QYAK01000021.1, forward strand.
TGCACGGGTTGCCAATGTGCATGTTCGTGTGGCTGTACTCTAATGTGAGGGATTGATGGCGATCTAGAAAGAGAAATTTGGAAGAGGGGTCTTGGGAAGTATCAGGGATTAATGAGAAGTTTTGAGAGCAGGCTAGATACGAAGAAAAGAGTGCTACGAGATCAGAGTTTCTGAATCGGTAGAAGTCCAACTGTATTGAACATGTCATTGATTAGTCGAAGGACAAGATACTTGATGCATTGCCGGTTCACCCTCACGTCGTAAAGTAAAACCCTCTCCTCTCCTCTAGGCAATGGCTTCATCGCTCAGTCTTTAGATGTGCGTTGCTGCTTTATTCTTGGCTCCTCTAGTCCGGCTCCATCTTTTTCATCAAGAATAAGGACCGTCCGACCATTTACATCTTGGGACTCTTGAAATGTCCCCCACCGCCGCTTCTGTGGATTCTTGGGCTTGCAGAAGAGTTCATCCTCATCTTCGGCCTTCTGCGAGCTCAAGCGTTGCAGGAGCTCGTAAAGCATCTTCGTCTCGTCGGGCAAATAGGGCGCGAATGTGTCCACGATGATACCTGCCACATCGTGTTGGACTTCTTCGGGTGACACCTTTTCCCTTGTCTTAGGTAATGGATGTGGCGCGCAAGTTGCAAAGATGTCTGCTCCATGTTCCAGCATATGTTTGAAGACTAACGCTTCTTGTCTCAGTAGAGCAAGGTCTGTATGGGCGATATTCTTGCTATGCACCAATGTCAAGTGATTCTCCCATATAGTATGATACCTAAGATTAACCGGCACGCTGGTGAATAGCTCCATATTTGGATCCGTACCATACTTCAGGAGAATCTCTACCATTTCAGGTCGGCTAGTGTGTACAATGGGTAAATGCTTGCCTGCAACCATTGGCTGATTTTGGTTGAGAGCGCATGCAAGATATTGAGGGTTGTATTGTTCAGATAGTGAGGCTTTCACCTGTTTGAACATCCTCTCCACAAAGGCAGTAAGCCCAAAATAAATTGTTAGAATGGTGAAATTTCGATCCCATTCAGTATCTTCTCGGTATGGATTTGGATTTCGCAGATTGCTATCGATGGAAAGCGACTTGTATTGCCACCATTGCCGGCCTAAGACAAACAGCTCCTCTGTTAGCAGATCTCGGGTAGCATGTCCGTCGACCTTCGTGTTCTGGGCGAAGCGTAGAGCATCTCTTATGATACTCCATAGACGTGAGTCCCATGATAGACCAGCTGCATCGTAGTAGAGCGAGCATATAGACTGCTTCATGTTAAAGACATAGGAAACGAGCATTGATAGCTCTGGGTCAAATTCACTCATGCCTGCTGTCTTGTCTCGAAGTTTTGCCCTGACCGAATCCGTCTTCAGAAAGTCTTTGACGGTTCTATGAAGGTATGAAACTTTGAAGTCAACTCTTGTCCTTTGTCTTTCGGCGTTGTGATCCTGAGTATCCTCGTCGTTCTCGATTCTGGGAGCTCTCAAGTCCAAGCTCATGTCCTTCCCGAATGAGTCCCAATATCGATCTTTAAGGTCATGAATCTCAAGTAGACCCTCACAACGACTCTTCAGATGTGCTGTCATTCTTTCGCATCGTTTGTTGATTTCTTCGGAGCTCATTCTTTCCATACCCGCCCTGAAGCAATCATCACTCTTCGTCGTGACCGCGAGCTCGAGCTCCAAGACGGACATCCGCAAATTAAGGTCGGTTGCACGGTCGTAAATTTGGAATATCTGTGAAGCTTGCTCAATATAGAGTGGATCAATGCGACTAACCATAAGAGAATATAATGCATTCAGATCTGATGGAATACTCTCTAATCGTTTCTGAAGATCCGCAATGCTGTCTTGATTTCTCAATCCCATGAGAAGCGATTTCGCCACCAGCTTGACCCACAAAAAAACTCCGTTGGCCTTTGTTTCAATGGTCTTGATAAACCTCGACGCTGCTTCTGGGTCGGAAATGGAAAGCTGCTGCATTCTTGCGTTCGCGACAAGCTTTTCATGCGTGTAGATCTGCATATCGTTACGTGTAAGATCTTGCAATCTTAGAGTAGGACAGCCATAGAAGGTTTGCTCGAAGACTAGCCACGGCCGGCTGGACACGCAGATCTTGACGTACGGTGCAGCAGATAACTCAAGAAAATAATCCGCCAGATCATCTTGGTCACCTTCACATTCATCCAGGCCATCGATGAAAAAGCATAATCTGAATTGCGGGGTTGTAAGACTTATAAGTCGAGTAAGAGCTTGCTTTAACGTAGCAAAAGACCAACTCCACTCAAAGTCGTCGTTGTTTCCCGAGTCATCTGCGCGCCCTTGAATAAGAGAGCGATACTCAGCCCAAGGTGCTTCCAGTACATATCGAATCAGATCACGCCTCTTTTTTAACACTTCAAAAAGTAAGAAGCGCAAAATTCCTAACCGAAAACTTTGTCAGTCGTCATTTTCCTTAATGTATGATGACTTGTCCTCCAGATGCTAACAGATTGAGTTAAGAATAATAAAGAGTATATAGGTAGAAGTACAACATGGAAGCGAGGAATATCGAGACATGTCTGCATACCAGATTGCGACCGCTGCTCGACAGAACCACTATTCCAGGAGAAATAACCAGCCATATGGAATTCTGCGGCGTCGGCCCAGATTTTCAATTGAGCACCTGTCTCCGGATGGTGGTAGATGTATTTCATTAGCGTGGACTTGCCCGACCCTGCTTTTCCATTGATCCAGTACAGCTCACTACCACTGCACAGCCAGGCTCGAAAATCGGTCCAAGGTCTGGCGTCTGGTTGGTGAGGTTGGAATATCCACGAAAATGTCCTCTGATGCGCTGCGTCAATTTCTTCATGACGATGCCGCATGGTTGAGAACCGAAGACTATACAGAAGGTTCTCGTTTGCCTGATCATCCAGCATCCGTGCTCTCCCCGCTGCTCGCTGAGCCTGGACCATTGGCTCCATCTTCTCGTGAATCTTGATGAGTGTTTCGAGTAGAGTTTTAACGCTCTGCTGTAGATTTGTATCAAGACTCGAGAAATTCTGTTCTTGAAGAATTGTTAGGCTGTTGAACTTTTCACTTTTCAATTTCCATTAGTACATGTGACAGCTGAGCGGGTAGTCATAGAAGTATCACGTCATGAAAATCGTCGCACTCACCTCAGAGACATTAAAACATGACGGTCGAGCTCTTTACGGTGCAATCGCAGTTTCTTTGCGAGTGCGTCGATTTCCTCTTTTGAATAGACACTTTTGAGGGCATTGCGAAAGCTTTTCCATCGTCGATGCTTCTGACTAGCCTGTACCTTCAACTTATGCAACCGTGCAAGCAACTCAGACGAGACATTTAAGCAATCGAGATGGATTGCTTCAAGCGACTGTGACTCTCTGGCGAGTAAGTGAAGCGAACCAACTTTTGATTCTAGATGAGCCGCTGTCAGTGGCTGTAACTCTTGGGAGGGCCCATCGTTCTGCTCTTGGCGTGCTGCCACCAGCTGTTGATTGAACTCTAGGAGCCGGTTTGTAGCAGATTCCAATTCACTATAATAGACCGACGTTCCTTGAGCAGAACCGTATATCTCGCGGCTTTTTGAGACGAGTGTACAGCCGAATTGGACAAATTGAACAACACTGGCAGCAACGCCCAATGCAGATAATCCGTCCATGGCGACATGCTAAAGCTGGTACTATTTGAACGCATCAAGTCGAGATAGATTAGTGCTCTAAGATTCATCCATGATAATCAAGTTTCTCGTAGCACAGATGAAAGTTTTATGCCTGCCTGGAGAAAACAGTTCAGCTGAACAAGGCTGTGCAGTAAAGACACAGGAAGGGGCACATCACGTGCTCTTCAGGGGCTCGACCCACTGTCTCGCTTAGCGCTAGCGTTGCCTGCCCCGCCAATATACACTTCACGCTCCGCTCCCAACCTCCTCACATCAACCTCCCAGTATCAAGTAATTGAGTGGCAGGACAAACGTAAGTACTCTTTCCAATCCAGTCTTTTTCTTCCTCTTCTTCTCTTCTCTGTCTATCATCAACGGTAAGTTTTCAACACCAACGCCTTTTATTTCAATCCCATTTCTCCCCGCCAACGACAACTCCGCCTCGATCTCTCCTCCCGCAGCCTATACATGTCGACCACCCTCACGCTGCAGCTCCCGCAGCAAGCCTACCTCCTATCCTCAGGGAAACCTTCTACACACTTCTCTTCCACCCCCAGGATACCCATCCCGCCTCTCCTCTCGCTCCTCGACATCCTCTCGTCCATCCCGCCAGCACCTCCCACACCAGACGAAGACGTTGACGACGACGAAATGCCCGAAATGGCACAAGTCTCAAAGAGCCCCTTCAGCCACCCACAGACCTCTTTCTCCAGAACCCCAGCTACATCCACAACACCAACAGACACAGACACAGACATAAAGGCCCTCCAAGTGCCTCCACCTCCTCCATACACATCCCAACCTCAACCTCAATCTCTCTCTCGTCCCCTCACAAACACAACAACAACAATCACAGCCAGAACCCCAAACCAAAACCAAAACCCAGGCTTCTGCACCCAAGCCTTGGAAGAGCGCATCGCAAACTCCATCCCGGGCGGCGGCCGCACAGGCGCACAGTACTTCGCCCCCTGCTCCGCATGCGGCTTCACCGTCTCGGACACCATCCCAGACTCCTACAAAGAAGGCTGGAGCGCCGCCTGGGTAGACCCGTCTGTGAATTTCCGGTGGGAGAGCCATCTTCCTGCTTCTTCTGTTGCCTCTTATCCCCACAACTCCTCCTCCTCCGACTCTAAATACAATTACCATGACGGCGGCAGCAGCAGCAATGAGAAGGACAGGGGGAATGGGAAGAGATTAGATCTTGAACAGGGAGGAGGCGAGGTGCTGGCGTGCTGGATCTGCTGGGAGTATGATGGGGTGTGGAGTGGTGGGATGGGGGTCGAGGCCTGGTATGCGCATTTCCGGGCGCATGTTAGGGGGCAGGGGTATAGGATCTGTAGGGGCAAGACGGGGGCGATGCAGAGGCGGAGGAATTGTGGTGTAGAGGGATGTGCGAAGGTTCATTCTTGATTGATGGCTTTTTGGTTTGGGTTTTGTGGGCGGGTGGGTGTGTGTGTGTGTGTAGGTTTGGGTATATAATGAAACGGAAATGGGATGATTAAGGTTGACTGATTGAAGAGTGAGAGGAGAGAAACGAAAACGGGACAAGATGGAAATGGAAGTAAGACTGAAGTACCTTTTGTTCTACCCGTCGTCTTATAGTACGAAGGAGAAGAGGAGGAATCACATCATCTAGTGGTCTAGTGCAAAATAAACAGGGATTTTATTTATACGCAACTCTGAATATATCTAAACCCGCGTCTCACCATCAAATCAAACCCCCCTAATACCACCTCTCTACCTGCTTTATAACAACAAAACACCTCTTGCTCTCTCCCCCTCTCAGAATCATTTCACATCTCAATATCAAAATTACAGGAATTTCTCAATCATCTTCAAGTTTTTCTCTCTTCTCAGCTTTCCAGTTTTTCCCTCTTCGGATAAATCTAAAAAATCAACATGATTTATCACAAGCTGTTCGTTATTCATAATAAATCACATTATTATTCCCTTCTTCTTTCCTTCTTTCCTTCCTTCCCTCCTTTCCTTCCTTCCCTCTTCTTCATCTCAAAAAAAAAAAAAAACAAATAAATTCCCTAAATCCCCAACAACCCGCTAAATTTAACCCCCCAGACAACCCATACAACACCAACACCAACCCAACCCAACACCCCCAAACCCCAAACACCCCTTCTGAAGCCAAAGTATACATGGAGCCCCCCACGTCACAGTATCTGCCGCAGCACTTCATCACTCTCGCCCTTCTTCCTTCATAAGCAAACATCCCTCTCCTCATAATCCATAACCCATTATCTAGCTCTAGTCCCAAAATCCCTCTAACAAACCATAAACCATCCCATCCCATCCCATCCCATCCCATACCCATCCCATGAAGTTTTTTTGGGGGTCAGGGTGTCGGGAAATAAATTAAGGTTAGCTACCGTTTGGGGGATTTTTTTTTTCCAGACCGAGAGCGCGCGCGCGCGCGTTTGGATGTAAAGTAGTAAGTAGGTAAAGGTGGTATGAATTAATCGTCTATAGATAAGGGGGTTTTTTTTTTTCGGGGGTTTGAAATTTGTTTTTTGTGATGAATATATGTGGAATTACTCTGCTGAGATTTGGGTTTGTTTTTTCTTTTTTGGTTGATTGAGTGAATAAAATAGGTAAACTTTGATGACGAGAGTTGACGACAAGCCTAGGGGCGGATTGAATGAACTGTGGATTGATTAACTTGAATGAGTAGATAGATAGATGAGTTGAGTAGATGGATGGATGGATGGATAAATAGATAGATAAACGATTCCTGATTTTAGGTTTCGATTAGGTTTCGATTAAGATAAGATATAACGAGATGAGATAGAGATAGAGATATGGATAGGTTATTTATTTATAATAAAAGAGACTAGCAGGGTAATGTTTATATGCTTTTGATGTTTGATTGTTTTTGATGTTTAATGTTTGATGTTGTTTTTACTTGAGTGTAAGGATCAGAATGCTTTTTTTGGCTATATACTTTTATTTGTATTATACTCGCCTGGCCTGGCTGATTCACCTAGCTAGCTGGGGATTGGGCGTCGTTGGTATTCAGAAAAAAGGAGGTGGAAAAGTCAGTAGAGATTCAGCCGGGTGAATGATTCCCCTGTTTTCTGTGTGTGTTTGAAACTTCTCTAATGTAAGTCAGACTAATTAAATCACGTCACATCATATCAAATTTAAGTCAAAAACATATCATGTGTGGAAAAAAGCAACGTTGTTTGGATTTGTGCAAGGCTATCAGGGTATAAGAACCACTAATCGTATTGTTCCATCCATCAATGCCATCAATCCATGCAAATAAAAAACTGATTTCTTTCTTTCATCATCTCAGAGTGTTGGTCATAATGCCTCCCATCTGCCCATACGCCTGCAGCAAAAAGTTTCCCTATCTCTCTAAACAGTAGGTTGCGTTTTCCGAAGCAGAAGTGGTTTGTCGTTGTGTGTGATCCACAAATCTAGTGCTTGGCAGCCTCTGTTTGAAGAAAAAAGCATGAATTCATCAGTCCTCTAGTGCTTGGCAGATTCTGGAAGGGGTGGATTGTAAGCGGGGGGAGGGAGGGAGGAATGGGGTTGGTGGGCTTTGGTGTCACGTACCCTTGTGGACATCAGCCTTGGTGTTGTGGGAGGTCTGGTCGAACTTGTCTCCGACGGCGTCCTTTGCGGCGCTGGCGCGGGTGCCGACGCTGGCGTCATTGTCCTTGGCGACGGTCTTGTTGGCCTCCTTGGAAGCTTCGGAGCCGGCACCTTGCACGGACTCAGAGACGTAGTTGGCGGCGTTCTGTAGAGAGGTGATGATGTTAGTTGGTGAATTCTCTTGTCAGGAGTGTGAGGCTGGCTCAAGGCAGCGAGGCGAGGCGAGGCGAAGGAGCTTGTCGTGAGGGTGTTCAGGAATGAAGAGCAGAGCTTACCTTGATGGACTCCATTGTGATAGAAGTGGGTTTGGAAGGTTGAAACGTTGGTTTGGTTGTAGTTTGGATATTGAGTCTTGAGGTTGTTGCGTGGTGTAGGAAGAAGGTGGTGGTGGGAGAGGAGGGGAATCTTAAGTAGTCCTCTCTAGCGCCCCCCAGTGCACACTTTCCCTCCGACTCTGATTCACATGACAGAATGACAGATCTTGGGAGTTTGGTCTCTACGTCATCTCCTGCCATTCCCCAAGCAGCAAGCACGCAAGCAGGCAGGCGGTCTCATTCGTTCCTGCCACATCCGCCGTTTCGCCATCCCCCTCCGCTCATCTCTTGCCAGACGCTTCTGGCTCTCTCTCAGCCATCAGCCACCAGCCGTGGAGCTCCCGAAACGGCTTAGCGCCCTCCCATCTGCGATGCAAGGGCCAGGGTGGGAGGCAAAGAACTGGATGAGCTGCCTGCCTCACATTCCCATGTGCCTTCCATCGGCTTCACCATGTACGTCAGCGGGGTTGAGGGTGGAAGTCGGTGATTGGCTCGGTTGATGATTGCCCCTCCATCCGATCCCGACGTCATTGGACGTCATTGCATTGTGGTCCCCCCCCCGCCCCGCCCCGCCAACCGTTGTTTTGGCCATCTCATCTGGCCCATCTGGCCCATCATGTGCATCATGTGGAGGGGATCGATGCAGCTGCGAGGATGGAGATGCACGATCTAGAGCAGAAGAGAGGACAGAGAGGGCAGAAATGTGGCTGCAAGCGTCATCAGAATGTGTTAGTTGAGACTGAGACTGTGGCGGTGCCAAGTTTTGGGCCAGCTCTTCTCCTCATCGGGTAAGGTCTTGCAAGGACTGACACAGATAGAGAGACAGAGACAGAGAGAGACAGAACAGACGCAATCCTTTGCGATCTATGCCCCTCCTGCCCCTCCTGCCCCTCCTACTCACTTTTCGCCCCCTTCTGCCTGTCTTGGAGGAGTAGGAAAACGACATTGTGCATGCGGCTCTTGATTGGCCGGCCCCACTGCGGGATGTGTTTGTCTGGTTGGCTCTCTTTTTTCTTTACACTCTCCTCCTCCTTCATGCTTATGTGTCACCAGGAGGAAAAGCTCCGGACCTGGTCCATCTCCCTCTTCCTCCAAACAAATGTATCTCAGGTGCATTAGGCCATAAAGCAGACCAGGCAGACCAATGAATGACCCAGCGGAGGACTCACATGATCACCACCAACCTCTCATCTCATTCTCGTTTAACATGATCCGCAATCTGGAATAATATCTGGCATAATAATGGCATAGTATTTGCATAGCATTGGCATAACATTGGCATAACATCTGGCATAACATCTGGCATAGCATATCTATGTTAATGTCGATATGATGCTATGCTCATGCTCATCCTTATGCAACTCTGCATCCACCTTGCACCTGTAGCTAGAAATTCCCGTAGCCTTGATTTTCCCATCCGGCTTATTCTCGACTTCTCGACATTCTCGATCCCCCGATCTCGATCTAGCTTCCCTCTCTCTTTCTGTTTTGCGGGATTTTTTTTAAAAAAAATCTGGCCCCCCCCCCCTGTTCTTCTTTTCTTCTCTTTGGCCTTGCTTGCTACTGTAGCTACCGTACGCTTTTTTTCACATCACCTGTCAATATTTCAGGCTGCAAGGCACGGACTGTGCTGTGGTCTAGAACAGCCAACAAGTGCAGTGGAGAGAGATCTGGTGACCCATCTCCCATCACCCATCATCCTCGGCTGCTTTGTTTTCCTGGTTGCTGGTACCCAGAGTACAGGAACCCCATTACACGCTTTCTTCGCCACGCCACGTTTCCTCAGAGAGAGAGAGAGAAAAGTATGGCCATCAGTGTGGGGGCTGCCTTTTTCCGATTCTGTGGGGTTTTTAGCCTCAGGTACTGTGTCTGGTTACGTTTTGTTTACGTCAAATCATCAAGAGGGGCGCCACATGAGTGAAGTCTTTTTCTTTCTTTTTTGGCATTTTTGCATTTTTGCATTATGTAGTGGTATAGGTTGCTACTTTTACATCGGTATAGGCCGCCGCCCGCCCATCGGCCCTTGAGAGTGGAGGAAGGGTTTTTGTGTCTGATATAGACAACAAGTCCTAGACACAAAACCTAGAATACAAAATGTGAGTGGACTCTGTAGATGGACAATCGCAAAACGCCAAACCTATGCCCGAGATCCCATTCCCCCCAACGCCGTTTTTGTGGTCTTGCTTCAATATCTCAGAAAGAAAATGTCTCTCGTCTCAGCCCCAGACCAGCTACTGCTTGCCATAGAAGATAGGCTCCTCCGCTAGCTCTGGGTACGGTATTTTTTGGCCATCTCAAAGTCTCAAGATCTCTCCCCCCTGTCTAATACCACCTCTAAACAAGTCTTCAATGACAGTTCCATTCAGTACCGTCTCCTTCACAATCCCCTCCACATGTTGTGCTTCCACTCTACCATACCAGATCCCACACCCAGCAAGCGGATTCTCCTTCCCATCTATCGTCTTCATGCCAGGCGGGATGTACAAGATGACATTCCCAGCAAACTTGTGGCCCCCAATATGACTTACCAAGCCAACGCCAGCTGCCTTGCCCGGAACCACACCCACACCCTCTCCTTCTTGTCCCAGTAGCCTGTTGTCTGCATCCCCATCTGTCGTCGACGGCGGCCCGACGACCACCGGCCCGTTCCGCACCTCGATGCCATGCATCCCAAACACCCTCTCGAAATCAGCCTTGAGCACCGGCCCAATCTCCCCGCACCGCACATCCCGCCCCCCATGGCCGCAGATCAGAACCGTGATATCCTTCACATCCTGCACTCCGTACAACATGCCCTGATACTCCTCCTTCCGCGACAGCCTATCCCTGTGTATCGGGCTCAGGCCGTCGTGCGCAGCGTTCAGCTTCGTGGGCAGCAGGTACCCTTTGGCCAGCGCCGTCACGGCATCGAACGACACGCGGGGGAGGAAGGGGATGTATTTGAAGGAGGGGAAGAGGTAGGCGGATGTGTTCTGGATCTCTTGCCGCTCGGGGACCGAGGAGGGGAAGCTTGTGTTCGCGACGGAGATGTTGTGGTATGGCTGTATGTGCGGATCAGCAAACACGACTTTCTCACCGCATCATCATCATGTCATCATATCATCATATCATCATTGTCCCTTAAGAGAGAGAGAGAGAGAGAGAGAAAGAAAAAGAAAAAAGTATTAGAATACTGCAACGAGGCGATTAAAACAAAAAAGCAGAGGCAAAGGAAAAGGAAAAACAGAGAGTAAAACAAACATCAGCAAACGTCCCCCCTCTCCCAAGCAACTCCTTCAAGTCCGCCGCCAAGTTGTCCCCGCCATTCTCCTCCTCGATCCTCGAAGCCCAGTCGCCCTGTCCCGTGCAGATGAGCACCTGCTCCGCATACGCCGCCATGGTGCCGTTCAGCGGCGTCTTGCGGTCGATGCGCTGCGTCCACGGCAGCTTCGGCATCGCAGAGCAGGCGCACGTCGGTGACGGACATGTCGGCGTCGTGGGGAAGGGAGCTTCTTGTCCTTGTCCTTGTCTACTAGGAGGGAGAGGTGTGTACTTGCGATGCTGAGGAGGAGGCACGAGCTGGCGAGAGGAAGAGGAGGAGGAGGAGGAGGAGGAGAGGCGCCATTTTGTGGTTGTTGAGCGCGCCGCGGCGGTGAGAGGTCGGATGGACATTGAGTGAGGGGGAGATGGGGAGATGGGAACTTGGGTGGAGTGAAGGTTGCGGTAATTACTGCATTCTGTCTTTCTTCGGTATGGTTGAATGGATGGATGGATGGCATGGCGTAGCTAAGCTAAGCTCGTTGCTTATCTTATCAGATGCCGACCACGACACACGAACCACGACCACCAAACGATTCGAAGATTTTACTCCAGCCACACCCCGATGATCGTACTATACTCCAACAAAGTTGCTATTATACAAAGGTGTCTTGAATCTTGACCCCCTTCATTCATTCATTCATTCATCACCCGTATCTCCCTTTTGATCTCCCTTTGATGCCTCGCCTCTCTCACGCCTTACTATGGAAAGCACATAACATCTCCCCTCTCCTCCCCCTCGTCCTCCGTGGCACTAGAACCCTCCCCTCAGCCATCAACGAGCTGCGCTGGCTGCGCGAGCATGTTCTCTCCTCTATCTCTATCCAAGACCAGAAGAAGCATGATGATGCTCTCCCTGAACATCTAGCTGTTTACTTTCGGCTGCAGCGTAGGAAGAAGGCGCTATTGGATGTGTGTCGCAGAAGAAGTTATGGCGAGCCGCTGCAGTATATACTTGGCTCCCAGCCGTTCGGGGAGCTGGATATTCTATGTCGGCGTGGGGTGCTGATTCCTAGGTAATCTATAACCTTTTCCATTCTTCTATTCCCTGCCAATCTTTTCTTTCTATCCCCCAAAATAAATAAAACTACCCCAACCTCTTCTTTCTCCTCTCATCAGCTCTCGATCACCCACGTGATCAATCAATTTATAAATCAATCATTGTCCAAACGCACCTCGAAGGGAAATACGAAAAGAAAAGAAAACAAGCAAGGTGGTTTTGACTAACGCGCGCGAGAGGAAACAAAAAGACCAGAGACAGAAGCATATACAACTCACCTAGCATCCCTCCTCAACAACGGAACCCTGCATCCAGAGCTACCAGCAACAACAACAAGCAGCAGCAGCAGCGTCGTCGAAGCAGGAAAGCACCCCAGCATCAACATCCTCGACCTCTGCTCGGGAACAGGCTGTATCTCGCTCCTGCTCTCCGCGCTCCTCTCAGCAGCACCAGATACAGATACAGACATCACCATCACAGGCTTCGACATCTCGCGCCGAGCCATAGCGCTCGCGAGGAAGAATCTTAGCTGGAACGTCGCGCGTGGTGGGTTGCTGAGTGTTGCTACGGCGGCGAGGAGGAGACGGGTGGGGTTCGTGGAGCTGGATATCTTTGATGAGGCGGGTGTTGAGAGGGAATTGTGGCGGGGACGGGGAAGAAGGCAGCACGAGCGAGAGGGGGGGGTTGATGTGATGGTTTCTAACCCGCCTTATATCTCGAGCTCGGGGTATGAGCGGGAGACGACGCGGTCGGTGAGGAATTGGGAGCCGAGGGTGGCGTTGGTGCCGATGGGCGAGACTGGAGATGGGGATGGGAATGGGGATGTGTTTTATGGGAGATTGATGGAGTTATTTGAATCGGTGAGGGCTAAGGTGCTGGTGATGGAAGTTGGGGATGAGGCGCAGGCTCTGAGGGTTGTGGGGATGGTGTTGGAGAGGGGAAGAAGACGGGGAAGAAGAAGTGGGAGGATTGAGGTTGAGGTCTGGAGAGATTGGCCCAATGAGAGCAATGAGGTAGATGGTGGCAGCGATGCCGAAGACGTCTACTTCTACGTTGATGGCGTCAAGGTCCCCGTGCTAGGAGCAGGCAAGATGAGGGCTATAGTCGTGAAGTCCTTTTCTGAGGCAGCGGATGGTGGGGAGATCAAAAGGGCAGATGAGACTATTGAAAGATGAACCCTCCCCCTCCTTACGACGCAACCGTGTTCTTCGTCAATCGATCTGATCGATGAGAGGGAGGGGGAAAAAAGAAGAATGATGTTTGAATTGGAAAGGAAAGACAAAAGAATGAGCCCTCCAGATTTTTGTCCTGACGAGCTCACTGGCCCCAGAACCAGGCCTTCCCTCCATATTATATTATGATATATGCATCATCATCAGCCCAGCAGACGCCCTACCTCACCTCACCCCACCACAACCCAGCTCGACTACAAAGGTCCTCTAGACACCTTTCGCCTTTCGCCTCTCGCCTTTTCGTTTCATGCAAACATTTGCAAGAGAGGAAAGCTATAAGCTACAAGAGAGTCGGAGCCAGCGTTCGTGCTCGCTAATGCAAAACACAGTACAGTATAGTATAGTATGGTATAGTACAGTACGCTGACGCCCCCTCGGGCAATTTGACCTTCGCTTTCCTAAGCAGTAAAATACTGCAGACTTTTCCTTTCCCCTTTTTGTTCGAAAAAGAGAGATGGGAGAGAGAGAGAGAGAGAGAAAGGGGAGACAGAATCTCCCAGATAGACCAACCAACACCAGAGCACTTAAAAAACAAGGAAGAGAAATGCACACGAGAGCTCACGAGCCTTTTGTTTTCCAAGTGTCTCTCAAAAGTCTTTTCTTTTCTTCCTCTTGTTTCGGGGGATGTATGAGAAGAACTGCTAATGTTTTTTCCGACAAATATTTTCCTTTATATTTAACACCAATGAAAAATATGAAACACATTTGGACTTCATTCACCGGATTTTTGTTTTTTTCATCAGCGCATCTCTTTTTTGGCTCTCTATACACTTTATTGGGTTGGTTACTCTAAGTTTTTTTTTTTTTTTGTTTAATTTTCGTTTTCTTCTTTTCTTTTTTTCCCCCCCTTGGCCCTGGCCCTCTATTTTCTGCAGCGTAGGGGTGGTTGGTGGTGGTGAGAGGGAGAGTAGAGTTTTTTCCAGAAAAGCTAAAAAGAAATTCGGCGGCATTCCTCGAAGATGGTGGTCTGGAATGTTGGGTGGGTGAAATGCATGGCATGGCATGCGCATGGAGAACCACCCTTGCTGCCCTTGGAAGGAAGTTGAGCAATATGTCTCTCTTTTCTCTTTCTCTCTCCTTATTCTTTTTTCTCTTCCCCCGCCGGCCTTCCTGGTCTGTTGGATCTAATCTGAAACGAAACAAGATCGGCAATTTGTTTTTCTTTCCACTGAATGTGTGGAATTTTTTTATTTTCAAATATAGAAAAAGGAGAGATTCGGGAAAAGGGAGGATCAACAAGCTCCGTTGAAAAGGAAAAAAACAATATGTATCTTTCTATATTGCTTCTTCCCTCTGTGTCCTTTCCCTTATTTGGGGTGGCTCTCCCAGTTCCTCTCCGTCTGCCGCTCCTCCTGCTTCCGACTTCGATCTCAATCCCGCTCTCACCACCTACTCACAAACACGAACACGAACACCAATTCCAACTCACGTTCAAGGGTCATGAAGCGCAGACTCTGGACTCCTCCCACCACGAGCACCAGCAGCAGAATGTACTTTCTCCTCACCCGGATGCGGAAATGGATGTGGACACGGACCTTTCCTCGCTCTCGCTACTTACGAAGCGATATACGAGGCACACGCACATCGGTCGTCCTTCGTCTCTGCTGTTACCGTTTATGCACGCTACGTCGCAGCCACACGGAGAACGAGGAGTAGAGGGAGAAGACGAAGAGGAATCCGGTGATGATGGTGATGGTGAAGATGGGAAGCTGGTTGTGGCTCGCGGGTATGGAGAGGATGGGGATGAGGATGGGGATGAGGATGTGGATGAGGATGGGGATGGGGATGGAAATGTGAATGATGGGGATGGAGATGACGATGAGAATGACGATGGGGGTGAGGATGGGGGTGAGGATGAGGTTGGCAATGACGACGATGACGTGACTGACGATGATGATATGATTGAGGATGAGGATGAGAACGAGGATGGGGATGTGGATGTGGATGAGAATGAGAATGGATACGAGATAGATGACTCTTCTTTCCAATCCCGCTCTCGCAGCAGGGACACGGACGAGAGCGAGGAACAAGAGTTTGGCGATGGCAATGAAGAAGGGGAGGGAAAGGAAAATAAAAATGAGAATGGAAATAATGGCGAAAGTGGAGGCAGGCGAGAGAAGCTGAATATAGCACACATGCATAAATATGGCAAGCACAAGAGTCCCGGGTGGACGGGAGAGGAGGACCTGTTATTACTGGCGGCGCAGAGGGAGGGGAACGTGGAGAACGAGGGGAAAGAACAGGAGAAGGAGCTGGTGACGGGGGGCAGTCTCGGTGGAATTGGTACCAGTGCCAGTACTGAAGTGGCGGAGGAGAAAAATGAGGAGGAGAACGAGGGAGGGAGAACGAGTGAAATGTGGAGTGGTGCTGGGCGGTGGAGGCACAAGGGGATGTTTGATAGGGTCAGGAGGGCTATTATTGGTGGTGGTGATAATGGTTTGAGGAAAAGGGAGGGAGAAGTGAGTCCAAGGAAATTTCTGCTGGCGCTAGGATGGCTGCTGATGTTGATAGTAGTGGTTTTGGTAGCTTGAGGACGAGGGATGGAGAAGTGAACAGAGAGAGGATGGGTTCTGTCGAGGATGAGGGACTGTGGACATGAGTTGAGCTGGTTGTGGGGATGCGTATAAGATTTGTCGAGTACGAGATGAAGATGAAGATGGGTGCTCGATGATGTTGTGCAGACTGTGAAGAGAGACCTGTTGGAGAGATGGAGTTGACGGGTGACTAGTGGCCGCGGGATATGTTGATGGGATAGAGATTGTTCAGAGACCAGTAAAAGTGTTTAAGCAATTCATAGCTTGGAGGAAGGCGGTTGGGTCGAGGCGGAGATGAAGATAGAGAGCTGCTAGGTGAGATGCGAATGTTATACGAGCTGAAGGAGAGTGTTCCAAGTCATGTGTTATGGATGAGCGAATCGGTGATCTCTCGTTATGAAAGAGCGAGTTCGTGACGCGAGGGAAGGAAGTGGGATATATGTATGGGTAGGTTCCAGAGCTCATCGAATTATAGTAGTCTGTGGCGTAGTTGTAGTCGTCTCTTTCCCGCTTTTTCCCTGTTGATGTTTGAAGTCGAGTTATGCTTCTCCTCGGCGATTCTCAAACCGAGCACAATCATTATATTGAGTTTCCAGCTCCACTAGAAACTTATTCACGTCCGGGTCTATCCGAGAAACATTTGCAGTCACCTATAAACAATGATCTGATCAGGATCTGACGCGAATGCGTCTTCAACCTAGAGTTGTGACTTTTGGATGTAATGATGAGTAAGTGATAGGAACATGCGCTAGACAAGTAAACTTTTGCTTATTTCAGCATCGAGAAGATTGAATTGTGAAATTAGACTAGGGATCTTGAGCTCGAAAATGGCAATATAATTACAAATCGTCCATGAAGCTTGTACAAGATTGCGCTGCACAATGTGTCAAGAATAGACTGTAATAGTCGTAACGAAAGACAGAATTATGACCCCAGCGAATTATCAGACACGAGATTGTAAGAGAAAAGATCAGAGTTTGATTGTCTCAGCCGAGAATTCATGTCATGATTGTCTCTGGCGGTGCGGAAATTTGGAGGTCGGAAGGAAAGTACAGTAGGTTACACAGCTATTGTCTAGGTTCGACTGGTGGTCTCATGAAGAAGGCGGGTGTGAACCAAGACTCGAGCACCTTTGCATTCATTCTGGCTAAAAACTTGAGCCTGTTTGGCTGATAGAATATAGATCTTTTTGATACGTCGTCTCTTCCAAGATAATCAAGTACATCTCGAGGGCACTTTCTTGGATAGAATATGCGCCGAAGCCGCATAGAAAACAAGCAAAGATATGCCTATGCAAATAAGCATGAACTGCACGGACTGCAATGTAACATTCGGATATATCCATGCAAGGGACGGGTCCGGATACCATGCCGAGAGCGACGCTGTAAAACTTACGTAGCGCATGGTCCCAGGAGATCGGGAGCCTCTACATCAGACCATGCTTGTGTATCCTCTTCCTGCATGTCTCGTGGGAATTGAGATCTTACACACTTCCACTCTTTGGCTCTTCAGCGGAAAGCCAAGCGCGGGCAGATGTGATGAAACTGGGTTGATGGAACGGGCCGGGGATAAGTATGATGCGTTGATCCTTGGGCCCAGACTCCCCTGGAAAGCAAAATTGTCTAGGTCCCGTTTCCAGATTCTAGAACGATGCACAGGAGACTTCCTGCTTCTGTGTTCAGCTTGACAAGTCAACTAAAAGCAGTAGTTGTTGCGTAAAAGTCTACCGACCAGCTGAGTTCGCTCGAACGCAGCCAGCTGATCAGATTTCAAGCAGTTACTGGATGCGACACCTGAAACATCTCGCGGGTTTGGTACTGTACAAAGAGGGCATTGATCATTGAACCACTTCCTAAACTCCATGACAAACATTGTACATGATCGTGATCGCTCTGTCAAGATTAGAAAAAAATGCTTACAAAGACACTAAAAAAGGGCATTACGGGTCATCCAATCTCAAGAAACCTTGCCATAGTCTGAGAAGTGAGAAGATGTGACCCGAGGCTCCGCTCCGCTCCGCTGAGAGAGATTACTAAACGCCCAATTGTTGTCGCAAAAAGCATTGCCCCTCGGCACGGAACGATAACGTGGGGAGATACTCGGGATCAGAGATAGAGATATCGAAATCCGTCCACCATGCAATCCCCGGATCCTTTGCCGCAATGCCAGGTTCAGACTCCATCTCGCTAGAGCCCCTGACAGATTTCGAATTCGAAGATGCTGAGATCGAACTAACTCGTAATTCCAATAATAGACGAGGGCAAGATCTCTCTACCTGGAACTAGGAAAACGTACGTCGGCTGCATAGTCTCGGAACTGGCGCTTCTCATGAACAAATCTGGCAGAGACCCTTACACTTTTAGTCTGCTGATTAACGGCTAACAGGGGCTTATAAAGCTGGTGCCTAGAGATACAAATATGTCGAAGCTCTCCGCAATTTCGGGTACGCAAATCCTATTAAGTGTGGCTCAATAATATTTCACGGTGTGGCACACTTAATTTGTGCTCCCCAGTCTGCGGATTCTCGTAGGCTGATTGCTGCTTGTGCCCACCAGCGCTGTAGAATAACGATACCGAATCGGTCCTTCTTATCCGCTCAGAGAGGAAATCTAGGGAGAATTAGGGCTTGACCTGATTGACTTTTTGCAAGCATGCAACGTTACTTTCTTCGTCCTCTCAGAAAATGCTCTTCGCAATTGCCATAAGAGATATCGGCTTTGAGAGGTCCGGGGTAGATCAGGGCCCGTGAGCGGAGGTCCCGAAAACCCACTGCCATCACGGCATAGGCACTGCAGGGTCGACCGAGGCCACCAATCTCGAAGCCCAATCACATACTCGCCAAAATCGAGCAGAGACTTCGATGTCGTCACTTGAGCGACTCGCCGTGCTACTTGACGGCAAGAAGCAATCATCGTAATCATTGCTTCGTGAGGCTGGACACAAGGCTGCGGTTGATCAAGTCTCGCTGGATTGTTGATGTCGTCGGAGGCTTCATTTAGACTCAACTGCCAAGCGGAGCTGAGCAGTAGAGGCTGCGATCTTCCTATTTTAGCATGGCTTTCGTAAACTATATTCTTCCTGCCGACAACCCCAGACTCCTCTTTTGGTCGCCGTCCTTTGCTTGAAACTCCTGGCGGATGCCTCTACATGCTGTGCTGCAAGTTAATCGCGCTGCTTGTTGTCCGCAGCGAGACGCTTTCGCCGCAAGCGCTGCGAAGTACAGCACTGTACAGCACTGTAGTGTCCAGCTTGTCTTGGCCCCCAGGAAGTGAAGCGAGACGAGAGCCACCCCCTGATCAACAGAAACTCATAGTCTTTGTGCAGGCACAGGCGCAGGCACAGGGGAACGCCAGCCCAGTTCTTACTGGAGCCTTCCCGAGCTCCCCCAGCATATTATCGATTCTGATGCTGCAAATCTGTCGTTATGCACCGGGAGGATCGCGAACCATTAGACCGTCGGGCTCGTCTTGCAGCAGCGGCTGGCTTTTCGACGTGGCTTGGACTGAGCTGCACCAGAACAGTCCTCTGTCGCAGATGCCGGGGGTTTATGCACACTGTGCCTCGCCAAATCTGCGAGCGGACACTGACAGCACGACTTGCCGCCGGGGGTTATCCCGTTCGGGCCATTATTCGATAAATGGCTGCGGAGTGCTCTTCCTAGTGGTGCGTTCTGCGGCTACCGTCGACGAGCTGATGAATAAGTCCTGACATGCGCCCCTCTGCGCCCGGCAAAATGTGAATCCAGCCTGGGGCATAAAGAGTGATCCTAATTCCTTTGCTCCTGGACTGCCTTGGGGCTTCTGCTGCGCCAAAAGTTGTCTACACGCAGTGGATGGGTGGGTGGGTGCTCTCCGTAGCTCCGTTTTATTGACAGCTCAGGGGCCAGCCGTTCGCTCAACTGCTGGCGAGACCTCAAGAGTGCTAAGCCAGGTTGAGCATGCCTGTACACGGGTTCATCCTCTTCTGGATCACTGTCCGGGAGGTGGCGCAGGGATCAGAGGCTTCCCCCCCATGCCCCCCAAGGACCACCAGGACCTTCGAGTGATCCATCCCTACACTTCAACGTCTTTTGATATATGGCCAATACCATGATCTCCGTTGTTGTCCATCAAACGCGAATTTAGGCACTGGGGGGGAGGAGAAACCTCGCTGCGAATGAGCGCTTCGCTGGTCATCTACATAAGTGCTATCACTAATGCAGAACACGCGCCCGCCACGTTGACTTGTCCTAGACAAGAGTCGACAAAGATGACAGAGTAGTTGATAGGTAGTGAAAATGTATTGCTATGCGAGAAGCGAGGCGAAGCTAATGTGGAAGGGGTCGTCATTTCCTGGCTGGCCTCCTCCTTAGTGAAAGTGGAAGGCCGTTACAGCCATGAGGCTTGCGGCCCATCCACATCTTTGGCCCCTTGGAGGACCATGTCTAGATTCTCGAATCGTTGCTTAGCTCCATACCTAGCATAAGCTCGTGCTCGGCCTTCTTCTACCAGTGTCTTCCATCTCAGATTTGATAACCCATCAGTTCATCATAACTACATGCGCTTGTAGCTTTGCGAAGTCGTCCTTCTTTAGACTTTAGATCATTCTTGCGGGCCCATCATCGGGAGAAATGCGTCCATGTCCACTACTCATTCATTAACGATGGCCAACATCAAGCCAGAAGACACTGATACTTCCATCTGGCAAGGCTACAGTCTCCAGCCGCCGACTTCGTCGTCTTCCCATCCTCCGGCCTTTGAAAGCAACTTTGCATCTCCTAACCTGTCTATTTCGTATCATGGTAGACCACAGAAGAGCCACTATCGTTCGTTGGACATTCCGTCAATTCATACGCGCCCCCCACCTGCAGAGGGAGAAAATGGTGTATTATCTGCGTCGCCACAAACTTTAAATACTCACCACAGTTACCCCTCCTTGAAAAGAGCTTTCAACAACAGCGAGGAACTACCGTATGGGGAAAACGTACAAAACTTCAAGGAAGAGATGCCAGTAGATTCAAAACCCAACATGAGCCATGACCACAGGCTTCTCTCCTTTGCTCGGCTTCCCGAGAAACGGACCATCCTCGATAGCCAAGGACGAGTACAGCAGATCGAGCTTGCAGCCCAGATCCATGGAATGTTCTTCCTCTCCGAACTGGCAACGCCGTCTAGCGACAGCCTTCTGGTGCAGCCTGAACTGACGTGCTATCGCCGAAATCTTTTCCAGATTTCTGGTAATGTTACCGCGCCACGCGGACCCATTTCTGTGATATCAGAGCGCGGGGAGAGAATTCCTATTGTCTCTTTAGAAGTCACCATCTCAGCGACCGAGTCGGTTGATGGGCACGTTGTGAAGTTGATCGTGATTCCTTGGAAGACTCCGCCCCCAAACTCTCCCGAAATAGCAACTGGACAGGAGCATGAGCCGACACCAATACCACTGGAACCACTGGAAGAAGGTAATGATACTAGCAGCGAGCTCATGGTGTATCCCGTCGCCTATCGAAGACTTCAATTCCGAATCGCGACGGCGAACAACGGTCGACGGAGAGAGCTGCAACAGCATTTCACTCTTCATTTGAATGTGGCCGGAAGTCTCGCGAATGGAAAGAAGATGAACGTATGCGAAACCTCAACAGGCCCGATTGTTGTACGTGGACGAAGTCCCCGTAACTTTCAAGCGAGGAAAGAAATTCCTCTCGTTGGATCGTCATCTTCTCGCGGCCAGCCCCCAGAGCTGCACGTCTCGACGGCAAACATGCCCATCTCCGTTATTTCGGATTCAAAAGGAAAGTCGTCAAAGCCTCAAACACTTGAGCTTCCACGCTCTCCTTTTACTTTCGATTCGTCTACTATTCAGGGATCACCGTCCATGGTTCGTCAGACGTAAGTCGGTCTGCTCTTCTTTTTCTGTGAAAGTATATAGCTTTAGAATTATTACTCAGAAGACAAAACATGCAATTCACCACAAATGCGGTGTTGCAAACCTAGCACTGAAGCGGAAACTGACAAGTGGTAGAACATACCCAACATGGAATGCATCGCAGACCAACGATCCCAGCAATACACCAAACACACCGAATTACTCAGCTTCAGCAGGTGGTGGCTTGGAGAACTATCTCCATGTTAGTCATCCGAACCCAGATCCAAGTTCTCACTCGCCAACGGCTACAATGTCGGCTACTCAAGCACCAACGGTACGGCAGCATTATGCATACCATCCTGCGTCAGCACCAGCAGCTAGCGCGCCTCCTATAAGATTCATTGACAGCAACCCGCGGCCATCAAAGTCTCCTCGTCATGTCGCCCCTCCCGAATTGCTTTCCAATGTGGCGTATCCTGAATATGGAGCAAGGTTTGCACCATCATACAGTGGAGCAACTGAGCCAATGCCTGCTCGGAATTCTGACTACCTCCAAACTCCACTCCCAATGCAAAATTGGACCACGGCTCCAGAGACAGGAGCTGTTTATGGAACCTCGATGCAGACGACCAGCGGTCAGCAGTCCTTTGACTTTCCGGGGGAGCATCATTATTCCAAGGAGGAAGCTAATGCGCAGCAACATTACACTTGGAACCCAGCTTAACAGCAGAACTGTGTCAGAACTGGCCAAGCCGTGTTGACTGCAAAAAAGAATAATGACGAAATAACGACTATCGATTGGAAGCTCTATAGCATGTCCCCACGTACTAAGCAAGATGGTGCATCTACTATCCAACAAGACTTCTAGTATCGGTGTACTAAATATTGTATAACCCCCGGGGTGTTTTACGGGAACAGGAAAGATCTGAAAATTGACAAAATGACATTGGATATTGGATATTGAATATTGGTATTGAACTCACGAAGGAAATCTGAGCATAGGAAGGCAAGGCGCATAATGAGGGAAAAGCACGATACCCTATCGTTAGTGGATTTGGAATATAAATTTCTGTTTGGAACCAAGTAGAGGTCGAATCTTTCATGTGTGACAAGTGAACAAAACTTTTCGTGTAATGCTGTGTACAGTAGAGGCTCAAGCATTCCTCTAACCTCTAGCTCCCGCACTACGGGGAGATCCCGGTCCCCGTAATTATTTAAGCTTAATATTCCGCGTCCACCTCATTTTCCCTTTCGTCCAATCTCCACCAACAGAAATGCGCCGCGACTTTTAATAGGAATGTTCAATCTTCCAGAGGCAAAGCGGTATGAATTTCATCATGTTTGCGCATATGCAAGTTTCAGTGCTAATTGACAGAACCCAAGTGTTCGACGCAGCGATCTCTATACGCGTTCACCGTCCTCGCCCGTAACCTCGGAACCAGACCCAGAGCTCGCAGCGCAATTACAGGCACACCTTGCATCTATCTATGGCTCGGCATTCGAGACACCTGCTCTAACACCGTCTCTTGGCGGAGAGACTATTACCAGTGGAAAACCGCAGGCAGGTGCCGAAGATGTGCAAGAGGAAGAAGCGCCGGAGTTTGAATTTAGACTTTTCTCCGCAGACAAGGACAGCAAAGCGGGATCGCAAAAGATAGTCCTTGAATTGGAAGAGGAGGATGTCGGTGAAGGTGGGTTTGTGGTGCGTAACAGGGATCCAAAGTATTACTTCGCGGAGAAAGCGACTGGAGAACGGAAATGGAGGTTCCAGGTGGCGGCTCTAAGTGGTGAGGACGTATTAGAATTATCAAAGCAGAGAGCATGGGGACTAGAAGTTCCGTGGAGGGTGAAGGTTCTCAGAGAAGCCGGAAAAGCTAGCAAACCGAACAAAGTCATTGCGTTAGCGGCAGGGGAAGATACGAAAAGGAAGAGGGTCGGTAAGAAGCGGAGGATCTTGCTGAGACAGAAGATGAGGAAGGCAGGTGAATTGGAGGAACAGAAGAGGAAGGAGAAAGAGGCGAAAGATGAGGCGGAGCGGGAGAAGAGAACAAGACGGAATCGGGAGAAGAAGGTGAAGAGAAAGATGAAGGAGAAGGCTCAGAAGGCAGGAGGAAATGCTGCGGCTGAAGCTGAGGTTGAGGCTGGTGCTGCAACGCTTGCTGATGAGCGGGCAGAATCTATGTCGAGTTGAGGAAGAAATCCCAGACAACAGAAGACTCATCGCAAGCTCTCGGAAGCGGCCATTGTTCTCTACCTGCGTTTGACTACAAATGCCTGATCGGATGCGTCGAGTTCCGATCTATTTAACTCCGGCGGCTGTCTAGACTGGCAATCTTGGTAGCGGCATAGCAGCAGACGACGAAGGTAGACACCATAGCAGGTAAAAGAATGTGCCTGGATCAAGGAAAACGATCGTGGGAATTCCAGGTCGCGAGCTACAGATGCAGAGGGAAAGACGAACCGTTGTGTCTGAGTGTATGAAGAGAGGTTTGACCAGGAGAATCCTGGAATGTTCGATGAATACCCGTTGACCACCTCCTGAGATTACTCGCGGACAACATAGTACAATGGTTACCGGAAACAGCCTCCTATACGATATCAGGTCGCTTCGAGAGAGCAGAAAATTGGGACGCGAGAGAAACGTGACCCAGCAGAGAGGTTTCAGTGTATGATACGGGCGCACAGCAACAAACCCGCAAGCATCACTGCTGTTGGCATTGACAGTCTGTCTGGCTTAGAGAGTCGCCGTTGACAAGTCTGTCAGGACTAAGATGCACTCAGATGACACTGGCTCGCTGAGCTGAAAAGTCATAATTCGTCGACTACACTCTTTCACAGACTGAGACTGAACCGTTTCTTAGAGAAGAGAGAATCTTAGAGTGTTCCTCACGGAAACACATGTTTCATGTAGAATATGGAAAATAGTGTGGATTTCAAGTGATTGGCGAACTGTGATCTTGTGTGGCTCAAGCACATCACATCGACGAAGCCCACGATGTTTCTGGTGAACAGCTCACTTCGAAGATCTTGTCTACTCAATTGTGGAAATGATGTAAGACATAACTCGAGAGCGATCCTTTGAATCGAGTGACTTAGCGGTCCACCAACCTCACCATTCTATCATGCAGACGACTAAAGAAGTAGAGGATTTGGCACCAGGAGAGTGCACGTGATTGGTGGGCTCATCACGCAGATCTTGGGCCGATCCCCACATCCACATCCCAATGTTCATCTTCTGGTGCGTGTTTTAGAATCGCACACTTAGTGGCGCAAAGAAGCAAAAAAGCGTCCAGACGAAGTCGAAGACGACATTGTTCCTGCAACATGTAGCCCTTACATGAAGCAGCACTTTTTCTGGGGACGGCATTGTGTCAGCGGCGCCTGCCAAGCCCGTCTACTGTTGACGATCAGATCGATGAGATCGACGCTGCCAGTCGCAGCCCCCCCGACAAACCCATGTGCATTGCCGAAAGGGGAAGTCGAGGCTCTATTTTCAAACAAGTCTGAGGCCAGCTCGAGATGAGCCGCGGCGAATAGGCGACTCTCCTCGCCCAGTGCATGATGTTTCGAAACAGAGGGTCTAGTCGGCCTCGTCATCGCTACGTCTTGGTAGTTTGATATATTTACGTCCAACTTCTATCAAGCATAGCGTGAACATTTGAGCCATTTCTGTACAAACTTGCACAACTTGAAAAATCGTGAATCTCAGCTTATTTTGTTATATCAAATTTTCTACCATCATGTTGTCTTCGTCCGTTATTGCCATTACCTTTGCGGTCGCTGCAAGTGCGTTGACTCCTACGGGCTTCGAACCTGCATCTTCGGGTAACCTCACAGTTGCGTTTAGCAATACACTAGCCATCAATGGCTTCAATATTCCCAAAGCAAGTAAGTGCTCGCCTATGCGATGTTACCCTCCAACCCTTGCTCACGCCTCCCTCAAGATACAAACTCAGCTCCAACAATTGGCACTGCACAACAGCTGGTGGGAACATATACCATCATGATGGTGGATCCGGACATTCCTCCCGCGACAGCTGGAGGCGCAACGAGCGAGCTCCTCCACTGGCTACAGCCAGGCCTAGTCTCCGCAAACACCTCGACGACAATCGACGGGACATCCTTCTTCGAGCTCGTGAACCCGACCAACACCAGCGCCATCGCAACATACATCGCCCCCAACCCACCCAACAAGTCGCCCACCACGCACCGCTACACACAGCTGCTGCTCAACACCACGGGCAACAGCAACGCGCTCAACACGCTCACCAGCGCCGGAGCAACCCGCCAGAACTTCAGCGCTGCCAGCGTCGTCCAGAATGCAGGGCTGACGGTGCTCTCTGGGAATTCCTTCGACGTCAGCGCGCCGAATTCGACGACGGGGGGGAACTCCACGGGCAGCAGCAATGGGCCTGCGGGAAGTGTCAGCTCGTCCACGACGGTCAGGACGACGACTGTTCCTGGGGCGACTGCTACGGGGAAGGCGAGCAGCACGGCGAATTCGCCTGCGCAGGTCACGGCTGGAGCTGCGGAATTGAAGGCCGGGGGTGTGCTAGCTGGCTTGGGGTTTATGGCTGTTGCTATTCTGTAGGTAATACTGGGCTAGGAAATAGGAAATGTTGTTTTTTGTAAATCCTGAATGGGATTTTCCGCCGGCGATATTTGTGCGTGGCTGGCATTGTGTACAGTGCCTAGTCTTATCAAGGTGTATAACCTCCATCATGTGGTACCGTGCTGACGGGAGGAGGAAAAGAAGTCAGAATATGAGAACAGGAGAAAACTACGCGTCAGAACCTAGAAAGTATCGAGCAGAGGATTCTTGTACTGTCTGGATGATATCTGTAAGATTAGAAGTGTGCTGTGTCTTAAGTATAGAACTCAGAAAAATATACATGCTGACATCCGCTTATGCCCTTTCCCCAGACAGGTCGTATACGCAAGTAAGACTTTAGTGATCTTCACGTGCAAGTGGTGTTACAGGTGGTGAGCCGCCTGGCAAAGGGATGATCAAAAGAGCTGCATAAATAGTTTGCATAAATGGTGCATGGGGTGGGATGAGGCTGTTGGGTTGGTTGCAGCGGGTAAAGGGCGAAAGGGGGCGGAAAGGGGGCGGCTAAGCATGCAGGTGGTCTGGAGACGTACTCGATTTTTTTGCTCTCTGGGTCGTGCAAGGTGCCGTAACCAGACCGCATCATGAAATGGAAAAACACAAATCAATCACACTTGAATTTACATCAACCGCGTCTGCAAGTTTGCGAGATGTAAGAGGTAAGTGCCTGCGCCTCGTTTATTTGTGTTAGATGGTGTGTGGAGGCTTCGCTCCTCTTGGTGATCGTTGCTGTCTTGTCTCTCTGTCTGGTTCCGGGTCCCCGGTTCTTGCGGGATTTCGATCACGCGTCTTGGGTCTGATCTGGCATGATGTTTGGCGTGGTAGAAATGATGACCTTCCTGAAGTAGATGTGGACTTGTGATCTATTGAAACACTTTGTCTCCTAGCCCGTCTATCTAGATAGTTGTATGTAGCTCGCATCTATGAAGCGAGAGGGACAGGTCTGCGATGAAAGATGGCAATTCCCATTCTCGGAGGAGAATTAGAAAACTCAAGAGTCTAGAGGAACATGTATGACTTGAGTGTGTTTTATGCGAACGGTTGAGAGGGTCCACTTGTACGTATATCTATTAGGTGTACTTGTACTTGTCCTTGTCTTGTCTTGTCTTGTCTTGTCTTGTCTTGTCTTGTACCGTGCTTCGTATCCGCACGCGCCGCTTTCCCCGCACCCCATCCTGCCTTCCCCAGAATAGCTCGACCCCACACGACACACACCCAAAGTCGCAAACAAGCCACCCAGACACAGAGGCCACCCCACGAATGAATGGCTCGAGAGGGTAACGGGCCGAACAATCCCAAACACACACAAGCACGAGCCAGACACTCGCCCAGAGTGCCTGTTGGTGGAAGGGAGGAAGGTAGGTAGGCTTTGCAAGCCAGAGAGAAGGCTCGAGCCGCAGCCAGCAGGTGCTTTGCTGTCTGCTCTGCTCTGACCTCTGGAATGCTCGTTCATACGTACACGAGGAGCAGCAGTTGATGGTGCTCCTCCTTCTGCTCCTTCATATGTACCTCTGCGCGCACATCCACGTGCTCTAGAAAGCCTGCATTTGCTCAGGCCCCTCTCTTTTGTTCCCTTTCGTCAAGGCACCGCATAGCATATACCTAGTCTGCTTGAGCCTGATTTGTCCACGACCAGGCAATTGAGCCTCTGGCAAATGCCAACCCCACTTCGCCAGAGCACATCGTAGGCGTCGTCCTCGAGTCTCAATCACCTTCCAACCATGATAACCTCTTCGACCATGCGGCCGACTCTGGGGCAGTGTCGAGCTGGCATACGTGCAGCGACTGGGAGCTCAAGTCTTGGTCTCCTAGGTACATCTGCTACACTCCCGTCTTTTCCGGTTGAACCAACTAACTCTTGCTTCTCCAGCTCGTCACATCCGCCCACTCTACCGCCCCTCGCAGAAATGGATTGAAGAACGAAAACCGCTCCGTCCCCAGACGACGGCACTTGTACCTTACCGCAGGGCGTCCATCGACACAGCATCAGTCTCCGACCTTAGCAGTACCCCGGTGACATCCCGTCCCTACGCAGACTTGACAATTGGCGTGGTCCGCGAGACTTTCCTCGATGAGAAACGCGTCGCCATCACACCTCAGAATGCCGCCATGCTCCTCAAGAAAGGTTTCAAGCGCGTGCTCGTGGAGAAAGGCGCAGGCACGGGGGCCCAATTCACAGACCAAGCATACGAGAAAGCTGGCGTGACACTAGGGGAGAGCAAGACTGTGTGGACAGAAAGCGATATCCTACTCAAAGTCAGAGCTCCCAGCTTCGATGGCGCGCTCAGTGAGGTGGACCTGCTACAGGAAAACACCACAGTCATTTCCTTCTTGTATCCGAAACAGAATGCAAACTTGGTGGAGAAGTTGGCGACTAGAGGGACGACGGTGTTCGCTATGGATATGATACCCAGAATTTCCAGAGCGCAGGTCTTTGACGCTTTGAGGTGGGTACTTGAGGATTAATATCAAAATTTACATGCACTAACCAGGTGGTATGTAGTTCTATGGCGAATCTTGCTGGCTATAAAGCTGTTCTATTGGCTTCTGATCACTTTGGTCGAATGATGACGGCGCAGACTACGGCAGCGGGGTGAGTCGAAATTCTATTGTCTCAAGAATGTTTGCTAGAATTTATTGCTGACTTATGACTGCAGAAAGGTATGGAATCTTTTATTGGTGACACCTATAGGGTACTAACCACAGTAGATTCCGCCTTGTAAGGTCCTGGTCATTGGAGCTGGAGTCGCTGGTTTAAGTGCAATTACTACCGTAAGTCACTTCCCCTTGTAACCCAACCTCCCTTGTATGAACGCTCCTATAGGCCAAACGTATGGGAGCCATTGTCCGAGGATTCGATACGCGGTCAGCGGCCCGGGAGCAGGTTCAATCATTAGGTGGTGAATTCATTGAAGTTGAACTTGAAGAAGACGGCTCAGGGGCCGGAGGGTATGCGAAGGAAATGTCAAAGGAGTTCATTGAAGCGGAAATGAAACTCTTCTTAGAGCAATGCCGCGAAGTAGACATTGTGATTACAACAGCTCTGATTCCTGGCAAGCCAGCCCCGAAATTGATCACCGATGAGGTAAGCTGAGAGACTTGCGCCTAAAACTCCCCTGTCTGATTGTAGATCATTAGATGGTAACGGCCATGAAACCTGGCTCTATAATTGTTGATCTTGCCGCTGAAAATGGCGGGAACTGTGTAGCAACTGTTCCAGGGCAGCTTGTTGAGCGCGACGGAGTTCAGATTATCGGTTTGTCCAGCTTAATTTGTTTTCTTCCAATCCTAATCAACGATAGGTTACACTGATCTTCCCTCTCGACTTGCGACGCAGTCATCAACCCTATATTCCAACAACATCACCAAATTCCTGCTCTCAATGGCGCCGGAAGACAAGCACTTCGGTGTTGACTTGAAGGACGAGGTAGTTAGAGGCTCAATCGTTACATACAAAGGCGATGTCATACCCACAGTTCCTCGGCCTACTCCTCCACCTTCGCCAGTCATTGCCAAACCATCGCCCATCGAAGCTGCAGCTACCACAACCGCTGTCACGCCATGGCAGAAAACCACTCGTCAAGTAGCGGCCGTTACTGGAGGTATGGGACTGGCTGTTGCTCTAGGAAAGGCCACTGGGCCATTGTTCATGAGCAATGTATTCACGGCCGGTCTGGCTAGCTTGATCGGATACAGGACTGTATGGGGCGTTTCGCCTGCTCTGCACTCGCCGCTTATGAGTGTTACCAATGCCATTTCCGGTAAGGGAGGACTACCCGACTATGAGATAGAAAATTTGATGATTTCTGACAATTGATGTTAGGTATGGTTGGTGTTGGTGGGTTCTTCATCATGGGCGGTGGCATTATGCCTCAGACGATTCCACAAGCGCTCGGTGCTCTGTCCGTCCTCTTGGCCTTTGTCAACGTCTCTGGTGGATTTGTTATCACGAAGCGAATGCTGGACATGTTCAAACGTATGATGCTACCTCTTCGTATCAGCTGTTAATGTGTGCTAACAGCTGTGCAGGGAAGGAAGATCCTCCCGAGTACCCCTGGCTTTACGCCATCCCTGGCGTTGTTTTCGGTGGAGGATACATTGCTGCTGCTAGTACAGGCATGGCAGGTCTGGTTCAAGCAGGATATTTGGCAAGCAGTCTCTTATGCATTGGGTCGCTTTCCGGGTTGGCATCTCAGGTCACTGCTCGGCAGGGAAATATTCTAGGGATATTGGGTGTCACTTCGGGAATTCTTGCATCCCTTTGCGCAGTGGGATTCTCACCAGAAGTCTTGATGCAATTCGCCGGTGTGGCTGGTATTGGTAGTCTGATTGGTCAGTACCGACAATTCATTTGGAGTAATTATTTAGCTAATGCTTTCAGGTCTGCTAATTGGTCGCCGAATTACTCCTACCGGCCTACCACAAACAGTCGCAGCTCTGCACTCGGTTGTTGGTCTAGCAGCTGTGCTGACAAGCGCCGGTAGTGTAATGGCACACATCTCAGACATCTCCATGTTACATTTGGTCACGGGATATCTGGGAGTTCTGATCGGTGGCGTTACCTTTACCGGCTCGATTGTCGCTTTCCTCAAGCTGGGTGGACGGATGTCTTCCAAGCCGATCAAGATTCCTGGACCTCGTCATGCCTTGAATTCATCGTTGCTTGGTCTTAACGTTGCTACATTTGGCACGTTCCTGGCTGCGGCACCCGGAGCACCGATGATTGCTGCTGGTTGTCTGGCTGGTAACACTGTACTAAGTTTCCTCAAGGGATATACGACTACTGCTGCTATTGGAGGCGCTGATATGCGTAAGTCTATCTCTGACATCAACATATCAATAAATTACTGACAATATACAGCTGTCGTCATAACGGTCCTGAACGCCTACTCTGGATTCGCCCTTGTCGCCGAAGGCTTCATGCTTGACAATCCTCTATTGACCACAATAGGCTCCCTCATCGGTGTCTCCGGCTCCATCCTCTCTTATATCATGTGCGTGGCTATGAATCGCAGCTTGACTAATGTTCTCTTTGGTGGCATACCCGCGACAACCTCCGACGCAGACTTCAAGATAGAAGGCTCCATAACCAAGACCTCCATCGAGGAAACAGCTGACGCATTAGCCACGGCCGAGAGCGTGATCATCGTTGTGGGCTACGGCATGGCAGTTGCAAAGGCACAATATGCCATTAGCGAGATCACAAATATGCTTCGTGGCCGCCGTATCAACGTACGCTTTGCGATCCACCCAGTGGCAGGTCGTATGCCGGGCCAGTGCAACGTGTTGCTTGCTGAAGCGAACGTCCCCTACGATATCGTCCTCGAGATGGACGAGATCAACGATGACTTCCCCGACACGGATCTGACCCTGGTGATTGGTGCCAACGACACCGTGAATCCTATTGCGCTGGAGCCGGGCTCGAGCATCGCCGGAATGCCTGTGCTACATGCGTGGAAAAGCAAGCAGGTCATCGTCATGAAGAGAGGCATGAGCAGTGGTTATGGTATGTCCTCGTCTATTCTCTCCGTCTACGCCTCCCTTTCATCCTCCTCTCCTCTGCTAACACAAACACACAGCTGACGTCCCCAACCCGATGTTCTTCATGCCCGGAACGAAGATGCTCTTCGGAGATGCCAAGACCTCGTGTGACGCCATCCAGAGCGCGCTGGAGGGCAGGACCAAGCTGTATCATGTATAGGCGGGCGAAGGAAACGGAGCGAAAAGCTGAGAGATGAATTGCACATATTGTACTGGCGATGAATAGTGGACATAAGCATGATGGGAATTTCTTTCGGGAAACTTGAGTTGGGGGCGTTTGCGGAACGAAACTAGGTTGCGTTTGTTGTTCATCTTTTATTTTTCCTTTTCTGCATCATGGCGTAGCATGGCATGGCTTGCGCGTGCATGCTGGGTTTTTTTCACCCTTTCCCTTTCTGCTTTTGCGCTGATATATAAATCATCTGCATCTGTAGATTTCTACACCGGAGGGAGAGAGAAATTCATACATAATTTTTGCATTGGGGACCTCCTCCCCCCCCCTTCTGTCTTGCTTCGAACCTGAAACTGTTTCTAAAGGTTTTGATGACGGTTCTTAGCCCCCTGTAGAGAGATGCCAGGAAAAGCCTAATGTGTGGAACCCTGTTCCCGGCCTGCCTCCCTCCACTCCTTGGCTGCAGGAATGGGGAAACGGGACGGGGTGAGAGATGGCCTGGGACTGGGACTGGGACTGGGACTCATCTGCAGTCAGCATTACGATCGTGCATTTCATCTTAGTGATGACGGTGACGGTGCATACCAAGCTAAAAAGTGCTTTTGCTTTTCGGTTGCATGATGATTGTTTTGAGCCTAGGCTATGCTATGCTATGCCCTCTTTTGTTATTGCTTTGGCGCAGGCCTCTTGTGTATATTGATCACGTGCAAGTTATGGCTTAATTACTACTGGAAGTATCGAGAATATGGGTAAGGGGCGCGCTCTACACTGAAAGTGTTTCTTTGTTTCGTCTAATATGAATCTTATTCTTCATAATTTGCTTAGTCAAACAGGATCCCGGCCAAATGCCTCTTGGCATCCTCCGGATCCCACTCGACCAATTTACGCTCTTTTGTCTCCTCCATCTTCCATTCTACAAAGGGCTCCATAGCAATTTTCTCGGCCTCAGTCAGAAGACGTAGCCTTGTCTTCCATAACTCATCCCTAGCGACTCTATCCTGTCTGATTCCAAAGAACCTTTCGTCCAAGAATTTCCAGAAGAGAGCATCGAACGCCCAACTCTTTCTCGCTGCATAACTTACTCAGAACCTACCTGTCTCCCAGCTCTCTCGCATGTACGTCGACAACGGGACTTCCATGCGTCTCTCTTTGGACCCCGCGGTGGCCTCAGCCTTCTGCATAGCGGACAGCCAGATTTTCATGCGTGGTTCATAACATTTAACCCAGTCCTCGATACCATCTTCCCACATATCAGGCGCATCGAGGACCAGCCACCACGGCGGATCAAGGGAGAATTGACTAGGGGCAGCATACGTGAACTCCCAGTCAATGATAGCAGCTATATTGTTCGAGTCGTCAAGAAGAACATTACCTGCTCGCAGATCGTCGCAGTACAGCCGAAAAGATCCCGTGTTAGGAGGTGCAGGTGATAAAATCGTACCCCATCGTCTCGGATCGTGCCGACCAACCGTCCTCTCTGAATCCAAAGGTCGAGATCTTCCCCTCCCGCGCAAGCCTGCGCAATGATTGGCGAAGCGACGTATTTGTTCCTGCAATCGTCTGCTGAAGCGACAAGGTCGTTGTGCTGACAGACTAGCTGAGCCAGATGCATGTCTGCGAGCTCGGTGTAATATTCGTCTGCTGTCCCGTACGTCTTCTCCCTCGGGGGGAGTATCGAGCGTGGAATACCGGCCAGTTGAAGCATATCGTTCATGTCACGGGTGATGGGGCGTGCTGCCACAGAGTAGGAGCCTTCGCCAGACTCGACCAAGGACCCGATGCGAGAAAACGTATGTTGCGAAAGCTCTAGCAGGCAGCTTGCCACCTTTCTGTAGAGGTCTTCAAGGAAAACCTCCGAAATGTTAGCATCCAAAACGAAGGGTTTGTCGGTATCCTCGTTGGTGGCGTTGAGGGCAGTCGACATGGAGTGCTGATGTTCAACATACTTGATGATTAGATAGTATCCTAGCTCGGAAGTCTTACCGTGAAAGAGTACTGGGGCAATTGGGATCTGGGTGTGCTTCTCGATGTAGCTTGCAGTTGCAGCTTCGATCAAGGTCTTCTCCTCGGGGAATTGGGCGTAGCAGGGAATAGGTCTTCGAACTATGACATCGGAGAATGATTCGACCCGTAATCTGTATACGATGTTGTAGCCGCTGATATTCGTTGGAGTGATCCAAGTTGAAGGACAGTCAAACTTCTCAGTTGCTAATGCCTCCACAAGGCGGATGGCGTATCTGTGTCGCAGCTCTGGCTGCACCTTTTCCCATTCCTCATCATTTTCATCCCATACCAGGTTGTCAAAGTCCTCCCGAGTGTCTCACATAGCTAACATCAATTGTGATCTTGTTTTGCAAAGCGGCGACTTTAATTGTCTGAAGGTCCCCCCTTTCCTGAGGTTAGTGCTAGGGAGAGGGAGTCTCGGTTAAGGATAGGGGTAACATTGCGGGGACTGGACTGGCCTTGGGTGCCCATGCTCCACGGAAGAAAGTTCTGCCTTTGGCCGGGAGAAGCTATTCGCGCATCGACACCTGCAAAGCTGCCTTTGGTATAAGAAAGAATACCAACTATGCTTTGATACGAGCTGTACCTTGCAAGCACCATTTCATCTTTCTCGTCCCGACTAGAATCATGGCTAGGCTCGTGGGATCTCTGGCGGTCGCAGCCTGCCTCCCTTTCGTAGCAACAGCCTCCAAACCCCTCCCCAACCACAGCTCTAGCTCAAGCTCGATACTAGACCACATCGACACCACGACCATCGTATCTCTTCTCGCCGTCCTCGCAATCCTCCTTACCTCCTATGCCCTCTCCCTCCGCGCCCTCGCGCCCTCCACCGCCGCACGCTTCCGCATCCTCTTTATCTGGCATTTCTTCGACTTCCTTATCCACTCCCTTTTCGAAGGCTCTTTCCTCTATAACTGCTTCTTCACATCCGCACCCTTCGATTCCGGCACGCACCACCCTGCCCTCCTGACGAATTTCCGCTGGCGCAGCGATAGGGTGTATGGAGCGCGCTATGGCGATAATTGGGCGACGAGGCTGTGGATGGTGTATGCGCAGGCGGATCGCCGCTGGGCGGAGGCGGATCTGACGGTTGTTAGTCTGGAGCTATTGACTGTCTTGGGGGCGGGGCCGTTAGCGGCTTGGATTTGTTATATGATTGCGAAGAGGGATTGGAGGGTTAGTTTTTGGATGGTGGTGTTGGCTACCGGGGAGCTTTATGGAGGTAAGCTTTTTGTCTCTTCGCTTTTTTGTCAAATCAAGGACGCCCATTTCCTCTATTATCTGTTTATTTTCTTTGGCATGAGGTCCGTCGTTACTGATAATTGCGGCACTAGGTTTCATGACGTTTGCGCCTGAGTGGCTGACTGGTAACCTGAACCTCGATGGCAGCAACTTTATGTTTCTGTGGGTGTATCTGGTGTTCTTCAATATGCTGTGGGTCTTCCTGCCCCTCTATGCACTTTGGGTGGCGTACGAGGATATGAGGAATGCGTTTCTGGTGCGCAGTGGCGTTGTGGCTGCCAGTCTGTCTAAGCAGAAGAAGAAATAGAAAGCTGCGTATTATTGGGTGCGAGCCTACGGCGGCTAAAAGTTTATATATACCCTTTGGCCATTATTCGGTGGTTGTTCTAGTTAGAGATTACTTCTGTTGTATACTAATGGATTTGAAGTATGGGAGGGACTTTTAGATATGTTTATTTAATATTGATCCTGTCCCTCCATATGTGATAATTATCTCGTCGATAAGTGCCTCATAGTCTTTGAGAATTTCTTGATATTTATTTGATTCTTCAGATATATATGGTCTTGAACATCGTCTTTCCTTGAACTCCCGCTGCATAACTTTTTTCGTCCTGTGCCATAGTCTAGTGTTTCTGGAGAACTGTTTATGTCATCACATCATTCAGACATCAAACCCAGGAACGCGCAGCCGCTTCGCTAGAACATGGAACCCTTTATCCGATGCATCGAAATATTCTGCACTCCATCTCGAAATGCTCATGCCCTCCTGCTGCGAGGGAAACTCCTCGCCATCGAGTTTTGTCCCCATCAAAATTCTTATGATACCTGACATCATTTTTGCATCCCATATGCATTCTCTTCGACTAATTGACTCGAGCATGAATAGCGCTCGGTCCCGTACCTCGTAATGAAAGCATCTGACTACTATGAAGGTGAGACACATGACAATGCTGGCGTCGGAGGAGAAGCTTCGGAGAGTTGGGTGGGAAGCTTGCGAGTGATAATCCAAGACAGCCGCGATCCGATCAAGTGCCGTGGTAAACACATTCCGTAGCTTCGGTAGGTCGTAGTCACTCTTACCACCTTCCGGTGCATGAAGTGCCACTTCAATACAGATACTTTGGACTTTGAGCATTGAAACCTTGTGCTCGAAGTCTGGGGTGTTGTCTTGGCCGCTTATAGTCTTCTGATGCTCTGCGTAGATCTCGAACGCGTCGTCCCACCGCTCTAATTGTCTCAGGAGATATCTTTGCTCAGACTGCATGTCCGAGGTCCATAAGACTTGCGTCTCGACTTCATCGTAGGCTGAGAGGAGACACATTGCCCTGTTCATCACCCTAGCTAGTGTATCGTCTGCATCCAAAAACTTCGTGAATTGAGACGGAACGCAGTCCGCCAGCCTAAGCATCTCGTCTTCTGATATCATAGTAAGAGTGGGACATCTGCCCGGGATGTAGACAGAGGCCTGCAGATCAATTTGAGAGAAGAATAGTGTGATGGTGCGAAGTGCATCATCTGATTCGCTGTCGGGAGAAGGTCTGGCAGGTACACCTTTGACTCTAGATATACTGCCAATCTCTGACGCTGAAGTCCTTTCGTTGGCTTTGTCTCCCATCAGGATGGCCAATGCGGTCTGGAGATGATTCAAAGCCCACTCAAATTCACCACGAGCGCTGTCGAAGCAGTAGAACAGTGCGCAACATATGAGGACTACTTTCCTATCCGGGTTTTCTTGCGACTCGATAAACCTTCGAAGACGTCGTATTGCTCTATTATACTCCTTCAGGGGGTCAGATAGTACAACGACGCTTCGATCCTCAGTCGTTGCAAAGGTTCGATGAGCTGAAGCCAGTGCCAGTAAGGCTCCCCGCACGACAGGCTCATGATGGCTGGTCTCCAGGACCAGTTGGCCCCAGAAAGCTGAGTTGACGCCCGAGAAGCCAGCCAGTTCCGAGGCAGCATGGACGCAGAAGTAGTGGAATAGTTGACGATCTACCTGGCTACCGGGGATCGTAAACGGCACAGTATAAAAAGATGTGGTCTCTAAGGGGACTCTCGTAATCGCTTTACCAGCTGCTTCGGCGCCGTCTTCAGGGACTTTCTTCTTGAGGGGGCCTTTACTGCGGGGACTTGCGTTGGAGTAGCCATCGCATTTCCTACCCGTTTGGGTACATTTCAGGCATGCTGGCTTGCCCTCGTCGCATTTTATACGGCGGATTCTGCAGTCGAGGTCAACGTTGGGGGCCAATGGGATAATTGGGGTTGCATATTGACGTACTTGCAAGTAGTACATCCCGTCCTGACCCTTACACCAACACGTTTTGTTTGGTCGCTTCGCATATTCGAAGTTTTGCACGTGGTGTAATTCGAGGTGTAGTTCGATTTAGATACCGCGCAGGACGGGGCACATAAATTGTTCGTACAACCAACCGTCCTTAGACCTCCTGAGCATTCGACCTTCAACGCCCTACTCCTTGGATCGCGACGAGGAAGAAGGGCTCTTGATAGACACTCATATTCAAAAGGCTTCAGAGTTTCAATCTCACGTGTGTCAGTGATACGAAGCCTCAATTACATCTGTCTATTTTGGGCTTGTCTTTCGTCCGCAGGTGCTGTGCCTCACGGCAGTGGGTCACCATCGGACCAATCAGATATTCTGAAATATGCGAACGTACCAATCATCAGCAAGCTTACTTCGCCTACCTTTTAAGCTTAAGAGTGATGCTTATCCCGCTCTCCATCAACTTCTGGGATTTCCTCTTCAAGACACTTGTATGAGACACTTGGACTAAGTGGACATGTCATCAAGTGGCTCATCGATTTTGTCAGACGGAGCAATAGTCTAGGGACAAAAGCAATCAGATGAGGATCCGACAATGACTTATTTCCCTCACTAGGTTAACGCAATCATGGCAGTGAAGCTAATTATGATGCATAGCCCATCCCCGTCATTGGAACATTAAGATAGAAATATGGGGACCTGCTGCGTAATCTAGCTCAGAGATTTGACTTCGATATATTGAGGGGTTGCCGTTCTTGGATAGTGTCAACGCTGCATTTGAATAGTGCGAAGGAGATGAGATTTTCCTACGAGAGGGCAAGGTGATCTGGATGTATGGTCGGCTGAAGAAGGCAGCTTCGCTCCTGAAGGCTAGGTCAACTGGTCGAAACTCTACAGGATAGTTAGAGCATTATAACTTACTTAAATAAAGCGAGTTAGTAGGAAATGACGGCTCTTTATTTATATTCAGTAATTGCCCTTATAATCACTACTCATACGTAAAGTATCCTTGGTTTAGGCAGTTTATGCTGCCATTTTAGCTTTTTGAGAATTAATCAGTGGTATTTGGAAGTTTCCTTCATCTAGAGATCCTATTGATGAGAGACTTTCGACCAATCCCGTACAGTTTGACAGAGCCATCAGCCGCTTTCTGAGGTGTTTTTGTTTGTGCAAAAGATTCCGCCGTCTCTGTTTCTCAGCAGGCCCGATCAGGTCCCAGTCGTCAATATACGTATTCTCGAGGAGATGATTTAAAGCATACGCAGCATCTCGAATGCCTCGTTTCCTCTTTGCCTCTGGGTCCCCGACCTAGTGTTTTACCTCCTCTAAGAACCAAAGGTAGAACTCGTACTGCAGAACTCTGTGGAGGAGGACGCATATACGATCCATGATCGAGCGCTCTTTAATGATGGCAATACATCGCGATACCTTCACAAACTGGTCGGTGATGGAGTCGTTGCTGGACGGCACCGTCAGGTTCGACTTGTGCCAGATTTCTTTCCAGAGAGGCAGTTACTCCTTCAAGAGAGGGACGGCGTCATCCCGAATCAGTCTATCACCAGTTCGTATAACGATTATCAGCTTGGCTGGGGCCAAGGTCGTGCCAAATATTGAGGTTATCAGGCTGAAGGTCTGAATATATCGAGAGCGATGGCCTGGAGGCGACAGATCAGTCTGCTGAGCCGAAGCCGGAGAGACCAACCAAGATTTTGGTTCGATTCTATCTTCGGTAGGTTGCCTCTAGTCAGACTGGTAGGCTATCCTACGCAATTTCTTCCTCCTGGATGCTCAGTTCGGAGACTTAGACGTTTCTTATGCAACCGGGAATAAGTTCGTGTCCGGTCTTTGTGGCTTGGCCTCCGGCTCCTGTTCAGGGCATTGTGCTACTTCATTAAAAACCTAGCCATCAGCCTCTGTCTGGCGGTTTATTCTATTTGGCCCACGGATGAGCTCAGGCAAAGGCTCGTCCTTCATACACGCTTTCTCCAACATGTTCGTCCACTTCCCACTAATCCCGGAATGACTATACTTAAGGTGCTGCCTAAAATGGTCTGCCCGGAAAAACTTCTTTGCGTGATTGCACTCGCCGAACTTGTGACCTTCGCTTAGGTGTTCGATTCGCAGCTCCCAGTCTCTTTCTGATGCAATCTGGATGCCGAGGTCATGAACAGGCCCAGTGCGTCTGAACTCTTCACCACAGTAGCCGCATATGTCTGCTTCGTTCGGAGTTCTCGAAGACGGATGGTATGCAGCCCCGTAGCCAGAAAGAGCAGCACACGACCAGAAATGACGGTGACTGTGGAGGGAATTCTGGTGACGCTCGACTTCATTCTTGTTCTTAAAGCGATTACGACAGTACATACATTCATACTGTTTCTCGTTCTCATGAGCCCTGCAAACATAGGATTAGAGGAAGAAATCTAAAGACAATAGCTTGGCAGCAGACTCTGCGAAGACTCACCCCAACTCTTCCGCCGTTTCAAATTTCTTCGGCTTTATCGGACAGCACTCGCACATGAAAAACCTTTGAGATCTGGGATTGTTGATCTTGATAAATTGTCCCATTTCAGGGGATGACCCAGCAAACGTGCCGTGAGGAGCGTAACCTAGATCAGCGACAGCTTCCGAGATCGAAACAGATGCGTATGGTTTTCCTGCAGCGATGAAGGCGGCCTTCTGAGTTTCGGCAGCTTCCAAACCAGCAAAAAGCCCACTCATCATATCATGCACTGCCTGCTCTATATGGACGTATTTCATACATCTTTCGCCAACCTGTTGCCTTGAACGTCCCGGCATAAAGACTTTTTGAAATTTGTTTTGGCGTTTCAAACTCTGTAGATCTTTGTAAAGAGCCGCGAACTCGCGATGAAAGTTGGCGAAAAGTAGAGACATATCCGCTTGAAAGTTATCAGTAGCTTACTCGCTACACACGGAGCACTTAACTTACAGAACCCTAAAAGTCCTAGATCCCCTTCTTTTGAATGTAGCCACTCGATAGCTATTTTGTTAGTCTCCACAAGTGTTGTCAATGTTGCCGACTCGACAGCAGGACATCCCTGGCCTTTGTTACTTTGCGTCCCTTGGAACTCTTTCTCGAGATATTTTAATTTCTTCTGAATCTTGATCAGACAGTCTTTGAGACGTTTTGCCTCTTGTTGCAAATGGTTTAGCAGTGTGCCATCAGAAATTTGCGATGAGAACGAACTCGCCGTTGACGCGGAGCTGTGCGAAGTGCGAGAACTGTCTGAGCGTATCGAAGACCTAGACTGTGAGAAAATGCTCTTCTGATGGCGAAGCAGTTGTAATTGAACTTCCGGCTGACCAGGTCGTGGAGGGGCTTGATATGATAGAAAGTCGATATTTCCTTCTTGGCTGATCATGCGCTTCAGATAGATTTTGAACCGCTTTCCCAGCAAAGTCGGAGAATGCGTCAGAGCATGCACGTCGTCCAATGTACAGAGCTGAAGAAATGCAATAAGCTGCGAAACACAGAACTCCTCCCACATTTGATGATCTCCTTCTGGTGATAGAACTGCTGCACGCTCAACATTGTGTATTTCATGTGTAGAGTTTTTGCGAGATAACCCACACGGAGACGAATAACGTAGACTGGTGCTGTTGTCAACACTGCTATGACGCCGTTTCAAGCCGCTGGATCTGTTGTCCGAGTCTGTATCAGGTATACCCCGAGCCGAACGGACAGAGCAAGTATAGCTGTTGTTGCTACCGTAACTGCGGATACTAGTAGAGCTGTGGTTGGAACTGGCATACCCGGAGTATAGTCCTGGCTTAGGAGATTGTCTTGAGGTGGATTCTCGCCTTCGGTAGAGGTCGCTAGTACTACCAGCTCTATGTAAGCTGGGGGAATGGTCATTTTGTGGAAGCGAGTATGTTCGTTGCAATTGCCTGCGCTCCTGTTCCTTCTCCGTCTCGATTCGTTCCCTCTCTTCAACAGGGAGCAATTTCTTGTACTCAACCTTCAATTTCCGACCTTGCAGGTCCATGTGATTCATAGCATTGATAACTTGTCTTGCCTCCTCGGGGTCAGTGAAATTTGCAAAGGCAAGACCCCTAAAGACGCCACGGTCGAAGTGATAATTGAAAGCAAAAGGAAGCGGCAGCTGCATTTCAGACATTAGAGTGACGAGCTGCTCTTTTTTGACCGCGAATGGTATGTTCTTGATAACAATAGCGGTAGGGTGAAATCCTTCGCGTTCGAGCCCGCCATATTGAGGTCCCTGCATCATTTGAGGCCCCATGTTCGATAAGGAGGTGGAGAAGGAAGGACCCCGAGACCGCGATACGGACGTCTCGGCAGGGAGTCTAAGCTTCTCAGACCAAATGAAGTCACCACCTTCACCCGCAGTAGACGTATTTATTCTGCGTGAATCGAGCTTACCGAGAAGAGAGGCGTCATAGCTAGAATTTGCGGACTGACTTGGATAATGTGTAAACGAACGTCTCTCTTCTTCTGTATCCGCTCGCCCACGAATAGCAAAGCTTTTATATAAGCTCGACCTTGGTATCACAGGAGTGCCTGATTCTTTCCACGTCCAAGCAATATCTGGCCGGCTCTGGTCCCCTTCTTCCGGCCCATGAAGCACGTGTCTAGGCGGCGGCAAAGGTGGTGGCACAAAGGCCCGCCGAGATGAATCTCTGGACATTGTTCTCTGCTATTACGTTTAATCTGATAGAAACGTATAGAGGGCGGTAATTCTGGAATATCAGAAGGGTGGAGAGGTGAAGACAAGTCCCGTCAACAAGGCAAGGATAACAGAGAGACAGAGGTACTTTTTTTTCCTGCCAAATGCAGTGATGGAGACCTCTTGCAGTTACTGAAGAGAATAAATCGATATCAAGCAAGATCTTGTGCATAGCCTGGTGTTTCCTAAGGTGTTGTTGATCGCAACGCAGCTCATGGATACACCGCTTTGCTCAGCCTCGAATTTGCTCAAAGTCACGAGGAGATAAATGCACAGCCCCAATAAATCATGACTCT
This sequence comes from Proliferodiscus dingleyae, assembly GCA_003988795.1. NCBI lineage: Eukaryota > Fungi > Ascomycota > Leotiomycetes > Helotiales > Lachnaceae > Proliferodiscus > Proliferodiscus dingleyae. The sequence goes on from QYAK01000021.1 coordinate 386,955, forward strand.
GGGGGAACAGACAACGTCAAAATCTTGTGGATCAAGAAGTCCGATCATAACAGGTTCATACCATCATTCCGCGTACTCACTTGGCTACTGCTGTCCTTGAGAGTTTCTCTGGAACCGGAACATGCCCCAGGGATGGAAGACCGCGACACATCGCAATTGAATGGGCACGAGAGAAACGAGGTTGAGCTCTTTCGCTACATTGCAGCATCACTGGACCAGGAAGAGACCTTCCACGTCCTTGGATTCGAATTCTTGCAACGTTATAACCTGGTGCGGATACAGAATAAACTCGTCAGAATACGAGAAAGCATTCATGCAAATCTCGGCCAAAGCTGCGACGAAAAGACTCTAAACGATCTTTTGAACGAATACAGTACGTCCTATGAATCTGAAAGATATATAGACGACTACAGCAATTAATTCGAGAGTATTTATAGGCCAAGCAATCAGGAATTACGATCTGTTCCGCGAGCTGAAGCCACTCAGTGAAGCAAGAACTGAAGAGCGAAAAGCGCTATTGAGGACTTCATTCCCATCCCTCATGAGTCAATGCCGATGGACGAAACCCTTCGAGTCTCATTATTACGCATTGAATGACAGCAAAGCAAAGGTTGACAATCTTCGTAAGGGCCTCCGCCATTTACTGCCCCACCATCTTACCTACTCCCGCGCCGAGCGTGCACGGCGGTCACGAGAGTTCGAGGAGGGCGAGCCTCCCCATGAGATCAGCGTTGTTGTCGATAGACTATCTAGGCTCATAGTTGCTCTCGGGGGTGGGGCGTTCTTGATTGTTCCCATGCTGATCATGGCCATCAATCCTAACCAGACAAAAAGCCTGGTAACGGCATCTGTGGGAACCCTTTTGTTCTCTTGTGCTATCTCCCTGGGACTGAGTTCAAGCAACAATGAAACAATGGTTTCTACAGCCACGTATGCAGCAGTTATGGTAGTGTTTGTAGGTATCACTACGACTAATAATTCGACTTAGACAATGTAATGAGATCCCATCTATATTCATTAGTAGCAACTAAGTTCGCTCGTGTACTCGATAAGCAGCAAGTTCTCTGGCTTTATAAGTTCGAGTGTCCTGCACGCGACACGATCTCTAGAATAAGACACATGACGTGAAGAACTGTGGCCTTATCTCCATATTCACTGCAAAGTCGTTAGTTAAAATGGGGTCAGTGTGTCGCAAGTTTTCAGACTTTGCTGTTAAGGCTCGTGTGTCCTGATTTGCTCAGCTTTGTAGCATGTGGGAGGTGCGAGATGTCTCACCGTCAGTCAATCGGTGGAAGATGCCGCGATACCATGAATAAGGCATAGATGCGAGCACTTTTGCCAAGTTCTTGGTGCAATACAGGTGAGGAGAAGGAGGGGACATGTCACTAGTGGTGGAGGCTGAAATGTTCAGCGGTGAACAGTAAGCTGACATGAGACACAACTAGACAAGTCAGATGCATGGAGCGGGGGAAAATCTGCAGCCCTACGGACATCACCCCACCTAGGTGTGTCTGCAAAGCCATAAGGTGACGTGCTTCCAAGCAGAATCGAGGGATTAGAAAATCATCGGACCGTGTTTGTCGAAGATGGACCAATTGATGTGAAGGTATTAGCGAGAATGAGCCACTGAGATATATCTCTTGGCGGCATGCCTTGGCTTCAGCTCGATCAGAGGTGTGGTGACACAGAGGCAAGTTCCGAGTCGCACTGTTGCCGGTAGCCTATTCTAATTTCTTGGTAGGAAAAGTAAGGAAACGTTTCTTCGTCGACGCAGACCAAGTTGTCCCTTTGTACATTCCTTGGGTCTCTTACGTGGTGTCTAACTCGCATGCAATTGGACTGCTTCCGCTTTCACAGAACTCGCCAGCTACTAACCTTCCCAAACTCCTAGACACGATTTACTTCTGGCGATCTGTTAGATCAGATTGCTGACATCCCGCTTGCGAATAAACCACCATCAGCCATATAGGACCAATTTTAGGATCTAGAAAGCCTCAGAATGGACCCGATGCCGAGTACTCGTGCCACCTTTACCAAAGATCTTGGCGAGTGTGATGATGAGCCTATCATCCAGAAAGCCATTTGTGCAAAGACTCAGCCGGGCTGAAAGCCCTGAAATTGAGCATGCCTCGTATTTGCTGCCGGTGGATCATAAGCAATCGAATCAGGGGGTGACTGAGAATCGCGCTTCACACTGGAGACTCAAAGCCTCTATCATAGTCAGCCGGGCTGAATGCAAAGGACAGCACTTGGCTGGCCGCTCACTCATATAACAATTGTTGTCTGTCCATCCTGACTCGCTTTAGACCATCTAATTCTTTGACCAACGTAAATACCGCATCTGATTACCTGAGTCAATTCAATTCCAGTATAAATTCAGCCAGAAGATAAAGACTGACCATCATGTCATCGTTGGGCCCCTTGCAATTCAAAAATATTCAGGGTGATATCCTGTAATGTTTCCTCCGGTCTGTCGTCGTTTTCGATCTAACATTTCATAGATTAGGCCTCTCAAAGAAGGCACAGACCTTCTTCTTCTTCAACATCACGGGTCCCATACCCACCTTTCACGCTCAGCTTGACAAACTCATCCCTCACATCACAACGGTTGTCGATGTCCAACATGATCAAGCACGAATCGCCGAGGAAAAGGAGAGAGCGAAAGCTCAACACACTCATCCAAATATTGTGGACATGACAGGGGTTAATATAGCGTTCACGCAGAAAGGATTGATTCAGGTTTGTACTTTGTACAGCTAGTCGATTCTTGGCTGACCACTGGGCGACCTTTAGTTGGGTATCAAAGACGACCTTGGTGACCAAGCTTTCACCGACGGCCAATTTGCCGACGTCCCCAAATTCGACGATGATCCGAATAAATGGGATCCTGCATTCAAGGCCGGGCTTCACGGCGTAGTTTCTGTCACCGGTAGCAGTACCAATCTGATCAATTCACAACTCGCCAAGTTCAAGGAAATCTTCGGCGTCGGTGGTCCAAGTGCGACCATCAAAGAAGTCAAGACGCTTCAAGGTCATATTAGACCTGGCAAAGAAAAAGGTCATGAGCAGTAAGTATGTAGACCTACTGCTGTCTGTTCACAGCACTAACTGCATGCAAGTTTCGGCTTCCTTGATGGCGTGTCTAATCCGGCTGTCCAAGGTGTGGCAACGCCCGCCCAGGCAGGTCAAGACATTGTTGACCAAGGAGTCGTCCTCGTTGGTAGAGAGGGTGATGATGGAGTGACACCTCCTGGAGGAAGTATGTGCTCTTTTACTCGAATACCTTGAGGCTAATCACTGACCTTGTATTACCTTAGAGCCTCAAGGCGTAAAGCGTCCACCGTGGGCATTGGACGGAAGCTTCCTGGCTTTCCGTTATCTCCCTCAATTGGTGCCAGAATTTGACAATTTCTTGGAAGCAAATGCTCTCGATGTACCCATTCCCATCCTTCCAGGCAATCCTTCAGGAGCAGATCTCCTGGGAGCTCGTCTAGTTGGGAGATGGAAGAGTGGAGCGCCGCTTGACCTCACACCTTTAAAGGATGATCCGGCAATGGCCAAGGACCCTAATCAAGTCGACGCCTTCCGCTTCGACCCTACGAGCCAAGCACGGTGTCCTTTTGCAGCTCACATCCGAAAGACAAATCCAAGGTCTGACCTTGATGCCTTTGGCGGTACTCAAATCCGCCGTATCATGCGACGTGGCATCCAGTTCGGACCCGAAGTCACTCCAGGAGAGACTGCTGCCAAGAAGAGTTCATCTGACCCTGCGCTCGAAAGAGGACTACTCTTTGTCTGCTATCAGAGCAACATCATCAATGGCTTCCAGTTCGTGCAGCAGAGCTGGGCAAACAATGTCAACTTCCCTCCTGGGAAGACTTCGGTCCCGACTCCGGGAATCGATGCCATCATTGGACAGGCTCCGACTCGTGAGCTTCTTGGAACCGATCCTAAGGCACTGACTAAGGAGCTCAACCTGCCTGCTGAATGGGTAATATCGAAGGGTGGAGAGTACTTCTTCTCGCCTTCCATCTCGGCTCTCAAGACGACTTTCGCCAAAGAAACCCAGCACAGTGAACTCTAAATTTAGCTGATAAGTCCGAAGGGTTCTGATAACGTTTTGAATAGTCCCATGAGTTTTTGATCAAGCCAGTTCTATAGCAAGGAATGAAAGCTTAAATTTAGATTGATGTAGTGTATCATGACACGTTGACTGACTCTGTTGTGACTTCAAGTCTATATTTGGCCCGGTAGAATTCTACCATAGTTCTCACTCGAGTACCGAATGGATGGTGTGCAACGTTTGTAAAGAACCGGAGTGCCCATGCGCAAAGGCCATGCAGCCATTGAGGCACTTGATATGCGTTTCAGACCTGGCGTCAACATGGTGATGGCACTGAGACAAAACTCATTACTGGGTAAAATGGAAATATTTGGATGTTCCGCAGAACACCTGATGCACGCTTTCAACATGGGGAAGCTTGTAATAATAACAAACGTAAGCCAAACTCCCGACAGTGCTCATAAAAACGGTCGGTGGCATATTTGCCAAACAAATCTATCTAAGGGGATTTGACGGTACGATAAACATATGGTGAATGGAGTAGAATAGTGACGACAATAGTCGCTGTCAGAGTCATCTAGTTGCCATTGCTGGACGATGACAGTGTCAACCACCGAGTCTGTTTTGGAGATGAACAGATCGAGGCAATTCGCTTCTCATCGACTGATTAGCCGCAGCATTGATGTCGTCATGCATGCTTGTATGGGGAGTTGTCCCCCCGCCGAGTTCGCTCGTCAAAGTCTATGCTTACCAAAGTTCTGAACCTTGGCATAGTATGATCATCAACGGAAATAGCACGATCGCAGTTCAAGTCGTCGTCTTTCCACCCACTAAGTATCATATTCTAGAGGAAATCCACTCCCGAGTATCAATGAAGGCAGTAGATTGAAATCGACGTGGTCGAGAACCAAGCCGGTGTTGTGAAAGATGGTCCAGGCCGCGGGTTCACATCCTCACTTGAGGATAGCTTCGGTAGCGTCCCGAGAATTAAAAGGGGCCCCTCGTGGCACAGAAGCTTGGGACTAGAAGATAAGATGAAAGGAAACCAGTTAAACTCCGATATTTGATATCAGTTCTCACGCTAAAGATCCTTCGGAACCCAGAGCAGCACGATGTATGGACGATAAAGCCAAGCTTTTGATTAAGAATGCGGATGTGAGGCAGGCATATGGAGAAGTTATATTGCAGTGCTAAGGTGCGGGGGCGCCAGCCTTACATTGATTTGAATATAGTGTAGCTCCGGAATCGGGTAGGTGCAGGTAGGCCTTGGCCTTTATGCGAACGCACAGGTACTTGGGATACGTGCGGCCGACCAGTCTGATTGTTGTATGATTGCTGTATTTCGTGGGGGTTCTAAATTTTCTCCAGATGTTGTCAATGAATGGAAGGGTGATTGAACTAGAATGATACTGGACTTGTTGTGCCGCCTCTGCTAGTGTGCGATCCCGGTGCTTCAGTCTTTGTGCTGGGCCGTCCACCATGTGGTTCGTCTGCAGTGTACCCGTATACAATCGATGCATATCACTGCGCCACGGTACTGTTATGACTGGCTCGTGGAAGCATGTCCAGGATACAGTCTCTCCACGAGATCATAGGCCTGCCCGGCTGGGGATGGCTTGTGTCTCATTGATTGCTGGGTGGCCATGCTGTAGTAAAGGGTATGGCTTCAACACTGCAGAAAGTTTGCCAGCTGCGGACTTGGGAAAGCATGAAGAACTCGAAATCAGCCATAGGTAGAGATTCTACTTGTGGTCTCTGGTCTCCGTCAATCTGCCCTGGCTCGAAGTCTTCGAGTCACGTGCAGCAAGCGAGCCCCGGCAAGGCACTGCACTTTCCCTCTGCCTACCTCCACCTTCTTTTCACTTATTTTGCTCAATCGAATGATATTTTTGTGTCGTCTGCATGCCGTACGGGCGTGGATCGCCATGATATCTTCAGACGAGACTTGTGTTTGGTTTCTAACATGCCGGTGCGCGGACAGGCTCTTCGTGGTGTAGCAGGGCAACCTCGTCCAGAAGTTTCATCTGATACATGAGACTGCCCGCGCTTCAAGGGACGCCACAGCCAACCTCCCCAGTCAGGAAGAAATGACGGCCCGGAGAAAATCCACGAGAAGCCAGTGGACTGGACGAACGCTTGATGCCTCCTGGATGTTTCAACCAGCAGGACCGGTTTGCGATCAGATTGTACGGTACAGAGACACCCACGCACCGAGATATCATCTCCGGCGGCTGCACGATCCTACGTGAGAGCTTGCTACTCGCCTGCGAATGCAATATTGAGGAGGAAATAGGTCGTTTCGAGCAGTGAAGACTATCAATCGACCAGTCCCGTCCCGTCTTCAAGTGAAGATTGAGGGTTATTGTGGTCTTTCGTGTCGTTAGATCACCAGCAGGCCTGTGCGATGAAGACCAGAGTCCCACAGTCGACCTTCAACATGTATCATGCCTTGACCCATTCACGGTGCAGCACGCAAGCTAGAGATATCAACTTCTGCAGCGGAGCATCTCGGTCGAAGACCGCGGGAGGCATTCTTTTCCCCCATTTGAGCAAGCCGGGGCAGCTTCACACTGGCCCCGGCCAGAGGCTCTGGGGTCTGGCTCGGAGCCCCTGTCCGCCAGGGGGCTAAGCGAGGATCTGCGACCGCAACGAAACCGCAACTCTGCTTCAGCAATGCCTTCACACTCGAAATGTCGAGAAATGCTTCAGCGACAAGAGGGACCTGAGCACTTGCAAGTGGCAAGCTCACGCCATGGTGGCGGCCAATGACCCAGGTCAGGCTCGAGGCACCGCTCGAGGGTCCACGCCCATTGGTCTCGACCAGACCACCAGGCACTTCAGGAGCCCTGCTTGCCTGAGCTAAGTGGCTCTCTTGGTATGAGCCTCGACTGTCGACCGGCCGTCTTTCCAGAAGCTTGAAACCCACGACCACTGACGTTGGCTCTCACCTCCTCATCGATGGGTCCCTGCCCTCCGTCGACGACCAGGACGGGGCTAGTATGCCGGACTCGACTTGACCCGCGCGTGGGCCATTCGATGTGCCTGGAGAGGTTGCATGGTTTTTTCTCTTATACTTCATGCGACCCTAGAACAGCGCGGATCGAGGTGTCTCGACTTTCTTCTGGCTCTTGCGGTCAGTTTGTCGTCACCTTGACCTTTCCATTCGTTGGCTTTCCTTGCTACCACTGCTGGTTCAGATTTCTGTTTCATATTGCTTCTTCCACTGGTGTCTGAGATACCAGTCTGGTCCATACGTTCTTTCCCTCGTACTCAAGGCCCCTTCTTTCCTCATACACGACGCTCCTGGGACAAGACTAACGACTTCAACCTTCATGACTTAACAATCTCGCATGCGGATACGCTACGGCATACTGCCTCGATCGTTTGTGTATTTCTGCTGGGGGACTGCGATGATAGAGGGCACAATGGCGTCGTCCGCGAGAATGGTGATGGGGCGAGCGGCTGCTGAGGCTCTGGAGAGGAATTCTACGAAGTTTAATTTTACGATGGCTCAGATGAATGCGACCTTCACTGATCCAAGTCAAGCGGGACTGTTGATCAAGAAGCTGGTGTTTGCGGAGAGCAAGTCCGTTCGTACTTCGACGATTATTCTGGCTGTGTTCAACACATTGGCGGCGCTGGCGACAGCAAGCAGTATAATTTATGACTGCTGGGCAGCATCGAAGCGATGTAATCCAAAGTTCAAGGCAACGTACGTATTATGGGTGTTGAGATGGGCTATGTTGACTGGGAATAGGAAATTCTGCATACGGACGATACACCCGGCAGAGACTTTTCCCTTGATATTAACAATCGGAATTGTAATACAAGGAATTGTCTTCGCAGTCGTGCAGGCGCAGGGCCTCACATCACTCTTCACAGATGGATGCTCCATCACAGCACAATTCATGTGGCCTGGTACGTATAGTGTCGAAGTCGGTGGATGCGAAGCTAACGTTGTTAGCACTTTTCATCGTGCCATATATCCAAGTGGTCTTCGGAGTCGAATGCGCGTTTCGATCTCTACGAAGTCAACCATTTAAGGCGAGGAGGAGACACGACGTTAAAATATATTGCGGACTCATAGTGGTGATGTTAATTGGAACCTGGATCCCATCCAATCTGATGAAGGAGCCCGATACCTGCTTTGCATCGTTGATGTGGTTCATCACCAGATATGGGCTTCTTGGACTGGTCTTGCTATCTACCGCAGCAGTCATCATGCTCATTAGTGCTATTATTATCTTCGCCAGGTTATCGACCGTAAACCTCATCGACGAGCACCAGAGGATTGCTGCTTCGAGGATGGTCTACTACCTCGTGCTGGGGATGATTTCTTTGGTAGGTTGATTTAAGCTAGTGTGGAGCTGGTTTGCTGACAAATCGAAGGCATTCGTCATTCCTTGGTTCGTGTCGTTAGCCGGGCATGGTCCGGGTGATTTGAAGGATTCCATGATGGCAACGGTTGTCGTAAATCTGTCAGGATTGATAACCGGGTTGCTGCAGTTGTTCCTCCGATCGAACACAGCCACGACTTCATTCGGACCTAGTGGCTCGAGAGATCGCAAGAAGCATGAAATCAGAATATGGGGGCCGAACGAGTTGGTCTTCAACAGCCATTTGATGGAGCCAATAGACGTACCTCGGTCGCCTCCGAGAGAATTAGAAAGCCGATCAGACAGCCGGGCCGAGTTGGTGGGGTTCGAGAAGGAAACAGAACGAGGGATCAGTATGGAATCATTGCGAAGCCCTCCAATGGAGCTACCTGTCGCATACAAGAAAAATGCGACCCCAAACGCCGTTGAGCCGAAAACCCTCGTCAATCCAGAATCTACGCCAGCAGTGCGGGCTCATGCGCGCAAAACCTCATATTCTCTCTTTCCGCAGGAACCAGGGAGCCCAGTAAAGGCGACCGCTCCAAATTCAAGACAACAAGAGCCTACTTCTATATACGACATTAGTGAGCTAACACCACCGCCAGCGGTGTTTGGCGGCGGAATGCGAGCGGGGCACAGGAGAGATTCATCAATGGCATCCTCAGCAACCGTGCAAATTGGACTGCGAATATCACATGCCCCTAACTCGTCACAAGATTCATCAGCACAACCTCTTCCAGCAACGACATATAACGCGAATAGCGTCCCGCGGCCGCCACTTCCTGCACCATTACAGGTGAAGACACCCAATCCTCTAGTGGCACCACCACGATCACCATATCGGCCAAGTCCCTTGGCCACAAAAGCGAGCTCGCCAACATTGAGTCCCGAGGCTAGGATAGCCATCAACAAGACACTACCTCCCACCCCGAAAGCCAGTATACTGCTATCCAGAGTTCAGGATGTCAACACACAGTTAAGTCCGACGGTGTATTCGCCGGAAAAGAAGACTGCGCAGACGCCAAAGACTCCCACGGTGCCTAAGAATCCTCTTCGTGGAAACCCTCCGGGTAGTCCTTCGAGCTCGCCCAATAGGCCAGCGCGGACCACTCAACAAGGAGCCAGGGGTGACTGGATATGAAGCTTTCCCCTGTGGCGTTTACACTCATTTAGAATGCATTGTCGATGGCATACACCAGGGACAGCTCAGGCCAATATTAGAGGGATTTATAGATCTGGTGTTCAGGGGATCCTATCTTTTTGATTTCGTACATGAAATGTTGAGCATGACCGGCGATGATCATTGCCCGAAGTCCACTGCGTCTGGAGAAGCAAGGGGGTGATTCGATTCTAGTGATACCTTTGGTGGACACACCAGCGCTATCTTTTCTACTTTTTCCACATTACCTGCATTCGATCGCTTGAGCTGCGTCTCTGCGGCTGAAAACTAGGCTGGCTTTACTGCTCCTGTGGAGTACTCTTACTTTACTGTATGAAGGGGAGATGTATCAATGACGAGGGAAGTTGGATGTAAATGCATGGCGTTATGAGGATGGGCAAGGCGGGGCAAAGAGACAAAGTCACTCATGGACAAGTCCTGTATACCAGAAAACTTTCACATGTATCTACGATCATTGAATCGAGCAAGAGCCATTCATTCAAACCAATGTTCACTAGAGTACATGATTCACTTCGTGCGACGCTTCCGCAATACTTTTGCATACTTCCTGGCCTGGCACCGCGGAGCCTGTTCTTCAAACCCTCCTACAAGCGCTGCTAACAATGCTCGCAATGCTTCTGACTCGTAGTAGCATATACGAAGCACCACTTTCCATCTTCAGATTGCTTGCAAATGCCTCTCATCCAATCTTCCACGCCTTCGCCTCCGAGTCTGTCCTCTACCCAAGTTTCAAAATAGACTTTTTCTCCTGCCACAGCCGCGACCGCAAATGTAGAATGCGAGCCTCGCTCGACTGCGCCCATTGGGATCGTGAGTCCCGGGGCCTTCCCTGACAATGCTCAGCCTCCCATGCTGAACTCTATTTATTGCCCGAAAGCATTCTCGATTCGCCCATCTGCCTCTCCATACGAGGCTTGCCTTTATCTCATATGGCAGGGCCTATCTTCATGCTCTGGGGATCTCGCGCTCACACAGCTGCACAATGCCACGGCCATACGGCCATTAAGTCATAGATCGCATCGGTATTGAAAATGATCTCAGCTCTCAAAGTCACTCACCAAAGCTTGATCCTATCTACTACATACAGTGCTGCTCCGGCGAAACATAGTACATCCCCGACAATCCGATCTTTCGAAACAAAACACGCCGCACCTCGCCTACCCCACAGATGTTTCAGCCCCCAACGAAGAAAATCCTCCGAGAGGGTAGAACTGCGTGATGATTGGCTTCTCAGTTTCCAATCAGGCAGGACGACCTAGACGGATGAACTACTTATCGTGCACTGGATAAAGGTAAAGGACCTTCTCTCTAGTATCTCACTTGTGCTAAGTGTCTCATGTGAGTGTGGCCTATGACTGCAGCGAAGGGGCAATTATCCTAATGGCGTCAGTTTCTGGTTTGAGGAGAGAAGGCACATAGCTTCTGATCTGACTTCCTGGACTTATAGGTTGATTGTGGGAATAAAACTTTAGCTGGGACTTGAGGGACCGCGGCGGCTTTCACCAGTCGGATCGCAGTGATAGACCCAGCGGCCTATCCAGCCAAAAAGACGTTCGAGTGATATTGTGGAGACAAAAAACGACCTGCGGCATATTTGTAGATTAAGAAAACACAACTTGAATTGTCTGTCAACAAAAATATTAAATGGTTTTCACGTAAGAGCATTCCTTGGAATTAAACTTCAACTGCTTGCACATGGATAGGACAGATTGCACATCGAAGATCAAGGATCTTCTTATTTCCAAAGACTACTGACGAATGTTTGCCTCATAACAATCTCGCATATATGGCCTGACCACATCCTTTGACTCCCAAACTTGCAGCTCAAGTTTAAGAACTAGAGCGCGTACTGCATCTATTGTTCCATCGGGATCAAGATCCACTTCTGGTTCGCGTTTGTAGGGGCAGGCTGCCATCCCTGAGTTGCGACACTAGACAGGCGCGTTAATAGCACACCAACTCTGTCAAGATGGTACAGGATTGACTTACGCATCTCCGGGGTCGCCACCAGCGAGGTCGATGTTTGTTCCACCCGCCTTGTTGCGGATCCTTCCAATGTTAAGTTACTTGATTCTCTGAATTTATGTACCTATCCGGTCGTTGAAAAGGAGGAATGCATGAATGTACTTACATATAGTAGATGGGCCTGTTTTTCTCTTTATGCAGTTCAAACCTCCAAAGCTGATTACCTCCTTCTGCGGAAGCATCGAATCCCACAACGTGTGTGCCATTATCGCCCGAGCCATTCTGGAGAGTCAATGCTGTTTTGCCGGCATGGTTGATGAGTTTCTCCGCAGAGATTGGTGGATCGGGATTTGCTCAGATAGATTTGAAATGAAGATATGTGAAATAGTACGGCGAGCGTGAGAGCTTGATTTGAGACGGGTCTGGTGGGTACAGAAGCCCCTTTTATATCCAGTGAGTGAGCTATCAGCTCAGTTGCATAGCTGTTGCAGTTGAGCATCGCCTATTGTGGTATTCAATATTGGGCACTCCAGACTGGAAAGACTTTCGTCCATAATCCCGCCAGCTAGCCACAACATACTACGAGCCGAGCACAGTTCCGGCTTTCCATCTAATTCTTCTCGATGACTGAGAATTTGATTCACTTTCAGCTGGCCACTTCCGCTGCCCGTGCCCACCAGAGAAACACGGGTCGCTACAGAATGTGCGGGAATAGCGAAGATCTCGAGCCGGGATTCACGCCAACCCGTCATTTTCAGCTTGCAAGAACTAGAAGCGCTCTGCCGCATGTTGGTCATTCATATTGTCGAGGCTTGCTCTTATTGGTTGTCAGTATCCTTAGGTGGCATATACAGATGAAGTTTCTTCCAATGATTGCAGTTTAGCAGGAAAGAGATTGTCTATTGATTCGGGTAATTTTAAGCGTATGATCATTTTCTTTTGACTATAGAAAAGATTTGCAACCGTGCCGACGCCCGGACCACTTGAAATCCATGCGAACGTCTATTGCATGTAGCTAAAACCCTAGATTTTCCCAACCGACTTTAATGAGCCTGGAGGAGCCACAGCCCAGTCGTAAACGGGTCACTGGGCAGCCACCGGAATAGCTATTTTGCAACTAGACTATAGGTATTTGGCAAACATATTTCAGAGTCGTAATCATATTCTCTATCCGAGCGGGTTATTTCAGGTATCCATAACCTTGGCTTCGGCTAGTTATCTTCAGCAGGAGGCTTCCAAATTTTCCAAGTCTACCTTTTCCGTGGCCTGGTTAGACAGTACTTTTGCTGGCATAGAAACAAGAATGGTTCTCTGATGACCCAGTGTGTCTGCCCCTCTATCTTACATTATACTAGTGCATGTTACGCAAAGCTCTATGCTTCATACTGGGAAAATTTTAAGTCTCAATGGGATAATCCACGGAGCTCCTTATGAGTTATACGGTAGATTGAAGATAAATTTCTTGGTAACAGTTCAAGTAGTAGGTCGACAACACTTCACAAACTGCGTATGTACTTATTTGTTTTTCAAAAGAAGAGATAGCATAGACCGTGCCTGTGGCTTCCCAATGATAGAGGACTGCAACTTCGCAAGCATAGCCTTGACTGGCTGCTCATCAGGAGAATTCGAGACCCCGCTGTACTCAAGCCTCAGCTCCTTTAGGGCTTGCCAAGAATTCTTCCCGTTGATATGAGAGCCGAGAACCTCTCCGATGATCCTCGTATACTCAACCACGTCGTTCTTCGTGATGCTCACGAGAAGCTGATCCAAGTCCTTCTGGTCCGCCCGGAGAGGTTGAGTCTCCAGGGGTAAGAGAATGCTGTATCGACCATCTTGCAACTGCTCACATTGTTAGTCATAATATACATCGGCATAAGACAGAAGGTGAAAACGGACGGAGATGCTCAAGTGTCTCGATTCCGTCACGCTTGCCACCTTTGATGTAGGGTCTGAATGTTGCATGAATGCGGTGAGTGTCCGGACTGCCCCTTTCGATTTGTTCTGCGGGTGCTGCCAAGATCCTGTCTCTCGTGTGAAGTTCTCGCGTAAGAGCTGGCGTACTTCCTGACTTGTGAAAACGGTACCTTGGGGATCTTCTGGCTCCGAAGAAAGCAAATTTGCTAGAAATCCGGCGACGAGGGGCGCGGCTATTATAGTACTCCGTCAGTCTAATCGTCTATAATTCTCAAGTATTCTAAGACTGCAAATGGCTTACAGAACGATGTTCCAGTGATTGTCTTATTGTACATTGTGGGAAGATCAACCCCGGGAGCATAAACATCAACCTCTGCAATGTGATCAGCAAATGAAAAGAAAAGCTTGGAATGAGACATTGTACTTGGTCCGAAATTGGAGCCATGGTATAAGGTATTCGATTTGTCCGAATTACCAACCAAGATGACACCGGGCACTCGCTGAGGGAATCTGTCATATTTATCGTCGATGTATTCCTGTTCAACTCGTCATTATTCAGATCAGTGACTTCACCGCAACGAACTTGCATTACGATTCCCGGCTGCGACAACAATTATGACATCGAGTTCCATCAATTTGGTCAATCCACGTTCCAGTATACGCGTCTCCTCGATAAGGGTGTCACCATCCCACGACAAGTTCAATATGACATATCCTGGTGATGTGCGCTTGAAATTGGCAATCTTTTCGAAAGCAATTAGGATGCTGTTAAAGGTAAGTTGTTTATAGCTATGGATCCATAGATGCGCCTTGGGTGCCACTACCGAGAAAAATGGGTCAATGCTGTGGAGGTAAATAGGGAGTAGTATTCAGGAAGACTTACTTCCGTGTACCTTACCACATGCGATATTTGCAATGTTCGTAGCGTGGTGGGGATCTATGCTCGGCACTGTGTTACCCTCACTATTCTTCGAGGCCTGCGTAAGACGATTGGCCTGTATAAACACATTACGTTAATAGGGATGGCGCAAACCATATTGATTTCTGCCTCACACTTACCTCGATATCGTTCGCATCAAACCCATGCAAGTCTACGACACAAATTGTCACACCTTCTCCTTGCTCCTTCTCTGATAGCCCAGCAATATCTTTGTGCCATTCGCCCTGATAGCCCTTAGAATTGTGGCGGTTGAACTCCTCGTCCGTCAGAGTGACTCTTGAGGGACCCCAACTTGGGCAAACCTGATATGATGTTGACACTTTGGCTCCGGGCCCATCGGTCGCAGGCGTTGCGAGCTTGTTTGGAGTAACTGTCTTCACTGCCTGTAGATAGACCTAAGTTCGGTGCGTTAGATCGGTTGAATGATATCTTACCTTCGCATCTTTGATCTCCTTGATCAGGTCAGGGTCGAATTGTCCAATATATCCCGGAAACAGAGCATTCAATCGGACTTCAATACCGGCATACTGCTTTCCAGGGCCTTTAATATTAGCTTGCGAGCGTTGCTGGACCCATTCGATATGCTTAAGTCGGTCATCTTCTGTGACTTCCTCTACATCCGACTTGAGCTCTACTGTCACTGCTCCATCGGCTAATGATATGCTTTGAAGGGTTTCAACATTCGCCTGGTCAGCTGTCGGTATGGGAGGTAACGAAGTAGTACTTTTGGCGGTTGTAGATGTAGTTGTAGGCGCAGGCACAGATTTCTTAGTATCGGCTGGAGCCGGGGTGGAGGATGTCCCCTTCTTACTGACAGATCCTGAATTTCCTCCGGAGCCTTGGGAAGTAGATGACCCGTCTTTGCTTTTAGATGCCGTGTCTGTTGCACCTTTGGTAGCGACAGGTGTTTGTGTGGTGGAGGGGGTGGGGGCATTTTTGTTACGAACACCACGTACTTGGGACATGTTGATGACTGTAAGAACTGCAGCTCAAAAAACGCAAGAAAGACGTCTTGGAATTATAGTGTCCGTTGGTAGTCCTTAGTATTAATCAACCGTGGGACACCTTTTGACCGTCAGGAGCAGATTATTCTCTTCAAGGATCTGTCATGCCGTCTTCCAGGACTGAATAGGCAACTATATGGATAGTGACTTAAGTGTTGAAATGAAATTACATTTAAACCGAGAGTCGATCTCTTCAGCCAGCCCAATTTACTACAGGAAAGTCTTCTGGATTGATCCGCGTTGAGGCGCATATTCGGTGATATCAATTTTTTGGGTTTTATTTTCTTGATCCTAATACAGATGAATCAGGTGGGTATGTCCATTATTGGCTTGGGAACTATCGAACGTGCATATCCCCACACGGCTGCAGGTGCGACCCCGCTCCCGTACTTGTGGCTCTCGCTCAGCCCGCCCTATCTTCAATAGTCGATTTCGGCGCGGCTGCTTCACGGAGGAAGGTCAAAAAAGTGCATCCACCCGAAGAAGAGAGCTGAATGCCCAAAAGTGAAGGTGAACATCAGCCACGTAATGTTTGCGAGTGAGGGGTCTCATGGTCTGATCATGTTGTCGAAAAGCGAAGCGACTATCCCATGTGAGGCCTCGGGACGCCAGCTTGTATGCGGGCCACTACAGCGCGGAGGCTTGAGTTGCCGCAAAGATGGTAACTGAGCTGTAGTGCTCTCGGTTAGGACCTATTTAACTAGTAAGATATCGAAGATGATATATCCTTGGAAAGAGAATGAGGAAAACTATACTGAGTCTTTGTTGAATTGCATCTACACCACTTTCCTTGAACCAATACAATCCTTTGACCATGTCTATCGACGTTGCACCATACAATACGGCTATGCGAATTGGGCAAGGGTGCGTCTTGTTACTGTGATCACTGGAGCTTTGAGCTGACAGTAGCGAAATAGCTTCAATTCGTATACCCACGAGATCTGCATCAATGATGCCGTCGTGGTTGATGATGCTCGTCCAGGAGGCGACCACTTCGCGACGGACAAGCAGCGGGTTAGTCAGATGGTCACGTACTGTACACGTTATGTCGACAAGCTGAGCCAGGTCACCGATGCAATGTCAGTGTCGGCAGCATTGTCTATCAAGACGGCTGCTGCAGGTGGCGGCGCAAGTGGCTCATATGTGGACTCGGACAAATTCAAAGAGAGCAACATCAACTTCTTCGTCCAGGTCAAAGTGACAAATCAAGTCATCATGGCAGAAGATGTGACCAAGTTTCAACCCATCGAGGGAGTCACCGGCGGCTCTGACTTCAACAAAGTCTTTGGTGACTGCTTTGTTTCTGGCTTTATTGAAGGGGGTGAACTCGATGCCATCATCTCGATCAAGGTTAAAGAGGGGTCCAAGGATACGGACATCAAAGCTGCTCTCGAAGCCAACTTTGGCAAAGGTGGTGTAGGAGGAAGTCTCAATGCCTCGGGTTCCAAAGCACACGCACAGGCATTTGCTGATACGGAGACAACCATAACTGTGAATTGGTGCGGGGGAGGTAACATCAAGGAGAAGACCAAGCTATGGTCCATCGAGTCACTGACTGAAGCTGCCGCTGCCTTCCCTCAAAATGTAGCTGAATGTCCTCAACGAATATAGTAAGTTTATATTTAGTTTCTATGTAACACGTTTGAACTGACGAATTCCTTTAGTGCCATTTTGACAAAATATCAAGCACTCCGCAGCTTCCAGACACTTGAACCACGTGTTACGCCCCTGGTGTATGAGAATGCTTCGCTCTATACCAATGATTTGCTAGATGCGTATATGGACTACAGAAATCTCTGGAAGCAGATTCACACTGGTAAGCATGGCTGAAAGCTGAAGAAATGAAATACTTACGAAGATAGATACTGTCGCATACGAGTTTGGCAAAGTTATTCTGGTCAAGGCTGAAGACAATAAACCTCATCACAACAAGCCGCAACAGGAAGATCGTATGGCCCTCATTGAGGATATCGTCTCGTACGTAGAAGGTGCAAACGAGAAAAATCATCAGGAACATATGAAGGATGTTCTTGCAAGGTTGTCTAAACCAAACTATCGAGAACATGAGGGAGCTGCCTATGAAGCCTCTCTTTCCGGTCTTGAAAAGGCACGCAAAGACTGCCGTATTGAGATGCTCAAAATTGTCAATGAAGTCGATGCCATAACCAAAGATCCGAGCCTTGCTCTGCTGCAAGACCGAGATTGCGGCTACCTCAATCCTGCTAGGTTCCGCAAGCTACTTCCTGTCGCTAAGAGCCTCCCGGTAGCCTCAAAACCTATACAGAATGGGACGACCTCGCCTCAAAAATTCTATTCTTCTGCTAAAAAATTGCCCGAGCAGGTGCAGAAATGGGTGAACGAAATCTCACCCGAACGCACTGCCGGATTCCAGATGACGGAATATGCAGGAGATCACTCAGAACACAACCCGGGAACTTTCAACAATATGTTCGACAACCTTAGTCTGGGAGCTAGCGTTTCCAAAATTGAGGTTTGGATAACCAGGAATCACCTGGCAGCGCTGAGGGTCAGCTATCGGGGAAATCAACCTGCTCCACAAACGCTGCGTGTGCCACCTGGAGAGGGTCCGAGCAAAGTATACGACGTGCCTCCCGGTCAGAAGATTACCTCTATCAGCATCTTTGCTGCCAAGGCCGATTACCAGCAGACGAAGGTCGTCTACGGTCTCAAGGTCTCAACTAACACATCCGAATCGTGCTACCTCGGTCACGATGATCAGAACGAGAAGGATATTGAGCACGTCGAACTCAAGGCGCCCGAGGAGGGCTGGTCACTGAAGGGCTTCTGGTCGCAGTCTGGTGATGCTCTTGACCGCGTAGGTGTGTTCTGGGGGAAGGATAAGGAGGCAAAGACAAACGGAGTAGCTTAAACCACGCGGAATGGGATTTTGTATTTGTATGCAATTGAGGATTAGTATTGCGGACTTTCTGTCTTTCAATTTATGTCATCCGATGCAATAAACTTCCACAGAGAAATGCATACGTTCTCCATTATAACGTATTTACCTGCTAAACTGAGCTACTTGATATCCTCTAAGCCAAGTGAAGGGAACTAATAAGAGCTGCATGACCAGACCCGACCTACAGATTGTTCCAATATCTGCAATCGACAATGTATGCCTATTCTCCAGGCCAAGACCTCGAACGGTCTGCAACGTGCGAAGGCCCAACTCATTCGTTTTGTCAAGGTACATTCCAATGCTCTGTTGCATCTTCGCCAACGGCTGTCTATCAATGTGATTGTCTGACTGACTGGAGCCTTTTTCTGCTACCGATAAACCTTCAAGAGTATCGTAGCCACTCATGGTGAAGCGGAGATGCTCTACATGCGAAGTGTCGACCTTCTTGTCTGTATGCGATGCACTAAAAGCAAAGAGCACTTTTACGGTCTCAGTGATCGTCATCGTGTTTACTTCAGTCGTTGCATCCGTATCCACCGATACGAAAGCTCCAGCTTCTCCGCCCAGTGTCAAGCCTGCAATATAGTAATCGCCGTAGAATCGAAGGAATTGCTCTTCCCCGTCATTCTGGGCAAGCATCCGTTTAGCTGAGCCGGAGAGAGGAGGCTCGCGGAGGAACTTGATCGTGCCTGCACGGAAAGAGGATGTTCTTGAGATCTTATGGGACTATGATAGCATTAGTATTCATTTGTGCTCCCATTCATTTGAAATCGTTCTGCTTCTCTCGGAAGTCATTTTCACTGGTAGTGAAGCTACAGAGAAGAACACTTACATCCGCGTTGGAGTTGATTGTTCGATCATATGTTCCCGTCACGTTGGCTTTCAGGAACGGGGTCCCAACTGTGACGCCCAAGCTCCCACTGTAGTGATCTACAGTCGAGAGATGCGAATCACTGGACGATTCGCGGAAGTTGGCACGCCCTTCCGTCTCGCCATCGTATACTAGCCAGTTCTCCTTACTGTTGCCGTCCATGTCGAAGGGTGAGGCCGGCATCCATGGTTTTTCACTTTGTAGTCGTGCGGAATGGAGACCAGTCCCTAGAGCTATTTCTTGTCTCATCCATGGAATCTGGAGTGGAAGTCCGCTGGCAGCGTGGTCGCTCAGTGATGGGTGGACATGGAAATCTTCCGGCAAGTTCGCCATAGTTTGAGATGAAAGAAGTTGCTTGCCACGTGCTACGAGAAGGACTGCCCCTATACACTCTCTCTGACAAGGCAATAGAAGAGTTCGAATAGCAATATGGTCCTGGCCTGGTTCTTCTCAGTAGAGAAGGGGGCCCATACAGTCGAACGACTACTGCAAAGTCAATAGAATGGTGGTAAAGAGATTATAGTGCGCATTCTGCATACGTTCGAGGGTATGCCGTCCCAATTTCTCTACCTAGCTCTTGCGACGACAAGTCGGTGCTTCCAACTTCCCCATGACTCTACCTCCGAGGACTCCTGTAGTCAAAGTAGTGGTACCTTACCGTATGCATGCATATGCAAGGCACCTCCCACGTGCAGCATCGCGGGCGTGTAGCACTGCAGTGGCGCCGGAGAAAACAAGACTACTGACTATGACAGTTCTCACAAAATGCCGTAACAAGTAATTACAGTAACAATCACTTCGCCGTCTCCGACAATCAAGGTATCTCGTGATGGAGACGCCACAGCGCTTACGGCAATCGAGCAAAACTCCACCGAAGACTCAATAAAATGCACCCACCCGCATGGATTTTCAGCTTTTGTCTAAGGACCAAATGAAGCTGGTCCGACGGGAAGGGACTTTCTCATGTATTGTGGCTGGCGGACCTCGCTAGACTGTGCCCACTTAGTAGGGCGGCCCCTCAAGGGTGCTAGCGGTGTCTCGGGGGGTTGACGACACTAATTGTGCGCAATCGTGGCGTTCAACGCCATCACGGGATCGATAATAGTGTCAAGTGCTTCCAGGTCCCACACGACCCAAGTTTGTCTAGTTTCGTCGGCTTCCAATATCACGGATCGGCCTGAGATCTACAATTTGACACTTCTAATAGCTAAATGACCTTGTATCCGAAGTGGCTTGTGATGGACGGCTTAAAATCGTGTTCAGCTCTCCTCAGGTTCAACTATTGAAAGCCCCTGTCTCCGTGTATAGATGGTTTCATCATAGCTAATTCGCGAAGTATGAACTATCCGCTCTATGGGCCTTCATGGAATGATATTCTCCAACTCTTGTTCAACTTGGCTTATTCTTATTCAAGTCCTACTGATTTGCCGCGATAAAATTGATCTTTCATCTTTCATTAGCATTCTTCACCACAGCTACGATAGACGCAGCGATGTTGAGCCGAGCAAAGCGTAAGTCTTGCCAATCTACTTCATGACTAGATACATCAGTGTTAACTAGTGATGCTGGAAAGTTTACCAGTTAGAAGCAGCCCCCGCAGCCCTGAAGCACAACTGGATTTACACAGCGACCAAGACAGTACGATCTTCGTCTATCTCGTCTAGAGAGGACCCAGTCTCAGGGGGCTTTGATGATACCACAAGTGTAATTCAAAGTAGCCTTGACCATGATGAACCAATCAATTATGCCTCATTAGAAAGTGTTGTCATGTCTCATCGAGACACATCAATGGCAAAACGAGAAGTGTCACAAGCAATGTCGACCATTTCGAAGCGCGACAATCACTTCTCTGCTTCAAACCTACTTTATGACACGCAAGCTATCTGGAGACATGATTCTCCACGAGAACATGGACTGTCAGTCGACCTCAACGTGCACTTGCGAGGGGCTCTGGATCGCTACGTTCGACTTGTGGGACAGCCTCTGCCTGTTGGACGTTCCCTCACTTCGACAGAGTTTCTGGCAAGCGTAACAAATGAGAGACTTCGTTACATGCCAGTACAGGGGAGTAGACTTGACAAAGCACTCAAGAATGCAGAGGCCTTTGCCAAGAAATTCGACATCTTCATGTCCGCTATGAAGCTGGTAGAGGTTCCAAGCACCGAGAGCTCTGCTTTAGTGCTCTCTTCATGCAAGATTTTGATGAGTGTAAGTATGCTGCTACGAAGCTTCATTTGGGTAACAAGACTGATCCCCTGCAGTTCGCTCAGAAATACACAGTAGCTGTCGCGCGATTTTTCACAGTTCTGGATCAAGCTGCTACAGTGATAGCTCGTATGTCAGAGGAAGTGGATGCCGACACTTTCCCTGACAATGCATCTCCTGTACTTGAGACAGTGCTAGCGATTATTGTGGATATTGTCGTGGATGTCACGGCTGCCTTCAAAGGCCACAAGCAAGGTAGATCAATCCGCTTGCAATTGTATATTTCGGTGATGAGTGTACTGACTTTTGCAATAAAGGTGGTAGTGAAAAGACTATTATCCTGAACTTTGAGTCAAGATTCGAAGTCATCTTTACACGCTTGACGCAGCTCAAAGCTGAGTTCCAATTACGGTTACTGGCTCGTTGCCTTGAAGTCAATAAGTCACAGGAAGATCTGCTTGAAATTTTGCGTCGGTTAGAGCTCGGTCTGGATTCGTGTCCGCCATCATACTTGCATGTATTGGTTGACATCTGCCACGCGCTTCAGTCATGTGGCGAAGATGCAGAGGTGCTGAAGTGGTTCAGGCTACTCTGGGCCTCCCTCGAGAGATATCGTTACGACTGTGATATCACGACTGAGCGCTGTTTCGAGGTACTTCAAGAATATATCATAGTTCTTGGCGCTCATGGACATCTGAATGAACGCCTGCGATTGGCAGAGGACTTCCGTACCGTCATCCTAGCAGACTTTGGCACCGCACATCAGTTGTATGTTCGTGTCAGCATCGAGTTGGCAAAGCTCTTAGAACTGGACGCAGTGCGGTATAAAGAAGCCGTAACTATTTTCGAGGAGATTTGTCAGTATGACCTTAGTCTATTCGAGGACCGCGAAACCGTTGCAGCTCTCATCGAGATTGCCAGACACCGCTTGTCAATTCTTCTCGAAACTCATCTTGATCTTGCCCATCGTGCCGAGAGCTTGTTGGTGGACGCCTTTATATCCATCAAATTGAAGTCTGGCTGCTCACATGAGAAGACTTTGATTGCCATGACACGCATCATCGAGTTTTATGTGAAACAGAAGCGTCGTGACAGCGCCACGGCCGCCACGAAGATCATTGAAGAGTATATTGTTGATCTTCTTGCCGAGGAGCGCAATGAAAGTGTACTGTTTGGCATTGCACGATCCATTGCAAAGATGTACCGCGACCTATCATCGGTCGAGTTTGGAATTAAGTTTCTAAGTCTTATTGCGCACGAGTTGACCGCGGGTGAGAAGCTTTCTGAAGACCACCGAGGGTTCAAGCATGACCAACTAGCCAGTGTTGATCGACGATGCTTTGTTTTTATTCATGCCTTGGAGCAGCTGCTCTGTGGATACGAACGAGAGGGGATGCTGGACGAGATCATTCGAGACCTTTTCACAGAGAGCTGTCTCTATGAAGCATGGTCTGTCTCGTTGCGACAATCAAATCCAATCCACATCCGGTTGGCTGCTGGTGCTCGGCTCTTAGCCTTTATGGAGCTGAAAGGGCGACAGAGCGAACTTCGTAGACTGCGGACGGAGATGTGGGACATGTTCCGCGGATTCTGCTCCCATTCTTCGGCCTCCGAGTCGCTTTGGCAGCTCTTTGAGTTGAGCCTGGCTAATGCAAGTAAGAAAACTGTGTCCTTGTCATTGCTTGAGGTTCTGGTCAACGTCAGTCTTGATTTCTTCTCCGCCAGAAACTTCGAGGTTTCTTTACAACTGTTGCAGTGGTCACAAATCTATTTCAAGCAACTTGCCAAGACTGAGAACTCAAAAGTAATTGAATTGGCTTTCAAAATATCTGGGCTACTTTCTACTCAGAGTGTGGACAAAAGCCTGCATCACATATCCTCTGAGATTCTCGTGGAGGTTTTGAAGTTTGGCCACCTTGACATTGACTTCAGCAGTATTCCCGTGGGTCAACTCAATGTTGTCATCCGTTTACTTGGTAATCAAAAGGACTTCTCCATGCTTGAGGTGAGTGAAGCGCATGAGTTCGCTTTTAAGACAATACACTAATTATCTTCTCTAGCAAATCTTCCAATACTTATGGGACACCCGTATGAATCGAAATTGGAGCGGTGCAAACACCGTAGCAACTGGACGACGCCTAGCCGAGGTCAAGTTTGCAGCAGGCCATCATGCTGCAGCTATCGCCTTGATCGAAAGCATATGTTATAACCTACGTGACGTCTTTGGCCCTCTGCATCAGCTCACAGTTGATTGTGAGACGTTGCACGCAAGCTTCCACAACACTTGTGGCAATCATTCCGCTGCAAGGGATATACATGTCCACCTACTTCAAGAGGTTTCCCACATAGATTCCACTGCAACGAATGGCCGTCATGATTTGGTCGATATCGTGATGGACCAAGCCAAAAGACTGAAGTGGGCTTCCCATCAAAGACTTGACGAAGATGACAGAGAAGAATCTTTCTACCTGTCACTACTTCGCGATGCACATAAACCAATCAAACACTTGTCGAAAAGCACGGAAATACAGGAAGCCATAGCTATGGATGGTGAAAAACTGGAGACAAAATGGAAGATGCCGGAGGATTGGAGCTTACCGCTCGAGGGAGATATGTGAATATCTAGCAGTATATTGAGTCATGAGACTACCAGTAGATGGTGGAATGTAATATCGTAAATTTCGTTAGCTTCTATTAAGGCCATCTACGCTTTCTACGCTGATGAGAGGCTGGCTAACTTTATCATTGCTGAACTAGTCTTAGCATCTGGAGTATGGCAATTTACTATTGATTCTATGAATATATCTGCTGGCGTAAAAGATTAATTATGAAGTCTTTACGATTGTTATTTAGGGTACTCAGACGGAGACAATGAGGAGACCAGATGTAGGCAAAGGCAGATAATTTATGCCAGCAAGTAGGATTCAACACCGAGACATATTTATCTCCTAATTCAACCAAGCGCCATTATTTCAGCTAAGCACACTTCTCTTCTTGTATCTGTTGATTCACAGATTGGAACTGAACGGGATCGAAAAGTTCCGACCTCGGTTCCAGCTAGATCAATCAAGTGACCTTTGACGGGTCGTATCGCCCGCACTGGGAAGCTCTAATTATTATAATAGACTTCCGTACGCCATATTTCAATAGAACCTTTTAGTGTAGCCGTGTTTGTTGCTCAGCTAACGCCACTTTCTCAATAGTTTCGGCCAGAATGCCGCTCAATATATGAGGATCTAGTTGAGATGCGTAGCCGCGGAGGTTATTATTTCTGAGAACTGTTGTATGCACGATCTAGCTGAGATTAGTGGCCGGATGTGCAATCTAGTGCTATAGTTCTTCCGTCCCTTGTACCTGTGATTAGGTTGATAGAGGAGGTGGTATGTCTCAATGAGAGGCCTCTCACAGCTCTATGAGCTATATGAGGCGTTCAGAATCAGCTCAATGCGACCAAAAATGTCTGTGATGGCGTAGAAATGCGTGATAGAGCAGCTGATCAGATCGCTGCATAGTCCTGATTGGGCTAGGGGCCGTGAATCGAGGCTGCCGAAGGACAATATTATATATAAACTCAGAGCCACTACACCCCGTTTCAGTCAGCTACACCTGTATCCTGCGTTATTGATCATCAATAACGTGACGCGGCTTGCGCAGCCTAGTATTATGTTCCAATTGTATAGTTATCGCAAGTGTTTGAGGTGGCTTTTGCTTAATATTTTCATCATGGGTATCAACTACTATTATAGTAATAAACTAGTCTTGCTCACTTTCACTGGAGGACCCATTTGAAATACTACCCATCAAATATTCAGCTGTCTTTATATCAGATTCAATCTCTCGCAATATCAAAATAGTTCAGGTACCCTAAAAAACAAGTATCGATTGCCTATCTGGCAGACGACGAAATACCCCGGCTATAAAATGGATGAGTCATCATCGACAACCAAACACCAGAAATCATATCGTAAGTCATACCTACAAAGACTTTTAAAGCCATGTGCTAAACTTGATGTCTTCTTTAGGTGAATTAAAAGCATGTAAGAGCGAAGACTATGTGGAGCTTGGCATGGATGAATTAAAAAAGAACTTGACGGATCCTGAAATGAAAGTCCCTGAGGTCACTGATGCACAGAAAAAGTTCAGAGGTACACCTTACACAATTCTAATGATACGCGATCTGGGACTAATATGGAGGATACAGGAGCCTTTTCGGTCGAGGCAGACCAAATGCCACTCATGCCTACAACGCCATTCCATAATGATAAAACTGATGATCAATTGCCACTCGTCTTCGCATATGCTGAGAACTCAGACAATGAGACGAAAATTGACGACAGAGTCCCACAGGTTCAGGAAATGAAAGCTGAAGATACCGATGCGCTGGTAGCGGAGCAGGTACTTAACTTTACGTCGTTTAAATGCAGAACAGAAGGCTTAAATTTTATGACCAGCTTGATCCGTACCTCATGTTCACTTACAAGTTCACGAAACCGTCAGACAACTTGCCGGACACCCAGGACCAGTTTGTATTTACCGGTGGTATAGAGACAAGAAGTGTCACATGTATTACAAAGAACGTTTTTATTCCAGTTGAACATTTGCGAACTCGCCTATGCGGTGGCAGGAAAGAACGCGAAGAAGCTTACAAACTAGATTGGCTTACTTTCTGTGCCCATGTGGGCTCACCGATCAATATCTATCCGGAATGGAGTCAAATTATCCCAGCCGACAAAGACAATCTCAAAAAGCATTTTACCGGGAGTCATCTGCCTGCGAGGAACACTACAGGACAGCAGGACTTGGGAACCTCTACGAACTTCATTGCCACATTGTTCGAAAAAGCTGACATTGACACAAACTGCAAGAACCTCACTCGTTTTATCTTTAAGAGGTGGTGTCGTGAGTCGTATCCCTACATATAAACTATTATCTGCTACTGATATCGACAATCAGAGGTTGCCTACGCGGCTGCAATTAAGCCAAAACAGCCATGGTCTGTCAAAGCCAGATTTTGGAATTTTCCACCAGAGTACGAAGACACTAAGCTCCCGCTGATATATAGCTGTGAACGGGACCTAGACACAACAAGTTACAATGTTTGGAAGAAGGCAATAGTAGCTGCACATAAAACTGCCCTAGATGATATACTTGGCACGGGTGGCGTTGAAAAGTTGGAGTTTATATCTTCGGAAATCCGATTCAGAAGTGACATACAAGGGGGTATATCTGACAAAGATTGGAAAATTCAAAACTTCCTTCTTGGACACCACCCACAGAAGTTTTTCACCATATGGATTTCAAAACAAGATATGCCAAAGGTGAGGGGTATGGAATACAAGTCTAAGCTGCGTAAAGTTACAGACATCACGAAAGATGACATGGCTGTTTACGGCGACAAAAAAGTGCCCGGTGAAAAGAAAAGTGCTCAGATAACAAGCACTACTATCACGAACCAACAAATCACTGTCGCAGGCAACTGGCCTCGTTGTAGAACTCAAAGTGCGGTCATGAACGGTGTGAGCGCTACAGAGGTAAGAGACAAGTAGTAAATCATAATGTTTACTAGGTCTCATCGTATTAATATCATATAAGGTTGCCAAAAAGCTTTGGCCGGACGAGAAAAGCTACAGAAATGTCGCAGAGGTAAGGGAGCCTATTTATTGTGGATAATTTCTATAATACTTACTCTCTTTCTTTTTATAGTGGCTCCATCGCTCCGCATACTCATACGGTGGACTAGGCCCGCAGCCACACCCGGACTCCTCTCAAACAGCGGAAAATCTAGTATTCGGAACTTACCAGGCCAATACCAAGATGATCAGGTCTGTTGACCAGTCAATTCTTACCACTACCTGACCGAAACCTTTAGCTAAGTTATTTATAGGTATGAGGAATATCTAAAAAGACTAGCTAAGTCCAATCGACAGTTCAAAATTTCTCTCGAAACAGAAGTGTTCCAAAAGAAAAACTTCCCATGGTTAGTTTGTCACTTAAACTACAAGTGGTGTTTCAAATTCTCCGAAGGAAACTCAGATGTAGATAAGTCCGCAAACCATACAGTAACTTTCAGTCTTTTCGGAAGGAAAATTCCGATGCTGTTTGAGGTTATTTTGGATGAGGAATTTGACAAATTGTGGCTAGAGGATGGCTCGTACCAGGATTTGGCGGATGCTCTTCTAAAAAGTCAGATAAAATAATTGTGTGATTGTCCTAATGTTGTATCTGACTTACTCTGTAGCTGGGGCAGAAGGTTTATAGCCTTGTCATCAGTTGTACACTTCTGGCTATCAAATTGATAATTTACCTAGCTTGATTTACGCCTTACAGCACATTGTTTGCCCGCTAAGCTGTCGGACTGACCTTTGAAAGTAGCCTATTATCAAGATACCCAATTTAGAGAGGCTATTGTTTGTCGTCACAGGGAAAAGCGATAGAACAAGTAATAGACGCTGATTGACCCTATAAGACTTCATATAGCACACATATCATCTCCCGGTATGGTCAAGTATTCTTTGACTGGATGTGGACTAATACTTAGCGTTAAGTGTTCTCTCTGCCGTAGCCAGTCTCTCGCTTTGTAGCCTGTAAAGCCTTGTTATTTAGCACCACAACACATGGCAACACACATTCCTGGGGCCGGGCTACCTGGAAGTTTTTGGCCTCGAGAATTGGTTCGGGACTTTTGCCACATACTATATTCTCAACCAACCTCTGGCGTACGAGAGACTGCTTGCTATGACTGCATACTTTAAACTGGATCCGGAAGACTACTGTCGTGCGACACATGGAGGTCGAGAACAATGCAAGGCTATATTGGCACGTAGAGTCCCCGCTGAGCAAGTCTAAGTGATCTACGAAGTATTTCTTCCTCCGGTGTCTACGCTTCCAATTCTGTTCGCCTTCATCTCAAAGTGACACCTTGCTCTTTTGCTTGAAAAACTACAGCAGAATGTCTCTCGATTTCATTTTCTATGCTTTAACCTTCCTCCTCACCACAATCATAGCTCAAAAATGCTGGGTATATCTGCACTCACCAATCCGGCATATCCCAGGACCATTCTTCGCAAAGTTTACTAATCTTTGGCGACTTTTCGACACCTGGGGTGGTCGCTCAGAACTTACTCATCAATTGCTACACGAAAGATACGGTCCAGTGGTCCGGCTTGGACCAGACCTGGTCAGTTTGAGTGATCCTAGCCTTATTAGGACTATATACGACAGCAGGGGCACATTTTCAAAGGTTGGTTTCTAGAATATTTGATTTAGTTTCCAAAACTCACGTCCTCAATAGACAGACTTCTATGCTGTGAATGATGTAAAGGTTGGTGGCACAATCGTCAACAATGTCTTCAGCACCCGAAGTAATTCCGATCATAATCGAAAGCGAAGCGTCTTCAATATACTATATAGGATGTCGAATCTTCTCAAGACGGAGAGTCTCATTGACGATACCATTCGAGCATTGTGCAGACGTCTTGATGAGGAGTTTATCAACTCACCGAATAACGACAAGATCTGCAAATTCGACGAGTGGGCAATGCTCTTTGCTTGGGACGTCATTGGTCAATTGACTTTCAGCAAGCCGATGGGTTTCATAGATGAGGGGCGAGATTATTCAGGGCTGCTTCGAACGGCAGAGAGAGTTCTTGATTACTTTGCCGTTGTTGGTCAGATTCCTAAACTCGACAAATGGTTGGCAAAAAATCCTATCATGCCTCTTGGCCCTCCAAGCTTCGACATCGCAGCCGCATTCTGTGCCGAAAAATACATGACTCGAGTGCAAGGCATGGATCACAAAGCCGCTGGAAGAGAAGATATGCTGGACGACTTCCTTGAGCTCAAGAATACCGGCAAGATCGATGATGCTGGTGTCATTGGCGCTTTGCTGGTCAATATCCTTGCTGGCTCGGACACGACTGGGGCTCTCGTGAGAGCTGTTATGTACTATGTTCTCAAAAACCCAATAGTCCACAAGAAACTTCAAGCGGAGCTGGATGCGGCAGATATCACTACTCCAGTTCCTTACACGAAGGCGAGCAAGCTTGCTTATCTGGACGCGGTAGTCTTGGAAGCGAATCGTATGAACCCGGGTGTCGGACTCCTTCTTGAGCGCATCGTCCCCGAGACTGGCTTTACCCTTCCAGACGGCATGATTTTGCCTCCTGGAACCAAGGTGGGAATGAATGCCTGGGTCACTAACCGTGACACAAGTATTTATGGACAAGATGCCGCCTGCTTTCGACCAGACCGTTGGCTTCGAAATGTAGATGAAGAAACTGAAGATAATTTTCAAAAGCGGCTCTCAGCAATGAAGAAGCATGACCTTTCGTTCGGTGCCGGGAAACGAGTCTGTTTGGGGAAGGATATTGCTATATTGGAAACATACAAGGTTATTGCCAGTTTATTCTTGACCTACAATGCAAGTTCCTTGACTACACACGGGAATGGAAGAAACAACGAGTACTGACATATATTGACAGATTACCTTGGCTGATCCAGAAAAGAAGTGGAAGATACAGAATTCATGGTTCGTGAGACAGTCCGGGATTGATATAATACTTCGACGCCGTTCTTGAAAACATCTGGGGTACGAAGGACGATGAAGGCGGCTTCATGACGGTGTTTTCGTAATTGTGATTAGGTAATTAAGAATTCGTGATTCTGACATGGTCCGTAGTACAAGAAAACCGAGACATAGGATGCAATTCGTGAAACCAGACGGTTCACATATTGATTGAAACCCAGAACCGATGATACTTTTTGAAAATGGCGAGTAATATACACGATAGGTGCGAAAAATGCGCTGCTTCATCACTGTCTGAAATGTATTTGGTATCTGGGAATCCATATCCTCGTGTAGGAATACAGTGGGGTTAATGAACTGCTTGGCCCCTCTCCGATCGAAATGGCCTATTGGGCAGGTTCATGGTGGGATCTGGTGTAGAACTAAAATGAAACCAGGATTTTAGACTGATCGTGCCATGGCTTTAGAGGCACGAACGCCAAAGTACCCTGTCCTGGGGATAGGAAGGAAATGGTAAAGTGGGCGGATGAGTGAGCCCGTACGCTGGCGTTTTCTCAATCACATAGATTCTAATCGGTGAAGACTTGCAGAGTATTTGTACAACATGATCGACGAATCGAGGAAGTCCAGTTGGCCTTTTGCAGGATCGCGTCCATATATCGCCCCGCTTCTCCACCAATGCCTTATTTGAGATCGGGCAGTCTAAGATGTAAAAGGCAATTCGTATCTGCATGCAACCTAGAAAGCATGTGCATGCATATTAGCACTTCACGGTTTTCAGCACTTGTCAGTCTAAAGGACTGATGATGGTGCCCCAACTTGCCAAAGTCTACTAAACCTTTTCCAGATGTTGATGCATAAATGAATCTCTAATGATCCGTAGAGATCGTAGATTTGCTAAGCTAGCAACGACAGATAGTCTTTAGCAACATGGGAAGCAGGGTACTTGAAACACCTCAGCCGTATTTTTGCCAGCCAGACTTGAAATAACCCTAGTAGTAGTCCAATACTCCGATTTCAACACCTCAAAATCCTGGTGTTTTGATTCAAAATTGGTTAAGCTTGATTTATCTGGTCGATTAATATGTTCATGGTGCCTTCGTATCCTGGTTTTCCGACTCGTCCATGACGTTTACGACTTTTCCTCGCAATTCCTTACGCAGCTTTGCCAACGCTTTGGCATGATCAAACGACGAACCGTGAGAAGGCGGCGAGTATAGTCCGGTACTTTCTACTTTCACACATTGAAGTCCTGACCATGCATGTATTTGCTGCTCTTCGATCGTATGTGAAGAGTCCGTGATCTTGGCTTGCTCTACATGCTGATCGACAAGCAACCAGTGTACAATATCCGGGAAGGCTTTCGCAGCTTCGATGGCGCTGAACGGTCTACCCGCTTTTGTGCTTGCAATCTTGGCACCGGCTCGTACCAAGTACTTCACAACGCTCAGACGTCCGAATTCGCATGCGCCAAGTATGGGAGTTCCATAGCTTCCCTGATCAAGTTCGATCCTTGCACCAGCGCGTATCAAAAGCCCAACAATAGCTTCTGCGCCGTCTCGAGCAGCATCGCCCAGAATACTGCCATTTCTCCAAGTAACTGCCTCAAGTTCTTCACGGACAATGTCAAGGGGAGCGCGTTTCAAAAAGAACTTCACCGTACATGTATCAATCGGATCCCAATAAATATTGTAACGAGAAAGGATCCCTCTCAATCTGTCAAATTTTAAGCCTAGGTTGAAAAGCAGTGATGAAAATGATGGAATGCCTGTATCACGGAACAAGGCTTTTGATACAGGTGTTCTGAGTTTGTAGTCTTCCAGATACGGATCGCAGCCCCGTCTGAGCAGATATGAGAATTCACTAGGACCTCCAGAGGCAGCATGATGCAGGATGGTCTGGCCTTCGCTGTCAGTAGCAGCAATATCCACATCAAAGTCCAAAATTAATTCTAATGTCTCTAAGCGACCTTGGGATGCTGCATGCATCGCCGGTGTACTCCCATTGTTATCTCTCTTTGACCAATTTGCACCGCTGTGCAAGAGAAGCCGAACAATTGGCATGCTACCCTTACCGCAAGCAATTGACAAAGGTGTATCCCCATCCTTGTTAGTGGAGTCGATACTAGCACCATGTTGTAACAGTAATTCTGCTGACTCTAAATGTCCCATAAAGGCAGCTAAATGTAGTGATGTCCCGGAAGGAAAGTTGTCGGTATCGATTTTTCCGGAGGTAGAAAGAACCCAAGGTCTTTCAAGCCCAGTCACATTAATTTGAGCGTCATAAATAGATAGCAGTTCAGCTTTTCTTCGTACCCGGTCGTTGAATTCTTTTTGTAGCCGCGATCCTGCCGATCCAGTGAGAGCAACATTAGCGTGGTCGATACTGACCAGAATCCGTTTTCTCCAATATTGCAACAGCGCTCCAACGATCGCAGTGTTATTGTTTGCCACAGCAACGTGTAGTGGAGTTACTGGGCTCCGAAAAGCCAGAGATGTAGTCAATGGGTCAACGTCCAGAATATGCTGAAGATCACGAAGGTCTCTTTCTATTCCGCATGTTAGATGGATAATGGTGTGGCCGCTCATCGCTGACTCTGTACATGTTCTCCCTTTTGTATATGCTCCTTCCTTAAGGAGGTATTGGGCGACCGCCCGTGTGCCATGAACATAGGCGTATAGGAGGGGAGTACATCCACAAGAGAACTCTTGGTCAATACTACATCCTGCCTCTACAAGACATCTGCATAAATCGAGATCATCATCTTTGATAGCATTCTTTAGTTCCTTAGAATATCTGGGATGACTTAGAACAGCTTTTGAGTCCCAAGTCTGGCTCCTGGTCCAGGAAGTGTCTAATTCGCTTGGCTGATCTTTGCGTTGAAAGTTAGTCTGATTAACAAGGAAGAAGCTTAGGGACTGGCTGACCTTTCCGCTCCGCGGCAGTCTCCAGCACCTCGAACACCTCTCGATGGCCGTTTTTCAAGGCCACAAGCTGTGGCGTCATCCCAGAACTGTTCGGTCCCAATGAACAGCCACGATCGAGGAGCTCACGTAGAATTGTCAGGTTACCAGTGCGAGCCGCAACGTGTATTGGTCGCTCGTCTTTATCACATGTGGCGTCGATATCAGCGCCCCCATCGAGAAGTATCTGTGCAGTCTTCAAGTGCCCATTCGCAACTGCCCGGGCGAGCGCTGTATCTTTTGTATCTGTTCTAGAATCTATATCCCGTAATAGAGAGCTTTCCACAATCCAGTCGACAAGGTGATCATGGCCACGCGTTGCTGCCAGATGAAGGATGTTCTCCTTGCGGTGATCCACGCAGCAATCCCAATCGATGTTGAATTTCACAAGCTGTTTAATGATGGCTATCTGACCAAAGAAGGCAGCATAATGAGATGCCTCTCCGTTTGTATCTTTGGCGCGAACATCGGCTCCCCGATTAAGCAGCACTTGAACATGTTCAGGTCTTCCATCTCTTGCGGCAATCATCAACGGCGTTGACCGAGGAGACTTAGCGGAGGGAAGATCAGGATTAAACCCTGCTTTGATGAGCTCTTCAAGGATGAATAATTCTGCGCGTGATTTGGCGAAGCACGCTATATGAATAAGATAATATCCGTAACTATCAGGTTGCTTGAGAGCGACGGACCTCTGCAAAAGCTTCTGAAATAAAGGCAGCGAGCAATGATACCAGCATGCTGAATGTAGAGCTGACCAAGAGGCCTCGTAAAACCCAGTGCCAGTATTACGCAGATCGACATTGACCCCCTTCTTAAGTAGTAGCTCAACTACTTCTTCAAGTCCAAAGACAATATACCAATTCAGAAGTCGCTTCTGTATATCTTGAGGCTTTGGTGCTGGAATTAATTCTACCAATAAGTCCAAATTGGTAACAGAGTTAATAATCAGCTTGCTTAAAGTACTCTTCCAACGGGGTGCCGCCACTGCAGCATTTCCAATTTGCTGAATCTCCCAATTCCTGTTGTTTTTCTTGCTGCGAGATAGAGCTTGGGCCTGATCCGCATCATATTTCATGAATCTGGCAATCAATAGTGCCAGGCAGGATGTCCCATCGGGGAGGCACATGCCAATATCTGCTCCCTTTGCAATAAGTGTCCTAATGTATGTTGTGAGTGTTAAGCCGTCGAATGATGGCCCGAGGTCTTTGAGAGGGTTAAGCGCGTAATGAATAGGAGTAAAGCCGTCCGTAGTCGGAGAATTGATAGTCTGATCTGTACTAAAGATGTCAAAGAGAAAGCCAACGACTTCGTTACTAGGAGCTGGATAAAGGCATGAAAGTACGTGCAGAGGTGTTTCTCCGCTCAGTGCTGGTGAGGTGGGATCAACTCCTGACTCGATCAGCAGGAGCACAAGTTCTCGTGTGATTTTGTCTGAGAGAAAATGCAGTGCTGTACGTCCGTCGGGAGTCCTCTCGGCAAGATCAATGCCTTTGGCCTGAAGTATTTGCAACATGCTTATCGAACCCATCTGAGTAGCGTAGTGCACGAGACTGAGTCCTTTAGGACAGGTTCGATGAATGTAGGATTCATGGGAAAGTAGAACTTCGCAAACTGCATAATGACCGCCCCGAGCTGCATGAAAGAGTGGTATCAAGCCTGCGTCATTGGCAATGAAAAGCCCTTCAACATGCTCTCGTCGATGCTCTAATAAGAGGCGCAAGCAATCCACATTTTCATCGCCATTCTCATTAACAGCGAAGTGCCAGGCCGTCCATCCGTCGTGGTCTACGACATCGGCATCGGCACCGTGATCAAGGAGCAGGGAAATGCACTGCTCGCATCTTTCGTCAGTACAGTTTTTTAGTGCATCGTGCAAAGGAGTGGAGCCATTCTTGTCGATCTCGTTCACTTCGGCCCCGAGTGACAACAATAATCGTACCACTCCAACAGACCCTTGAAGTGCTGCAGTGTGCAGAATCGTTTCGTCATCCTCCCCAGATCTCAATGATGTACTTAGCTTATACCGATCGAGCAGGTTCTCTATCACCTGAACCTGGTCAAATCGTACTGCAGAGCGGACAAGCTGGACCACACCGTCGACGTTTGTACCTGCCAGTCTTTCGTGATTGGTCTCGGGAAGGTCGAGATTACTGGAGCTATGAAACAGAAGCGCAGCTCTAAGCATTACGGACTGATCTGCGTTCGTATTGCTCAATTGAGCACCCGCGGCAAGCAGCCTTATCAATGGCCCTTTGGCACTGAGCGAGTCGTGTGAAACGAGTGTTAGGCCAACGCAGGAAAATTCCTCGCCGAACCGATCTCGATAAAGACTTCTCACATCAGCGCCATTAGCTAGAAGTATCTCAAGCACTTGCATTTGCGCTCTTGAATCTGGTTGAATGAGATCTTCGACAGAACGA
This sequence comes from Proliferodiscus dingleyae, assembly GCA_003988795.1. Classification (NCBI taxonomy): domain Eukaryota; kingdom Fungi; phylum Ascomycota; class Leotiomycetes; order Helotiales; family Lachnaceae; genus Proliferodiscus; species Proliferodiscus dingleyae. The sequence continues at coordinate 422,300 of QYAK01000021.1, forward strand.
TATCCTCCAATCCATGAGCGAAAGAGATGCGATATTGTAAGCCAGTACGTCCCCAGAAGGCAGTAATGGAGGGGTGTGCCGACATTACTTCGATCGTTCACCTGGGATCCGGACGCAATGAGCCACTGGCAAATTTCCGGTAACCGCATTGCAGCAGCCATATGAATAGGTCTCAGTCCACCAGCGCAAAAGTGACGTGTAAAGATATCGAAAACCTTGCTTTCAGCTGGTATACCCTGCCTTGGGTAAGGAGGGGGAGATCTATGATAAGTATAGATAGCAAAGTCGCGGGCCCAAGACAAATAGCATGCAGTAACCGAAGGGTCGAAGAGACTTCTAGCTAGCTCCAGAATGCGGGCATTTTCCAAGTATCCTTGAGCATAATCAAGACAATATGTGACAGCATGTTGGCGAAACGGATACTTGACATCTTGCTCCAGGCTCCAGTCATCGAAGTCCTCAATCACAGGGTCATGAAAGCACTCAAGGGTAACATAAGTCAAGCACGTTATTGCAAGCTGCGGCCTAACAAAATTTTTGGCTTGCGAGTACAGAGAAAAAGGAGAGCTAGCGTCTGGGTCAAGCTTCAGTAAAAACTCCTTAACGGTGAAATGAGCCAATTCTAGTGCTTTTCCAGATGTTGACCGGCGCAGTAAGCTGCTGCAATGCATGATAATATCCTCTTCCTCGCATACGGCTTCTTCATCAAGAAATTTATCGTCGTCATTGATCGACACCGCTTGACAAAGTTCAGTCGTTGGAAGATGGTCGGCCTTGTGTACCACCCATTGCAACGTCCTCTGCACAAGCTTTCGTACACTTTCATCGCAGCGATCAACTCGCTCCAGAATCCGTTCGTAGGTTGCATTAAGGCCTGGAGGTAGCGTTTCCACAGCTTTTCGCTTTTCTGCGTCGGTCGGTAGACTGCAGAGATAATCTAATTGGCAGGCCACCCAACGAAACCTGTAGAGATACCAATGTCAACGATCACATTTCTGTCTTCTTAAAAACCTGGCATTCGGCAATGAAACAAAGATGCTTACATCCCATCTGCTCTTTCGATAAGTACATCCATAATATGCTCTTTTAGGCTAGTGCTCTTGATCCGTAGCTTCTCTCTGCCAAACTTATGCTGTCTGGACTCTATCTCCGCAGCTACATAGAGCCTCAGATCATCGCTGTGTGCCGCAATTTCCAGGTGATTATAGCTATCTTGGAGTAATTCGCGGATTTCAATTTCGTCCCTACTCAGAAACAAGGTTCGCGTGTTGCTGTCTTTGTCGACCGCGAGACCGGCGAGCATGTCAACTACCTGTGATGTATATTCACCGCATTCATCAAGACCGTCAACGATGATCGAAACTTCTTTGAACTGCGGAGTCATTTCGCAGATCTTGCTGGCCAATACCTGAGGTTCCAGGCTTGCGAGTCCTTTGTTCGAAGCATGACAGTCATGATAAACGTGCTCCAATACCGAAAATGCTGCTTCATTCTGTCGCGCTAGCTGGCTCGCTAGGGATCCCAAGATGTTTACTGGCTTTTGCTTTTCTACATCTTTGTAATCACAGTAGAAGTAAGCTACAGCTCGGTCGCTGCCGCTCTCCTTTAACGCTTCTTCGATAACAGAAGCCGCGATGACAGTCTTGCCGGCACCGGGAATTCCTGACAGCCAGAGCTTAGCATTCTGCGTACACAACCATGTCCGGAATGGAAGACCGTCCGTTACCCAAAGAGCCGTTAATGGATGACGAAGCTTCAGACTCATCTCGTGGTTCGGAGTGGGATCTATTTCGCCAAAAAAACTCAGTATCTCTTTTCGTTTCTCATCTATTCGGATATGATCTTCCGCAGCCCATCTTCTATCTTGTTTGCTTTTCAAATCTTCAACGTCGGTGATCAACTGGTCTTGCCGTGACAGCGCTGTCAGCACTGCAGCCAGAGTGTCCCCAGAGAGAGCGATATTGATAGCGGTCTTATGTTTTTCGACCTGATCAAGCAATTCCTTGGTCTCCGAGACAGAAAAGGGCCATTTAAGGCTTCGTGAAATACTCAGTAACTTGTGTTCTTCACTTGCTAGAGCATGTTTCTCGAGTGTCTTTTGAATGTTTGTGAGTGTGGTCATACAAGAGCTGACATAGTGCAGTCGAAAGTCGGATAGATTCTGTCGAGTTTGCTGTTGGTCTTCCTCTTCGAGCTGTCGTAATGTAAGATCAAGACCATGAAGAAGAGAAGACAAGTCTCTGATTCCGGTTGCCAGATCTTCAATTTCTTTCGTAGCGTGCTTGACTTTCTTTGCGTATCGGTAGGTTCGAGTGAAGACTGCATCAGCCAAAGTTACAATACCGGCGATACTTGCGGCTACTGAGAGCGAATCCATCTTGCGGCGGATACCGATGAGTACACTGTCGAAAGTAGGACTGATACCGTCTAAGCCCCTCACAGAGTTCCGGAATGTTGTCCAGATCCGACGAGTCTCGCTCGCGATTCACTGCTTAGGCCAACTTGGGGATAAAGAAGCTGCCAAGGGCGATAGCATACGGTATGCATCAAGTTTGAAGACGAGGCTGAGGCTCTAGTACCGAAGCAGGCATTTCTGGTCGCAAGGGAAAGGACGTGAAAGAAATCTTAGAGAAAACAGAGCTAGATGAGCTTTAGCACGACGTAGACATGTACGCAGACATGTATTTGATCTTGCTATCCCGTCATGAAACAGTTGGACAAGGTCGAGGCCATCTTTAAGCATGCACCGCCACCACGAGAAAGATGTATGATCTGGCAAGGCTCTCTGTCCTTGATAAATCGACTATAATTGGTGAGGGTAGAGACGGTGTGGTGGGACAAAGGCAGCTACAGTCAGCCCGACTGAAAGCCCTGCGGCGTGAGCCATTAAAATCGACATTGATGCTGCAGTCTGCTGCACACGGTATGAAGGCAGCTATGATCAAGACTGTTCATCTACTCACTCAGAAAACGCGGTTCGTTTGAGAAGATGAATCTGGGATGTCGTCGAATTTAAGTAGTCTCGCTTAGTTTTTATCTGCTGAAGACGAGGCAAGCTCGATGAAGATGATTCTCACAGTTGCGACAGGTAGAGTTGCAGATAGAAGAAATACTTCACAGTGGAACAAACTAATAAAAGAGTATATCGGTCTTATCTAATGATTTTCGGCTATCTTTAAGTATAATATGCACAATATGCCCCTTAAGGACTTCTCTAGATAGGTGTCCTGGCCCATCAATCCTTCTATCTACTTATTCGACAGAGAAAATTCACCTCAAATAGCCCTCGATAAAGAAAGGATGTGGGAGGAGAGTATCACTACCACGCACAGATCGAACATATCTTCGAAGCCACATTCCCATCCATCCATCCATCTCTCCAACTCTAAGCTCCTTCCCAGACCCGAATCCACCGGAAAAGAGAAATATCAGCTTGGGTATCAACCCCAACCAACTCCCCCAGCAAGTGCGTCCCCCCTTTTCCAAAGCTCCAGAAGATGAGTGAGCCAGCAGGCACCAGCAAGACGACAGTCGAGCGAGGAGAAAAGATATCTGCGCTGAATACATTACTTTACATTAGTGGTCATATATCAAAATATAAAGAAAAGCGTTTTGCCTCACGGCAATCAAGTGTGCTTCACTTTTGTGAACGAGACAAGATAAGATATCTATAGATTGAACGGTCTCTCTGTTTTGATATATATATCCCTCTGGTTTGATTTGCATCATTATTCATGTATTCATACAACAAACCCGCGCAATTGTTTCATCATTTGACCCTGCCCCTTTTCTCCTCGATACGCCTGCCCAAATACCCTACGCCTCACTTCCCTCACTCATTTCACTTCACTTCACTTCACTGACTTCACTCCCACCTCTCCCATTCCTCCTGCACCCTTCGAATCTCCCTCTGCACCTGTCCCGCCTGCGACCCGCCCATCTTCTCCTTCCGCTTCAACTCCACCAAGTTCGCCTTGTACGCCACCTCGATCGTCTTCCTCTCCCGCGCTTTACTAGCCAGCAGCTTGTAGTCGTCGGCATCGACCGCCGTCCTGAATATGCCTCGCATCTTGGCGCTATACAGCTGGCACGACGCCTTCGGGAGCCGCTGCAGCGTCTTGTTGAACATGAGCGGGATGGATTTCTGCTCTTCTAGTTCTGGCCACACTACTTCGTCGTAGCATTCTTCGCAGACGGTGAATTCGGGGAGCTGGGTGATGATGTGCCATTTCTTGTCCGCGAGGTCGGTGGAGCCGGCGCACTCGGGGAACTGGGCCAGGCGGCGGGCCAGGCTTGCGAATGAGCGAGTGTCGGGGTCGGTGTCGTGGTAATCTGCTCTATCGGCTGTGGTCTCCAGGATGTCAAAGTACTGGATGAAGCGTTTGCTGTCGAAACGTAAGTCGCAGACCCGCGCACTTGGGGCGTTTGAGTCGGAACGGACGAAGACTCCTTTGATGGGTGGGAGCAGGACTTCAACACTCTTGACGCAGCTACAGCATACATCAAATCCTTGAATGCGAGAGCCTGACCTTGGGTCGACTACTGTATGCCATTTTCGAGCTGCTTCATGCCCGCCCAAACAGGGTTGCTCGTTTGCTGCCACGGTGGCAAGTCCGCGGAACAACTTCAGATTCTGCCTCTTCTCTTTCAGCGTCAAAAGCCAGGCTATCCTATACCATGGCGAGCTTCCAAAGTCACAGACAACAGGTGTATCTGGTGGGCGAGGGGGCGATTGAATAAAATGTGTTCGAAACTCCGTTGGGGCAATTGAGGAGTTGAAACATGATGGACATATGTTAAACTCAGGACAATTCGGCAATGTTAACCAGTCGTTCCGACCACGAGTATTAGTAGTTCGTGGACATGTTGGCAGAGGCGCCATGCTTCCTCTCTCAATATCCTCGGAAAACCGACGATACGATCCCATTGGCTCTCCCAGATTGTTGGACGGTGGTTGCCATGAGCCAGGGCTCCAAGCCGGCTTCAAATTCGCAGCAGGGCGAGACTTCTTATCATCAGATTGAGCAGCCGATGGCTTTCGAATCTCTCCAAGCGATTGGTGAGCATTCCTAGAAGGAATAGGTATAGGCAGAGATGGATGATGCTCTAGAGGTGGTGGTTTAGGAGCTGGTGCACTTGATCTAGACCGGGGGCGAAGCTTTGATGCTTCGACCGGATTCAATCTATCTTGGGAATTATCGGGCACAGGTGAAAGTGGTGACACCGGTCTTGAACTATTTCGTCTGTGGTCTGGAAAGGTCTCGCTCCTCTCGAATGGCTGATCACCTCTTGGGATCTGGCTTGGAGAAACCTTTGGCGAGACGAACGGTGAGCCAGATCTCGAAGTCGCCTTCTTATCAAATGAAGACCTATTGGATCTTGATGGGGAACGTAAATGTTGACTATCATCCTCACGGACTGCCTTGTGGCTTTTGTGCTCATATCGTTTGTATTCCTTGTCCGAATCGCTATCAGCTATGTCATCGTCGCTACTGTAATATATTCGATTGGAGTTATTCGAGCCTCTAGAAGAGTAGCCGGTCGAATTCCTATCCGAGTGCCTGGATGGTGGTCGTTCTGCTCGCCGTGAATAATCCTCTGATAGCTTTTGTGGTCTGGTGAGCTTCTCACTCGTATCCCTTTGTGTTCGAGAAGCGTCAAAGTTCCCACTGTTCCGTTTCTCTCCCGTGGGAGTGCCCGCGCGAGAGCTAGGTCGATTTCCATTCACGGGTGCTCTCCCCAATGAACTTTCATGGTGTCGAGATGATCCAAAGTAATCCTTCTTTGCTCTGACTGCATCAGGTGTAAGGAATGCTTCTCCAGAAGGTGTACGGGGAGTGGGATTCGCTTTGGGAGTCTCGTCGTGATCTTTGGTAAGGGAGGAATATGCTGAAGCACTCCTTCTAAACTGTGGGGGTATCTCTTTTGGGATTTTGGTTTCTAGAGCTGGCAGATCTTGTCTGCTCCGCCGTCTCGTGATAGGTGGTTTCTGTAATGTGTCTTTCGTTTCCCCTGGCCTTGCACCTCCAGCTTTTGGTGTCTGAGCCTTGCCTGTATCCTTCCGTCTGTCATCTTTCCGATGCTCATCTTCTGATGCCTCTGGGGAATATGTGTCGGTTTTGGGTATCAAAACAAATCTTCTCTCCGGGTTATCATTCTTCTCTTCCAATGATGGCTGTGCCTGCAGCCTTGCAGCCTCAGCCCTTGTTACATGTGCTTCGAGTATGATAGGGACTTGGTCGATAATACCACGCAGAGATGGGTCGTCCGAAGTGTGTTTTGAGGTGTGGGACGATTCTCTTGACAAGGACACTACCTCGTCTTCGACTGTTGGGCGAGGTGGCGGTTGTCTTCGGCCACGACTCCTGCTTCGGTCGCGCGAAGCCTCGTAAGCGGGCGTCTTGAGGTAGGATGGTTCAGGGGCTCGAGGAGCAGACGCCCTGTATAACTGTGAGTCGTGTGAACCTGCATGCAACACTCAGATACATACTTTGACGGACTCTTTCCTCTAGCTGTCGTAAAGAAACCTTGAGTCAAAAGCTCGTTGATATCGCGTCTCTGTGGTCCTTCCATCGTGCATTCTCCGGGGTACTCAGCTCCTCATCAATGCTTCTCTGCCGTGGCCATCACAAGTGGGATACTGCGAGCAATAGCGTAGAAATTGGAAATTCTCAAGAATCACATCATGTATCATAAGTCGTCGAGTCGTTAATTCCTCTGGTCTCTCCTCTTGAGTCCAGCTTGGGTGAAAAAGTTCGAGGTAGAGTCGTAGGTGGTGAGGTAGGCCGAGCGTAGGATGTTTACGAGACGTGCAGCGTCAGATTCCGTCGCCAGACTGCCCCTCCAGCCCCTCTCTACTTAGCCGTACCACCGTACCACCAAAAGCCCACACTATCTGCCACCGACTACGGATGGCCGCGTACTACCAGCATCCAAAGAGAGATCCCTCTTGTCCACGCCCGATGGCATACATAAAGAAAAGATCCACAAAAGAGCGGTGGAGAAGGACAGTTGGAAAAAACATGACAAAAATGACAAAAATGACATATCCGCGCATGGGGACTGCGACCAGAGCTGCATGTCACTCCCTCCCTGCGGGGGGACGTTGTCTACGGCTGTGTTATTCGACGACGGGCGCCCTAGCTCCAGAGATATGGCCCCAGATTCCGACGAATTAGTGGCCATCGGTCCCTGACAATTCGTGATCGGCGCGCGCCGGTGGATGATTCTGTTTGCTATCTTCTGTCTTTGGCCTCGAACGCATGAAATGGTCGTGTGCAAAACTGCAGACCATCGAACAGTGGGCGGAGATCTGCTGAAGAAAGTCGGCAGACATGTGCTCAAGAGATGTGTGTAGAACAATAAACAGCAATATAGGAAGGCCATATACTTCGGCATCTCCGGCCAAGAATATGAACTGGTCTCTTTGAATGCTTAGGATATCGATATCGAATATCTGAAGCCCTTTGCACTGTGTAATTAATCATTTGTATAGAGATATAGACGAGCTGGTAGAGTAACTCAAAACAAGCAAATATCACCACCCTTCCACCCCCTCCTCATAATCAACAAACTTATCCAGAATACTCTTCTCATTCCCCTCATCATCCTCCCTCGACTTCTGCTCCATCGCCTCCTGGACCTTCTTCACCACCTTCCGCTGCCTGACCCTCGCCTTCTTCCCCCACTGCGGCTCCGAGCCCTCCACCACCTCACTCCCACTATCGTCGTTGTCTTCCAACTCAACCACCCGGCCCCGAGTATCCCTCAGCGCATTCGGCGATATCTTTGCCTTGGGGGGAAGACCTGCTCCTTGCTGACCCTCCGCGTCGATCTTCTCGTACTCCTTCTCCTGGTGCCGCGCGCCTGATCGGACGAGGTACGGCCGGACGAGCAGGTAGGTTCCTAGGATAGCCACGATGCGGATCCAGTCCCTGAGTCGCATGCCGTCGACGGAGTGGAGGAGGTTAGGGCCGACGTTCATGAGCCGCGTCCAGAGCTCTTTCAGGATGTAGGTGATCCATTCCAATGCTTCCGCCATTTTTGGTTTTTGTTTTTGTTCCTGAGCTCTGTAGGGCGTAGAGGGTCAATCTGAGGATCTTGTCTGTTGGGGGGAAAGAGTCTGAGGATTGGAGGAGAGATGTGGTGGAAGATCAAGGATTCGAAAGTAAATATTTTTTTTTCCCCATCTTGGGGAGGGAAGACTGATAGACACTGGGCGGAGGAACTTCGGCAAGGCGCGTCACCCTCGTTCTTCAACGCGACAGTAGAGTAGCAACACTCTCACCTCTCAGATAATTGTAGATTCCGACTTCAAACATGGCGGATAGAATGGATGATGAGCTACGTGAGGTGAGGACCCCATTTCTGATCTTACCGGGAAATTTCCTCTCTAACCCACTTCCTCAGCGCCTCAAAGCCTCGTTGTGGTTCTCCGTCGGCAAGATCGTCGACGAAGAGACCCTCCGGCTCAACACAACCGCTACACCCCAATTCATCGGCGCCATGACCGAGATGATCTGGTCACAGATCGGTATGTCCATTTTCATTCCTTCATAGACTAATGACCCACCTCCCCCCCAAACAAAACTGGTATATCTTTTACAAAAATTAACAACCTGTTTTGCACAGAAAACGTAGCACAGGACCTCGAGTCCTTCTCCCGCCACGCAGGCCGCTCCACCATCACAACCGACGACGTCCTCCTCATCACGCGCCGCAATGAAGCACTGCATGGTATCATGAGGGAATTCATCGAGGGGGAGCAAGCTGCTGCTGCTGCTGCTATCACTGCCAAGGGTAGAAATGCGAAAACCACAGTATTGAAGGGCAAGAAGAAGAGTGTGAAGGGCAGGGCCAGATAGGTAGATAGATAGATATTTGATAAGTAGTGGATGGAGAAGCGATTGAGGTGATGATTTTGATTTTTGGGGGGGTTGTGAGGGAGGGGGGGATGGAGAATTGAGCATTGATTTTTGTTGGTGCTGTTATGGGTGCATGCCTGGGAGTTATGACATGACGTCCAAGGATTCAGGCGTATTTGGGTGTTGAGAGCAAAGGAGCTCTTTGGTATGGGAAATTGACGGAAAGACGTATTCGGAATGGTATTCTATGTATGGAGGTAGAATGCGTCGTCTGTAGAGTTATCTCTGTTCCCCGAATAGCTGAGCTGCAATAAAGAAGGATACAGAAAAGGCTGGTTGGCTAAGGCTTGAGAACGTAAACTCTTTCTCTTGTATGAATTACTCAAAAATACCAACGCTTCTTGTAGAAATGGTCTTCAGAGCGCTATCATAGCAAGGCAGCATCTCAGCAAGGCAGAGGACTCTCAAGACATGTTCATGGACAGGAAGAGACAAGAGTGAATATACAGCTATATTCGTGTATATACAAAAATCATATTATATTAGGTATAATTATTAAGTACGTGTAAAGCAAATCGTGGTATCATATAACAAATTCCTCCATACACCTCACCCAGACCATGTTCTTTTTCTCACCCAAAAAGATAGAAAAGACATAACCCAGCCTAAAAGCCAAGAGATTCCTCCCTTTAGTACCGCTGCGGTACATGAGTCGTCGTCGTAGTCTGCCACCCAAACGAACTTCCTGGCACAGTCTGTCCTCCTTGCGATGCTGCCGAAGGAGCAGAGGCATGATAATGCACATCGTGAACACTAATCGGGCGAAAAAAAATCAGAACGTGCCCTTGAAAGCACCCTGATGGGTATGGGGAGTAGTTTGGTACCCTTCACTTGTCCCGTTGACGGCGTTGCTGCCGATCCCAGCATGCGCAACGGGCGCGCCAGTATGGCCGTATTTCTGGTACGCTGGATCATTGACGCTTCCAGAGGTTGCGTTGCCGTAGCCATAGCCGCTGGTGGTGCCGACTGCAGTGCTCTCGGTGGCGTAGGAGTTCCTCATGTCGGCGGGAGTCGAGTGTGTGGGGAGGGCATCTGGCTTGGATTCCAGATCGCGGTTCTTGGGCTTGCGCTGCCAGAACTTGCGCTTGGGGGAGCCGGCTGTGTAGCCGTTGTTGGGGGATGGGCCGTAGGCCTTCTCCTTCTTGTGGTGGCGGGCGAGGGCCAGCTCGACGAAGATGGAGAGGAGGAAGAAGACACTGTTGGACATCAGTAAAGATCACTGAAATAGATGGATTAGATGGAAACTTACGCTCCAATGATGGAAACTGCAAAGCAGGCAGTGTTCAATTTGCAGGCGGTGCGGAACTTGACTAGATGGGTAAATCCTCCATCGCCATTAGATGGTCGAGTGTCGCTGCCCGCATCGCCAGTCCCAAGAGGTGTATTGACGGTTCCACTACAGCTATTGTCGCCGTGGCGAGTAGCATAGGTGATGTAGAAGAATGCGCCAGCAAAGGCGATATCCAAGACCATGGCGATGAAGCTAACGAATGCGATGCCTCCCAGACAGCAGACTAGGAGCAGGCCGAAGAGGGTGTACAAGACACCAGCACCGGAGATGCCCTCGACTGCGCGAAGATAGGTGCCGATTTGCAGGTCATGGTTGTGCAGCACGGACAAGAAGTAGGAGAAGATGCCCAGGATGATTGCCGCGCAGCAGAACTCGATGAAGCGTAGGAAAAACTGCACGGACTTGAGAGCGACACCTCCAAACGCCATGATTGCCGGTTGGGTGTAGGTGCAGAGAGGGGATGGAGTTGTGGAGTGTCGTATGTTGGAGGATTCGATGAAAGGATATGTGATCGAAGATGGAGAGAGGAGCAGGAAGCAGGCATATATGTGCCGAGCATGGATGGATTTTCAGATGCCATCATAGGTGATGGGGATCGGCTCTCACCCAGTTAGAGTGACACCCGTGACCCAGTGATACCCTGCCCTGCTAAGTAAAATCAAGGTTGTGACATGGTCCAAGACGCTGCCTGCAACCGAACTTGGTTGTTTTGCTTGCCTTGCTTTGCAAATGACAGTGGAAGTCTGGGCCCAGTCTGCCTCTGCCTAGTCTCTTGGATCTACGAATCATTGCGATCGCCGGGATATTGAAGCTATGACGAAAACGAACCACTTGCCGTGTCTCTTGGTCGGACTAATTTAAATATGATAGTTCCTATTCGCAAAGAGAGCAATACTAAGGAACTAGGTCAAAGAGAAAGCAGAGCTAAAGCTACCTTACCTTGCCTTACGTTGGTACTGTACATGTACTTGTGGAAAAGAGGGGAGGAATCGAGTAAAACTCTAACGTCGCCCTCAAGGGTTTGAGGTACGTGTTACTTGCATCTACGTCATCCCGCAGTTCTTTGGCTGCATTAGGTCATCTTCTTGCTGCTGTGGCGGTGCAGATTCGATGCAGAGTCTACACAGCCACAAGGACCGCGCTGAATCGGTATGAGTAGGAGGTAACGGAGAAAAGGATCTGCCTACTTGTGGCAAACACCACTAAAAATCTTCCAAACATTATCACAAACTACTACCTTTATTTGATTAGGCCTCAATATTCGGGATGTAGACACAGCAGAGGACGTTAAGTTTAATAGTTGCAGTAGTGAACTGATATATTGAAGTCCTGCTGCAACTCCACAATACTAAGTATTAGGAAACTATGTTGAGCTGAGCATAAATGCCTTAACTATTAAACGAATGACTATTCTTACTTATAGGGAGTATGGAACCTCTCATACACTGGAACACCGGAGAGGGTCCAATATGTCTTATCACGTGATACCTCTTTCTTTGCACTGAAATAACACCACAAATGATCAGATAATAGTTTCCTTGATTCTTTCGCAACTTAAAATTCCTAAAGTATCATGCAGTCTTTGACCTCAGCGTCTCAAGTCTCCTATGGTCCCCAGAAGCCTCAGCACGTGCCCGTAACATATTACCGATGCTATATCATTCCTAACATTAATAAAAAGGGTCTTATTTCAAATCTAAAATCTGATTCGTATTTAAAAAGTCCTTATTAGTCTTGTAGCTACTGTGGCAAGGTTGTCACGCGGATTAATACCTCGAGTTGAATCGATTGACGGACCCGCCCGACATGTTCTATAAATTTACGCAGCCAATTCACTTATCGAGCCGTAGGTATAAAGAACGACACAAGCTCGTTGAAATTTCTGGCAACTATGTTTTCGAGTAGGTTTTTGGTGTTTTTTCCCATTATACTCATTATGAGGGGGCGCACGCAGCAAGTTCGAGTATGCCTAGCAAACGCCATGCAGCCTCACGAGGCTGAGTGCAGACGACGTGTCTGCAAAGCTGCAGGTCGTCGCTTTCAATCTCTATTTCTCATTTTCGTCCTTCTTCTGACCTCCCTTTCCGAGCCCTGATCGTAGAGCCGTTGTTGGAGTACGAACTCTTTATGTGGATCAGAAGGCTTGCCTATCTACGATATTCGCTAGCATATATGTGGTTGCTTGGTGCGGCAGGTGCGTACCGCAACAGCCGTATACGATATCACAATGAGCTTTGGATTTAGTATTGGCGATTTTATTGCCGCAATCGAGCTCGCGAACAGGATTCGCAAGGGTTTTGTTGATGCGCCCAGTCAGTTCGAGGCCATTTCTGATGAGTACGCTACCCTGAACACTAATTTTGAGCACTGCTGATTCCGTTGATGGAATAGAGTAAGAAGCCTTTGGATTGTCCTACACGATATCGAAATTGTTCTCTCCGATCGTGACCTCCGTATCGAACAAGAGACAGACCTAAAGCAAATCGCACACGGCTGTAAAAACGTTTTGAAAGACCTGGAAAACACATTAGACCAATATAGCGAGCTCAAGTCTGGCCACGGGAGTGTTCATAAAAGAGTGAAAAGAGCTTGGAAGAGGCTCAAATGGGAACCGGAAGATATCAAGCAGCTTCGTAGCCGCATTAGCACAAATATTGGACTGCTTCACGCGTTCACGAGTGGACTCGATCGGGACAACTTGGTTACGTTGGTACAAAATCAGGAAGATCAAAACCGTCATCATATCCTTGATTGGATTACCCCGATCGACTATGCTCTACAACAGAGCGATTTCATACGTCGGCGACAAGCAGGAACTGGCCAGTGGCTACTTGACTCAGCAGAATTCAAGGCATGGATAGACACTGACAAGCAGACTTTGTTTTGTCCTGGTATCCCTGGAGCAGGGAAGACAATCCTTACATCAATCGTAATAGAAGAACTATTCACGCGGTTTGAAAATGATGGCAATATTGGTATCGCATATCTATATGTCAATTACAAACGACGATTTGAGCAAAGTCTTGAGGATCTATTTTCGAGTCTATTAAAACAAGTCGTTCAAGAGCAACCTTCTATACCAGAAAGTGTGAAATCGCTCTATGACCGCCACAAAAACAAAAGGACACGGCCTTCACTTGACGAAATCTCAGAGATTTTTCAAACCGTTGCGGCAGCATATTCAAGGATTTTTATTATTGTTGATGCTCTGGATGAATGTCAGGATTCTGATGGCTGTCGACAGAAATTTCTATCAAGCTTGCTCAGCTTCCAGGAAAAGTATAAAGCAAATATCTTTGCTACTTCACGGCCATTATCAAGTATCGAAAACAAGTTTGAGGAGCAATTAAAGCTGGAGATCCGTGCTAGCGAAGGAGACATAAGAAGATACCTAGATGGTAATCTATCCTTACTTCCAGGGTTTGTAGCCCGCAGTCTTGAATTACAAGAAGAAATCAAAACAGCTATTGTTAACGCTGTAAATGGGATGTACGTAGTCTATTTCCAGCATTCATCAAACAATACTAACTTTACTAGGTTTCTACTTGCACAGCTCTATCTTGGATCTTTGATCGGAAAAAGCACGCCAAAAGCTGTCCGAGCTGTTTTAAGGAATTTAGTTACAGGGTCTGGAGCATACGACATCGCATATAAGGACACTATGGAACGAATCAACGGCCAGCTCAAAGACCAAGAAGAACTTGCTAAACAAGTTCTGTCATGGATCACCTGTGCAAAGAGACCGCTTACTGCAATAGAACTACAGCACGCGCTTGGAATTGAAGTTGGCGAATCTGAGCTCGACAAAGAGAATATTCCTGACATCGAAGATATGGTCTCGGCATGCCTCGGATTGGTTACAATCGATGAAGAAAGTGGAGTCATTCGATTAGTACACTACACGACACAAGAATACTTCGAGCGAACACAGCAGCAATGGTTCCCCGACATACAGACTACTATCACAAGAACGTGTGTTACATACCTCGCATTTGACGAATTCGAAAAGGGAATTTGCCTAAACGATGAGGAGTATGAACAACGGCTGCAGTCAAACAAGCTATACGATTATGCAGCACATAACTGGGGTCATCATGCTCGAGCGGCTCCCAATTCATGCCAAGATGTTGTAGAATTTCTTGAAAAGCAGGGGCAAATCGAAGCATGTATTCAAATGCTGTTCGCTGTCAAGTGGTATTCTGAATATGAATATTACAGTCAACATTTTCCCAGACAAACAAGTGGGCTGCATTTAGCAGCGTTCTTTCAAATTTATGACGCCGTACGAGTTCTTCTTGAATATCAGAGCCCTGATCAGAAAGACAGCTATGGCCAGACGCTACTACATAAAGCTTTATCCCACGGTCATTTCGAGATCGCTCAATTGCTCCTCGATAAAGGTGCTAACGTCGACGCTACTGATACAAGGAGACGAACGCCACTATTCATAGCTTCATCTAACGGTCATTTCGAGATCGCTCAATTGCTCCTCGATAAAGGTGCTAACGTCAACGCTACTGATACAAGAAGACAGATGCCACTATTCATAGCTTTATCCAACGGTCATTTCGAGATCGCTCAATTGCTCCTCGATAAAGGTGCTAACGTCGACGCTACTGATACAAGGAGACGGACGCCACTATTCATAGCTTTATTCCACGGTCATTTCGAGATCGTTCAATTTCTCCTTGATAAAGGTGCTAACGTCGACGCTACTAATATAGGGAGACGGACGCCACTATACATAGCTTTATCCTATGGTCATTTCGAGATCGCTCAATTGCTCCTTGATAAAGGTGCTGACGTTAACGCTATTGATATAGACGGACGGACGCCACTATACAAAGCTTTATCCTATGGTCATTTCGAGATCGCTCAATTGCTTCTTGATAAAGGCGCCGATATCGAAGCAAAAGATAGCTTCAGTCGAACCCCGTTATTCGACTCGGCCAGATATGGAAGCACACACGTAACTAAGTCCTTGATCAATACAAACCGGATTGACATTGATTCAAGGGATTATTATGGTTCGACACCATTATCAATCGCAACAAGAAGGGGACACAAAGACATTGTTGCGCTTCTCCTATCCAAAAGTCATGCTTTTAATTTGCCAGACAGTTTCGGTCGAACTCCTATGTGGTGGGCAAGACGAATTGGAAGTTCCGAAATCGCCGACCTGATTCTTCAAAAGTTTGAAAAAGAAAACGTAACGGTTCCAGAAGAAGGCTTGCCTACAGCAACGACTTCAGGGGTAGATGATTATCCTTGGAGGGAATGTGATGTCTGCCTTTTGGGGTATTTAGAAGAAGACGTTTGTTATCGTTGTGGGATTTGCAGTCAAGGATATTTTTATATCTGTGAAGAGTGTTTCATGTTGAAAGCCCATTGTCTAGATGAGTCCCATACATTAGTTCAGGAATGCCCATAAATTACGATTTGTACGAAACATCGTCTTGTATATATATCTTGAGATGCTTCAAGTCAAAGTGTCTATTATTTCTGGGCACACCGGGTTTTTTTGGCACATAGGGATAAACTTTGTATAACTTTTCACAACCTCTACCGTCAACTCCTCAAACCCTCCTCGTCAATCTATTTGGTACCAAAAGCCTTATTAAACCCCGTCAAGGTGACACGATACCTCACATCGTTGTTCTTGACCTTTTCAACCGCCTGCTTACAGCCAGCCTCCGAAATATCAATAGTCTCAATCATCGGCTTCAGATTCTTCTCACTAGCAAGCTTCAGCATAGCCAGCGCCTCTTCCCTATTACCGATGTGAGATCCGGTGAGTTTACACGCATTAGGAGCAAAGCTTTGAGCCATCAGCTCGGGCAGCGGCTTGTCGGGTAGGCCACAATTGTGGAATTCCCCTTGGACCGCGAGCGTGCTGAAGTAAGTAGGCAGGTCGAACTCGTGCGTCATGTCTGCGGTATTGAGGATGAAGTCGAACGTGAACGCGAGGTCCTTGGCCCAGTCCTTGTCTTTAGTCGAGACGAAATGGTGCGCGCCCAGAGCGAGAGCCTGCTCCTTCTTGCTAGGGGTGTGGGATAGAGCCCAGACTTCTGCGCCGAGGGCTCGGGCGAAGATGATTCCGAAGTGACCCAGGCCTCCGATTCCGAGAACGGCAACCCGCTTGCCTGGACCGGTGTTGGCACGGACGAGAGGGCCGAAGGTGGTGAGGCCGGCGCACATCATGGGAGCGGCTTCGACAGATGGAATATTCTCTGGGATGGGGAAGACGAAGTATTCGTGGACACGTGCATGAGAGGAGTAGCCTCCTTGGGAGAAGATTTGGTTGCCATTCTTGTCCTTCATGGGCTTGTCGCTATTGCCATTTCCTCCATTCAGATTGTAAGGGGCTCCGTAGGTATCTGATGCGGGTCAGCGGTAGCCTTCATACCGGAATAAAGCTCCCCTCAAACTCACCAACCATGTGCGGACAGTAGTTCTCGTTGTGTTGCTTGCAGTTGTTGCACTCCAGACAAGCTTGGACCTGAGCACCAACCCCGACTCGGTCTCCTGCCTTGCACGTAGTGACCTTCTTGCCGACACGCAGAACCTTTCCAATAATCTCGTGTCCAACGCAGATGGGAGAGGTAGCCAGCTCGCCCCAGCCGCCGGTAATGGTGTGGACATCTGAGCCACAAACACCACAGCATTCGCTCTCGATATCTACATCATAATCCTCAAAGACTTTTGGAGTAAACTGTAGATATGTCAATACTTCAGCCTTCCGTAGAGTTTGTGCCGATACGGACCTTTTCCTTCTTGAAGTCGGTCCAGTTCTTGGAATCATGGATCATGAAACCCTCGAATTGCTCTGGAGCTGCCATGTTGACGATTGGTCGAGTAATGCTTGCTGGAGGTGTACCTTGTTGACTGGGTTCCGGTGGAAATAGTTTGGTTATTGAACGCCAGAATAATTGCTGATGGTATTCCTCAGACTTTATTCTTTTCGTATGCGATCAGGCGGCTCAATTTCGAGTGAGATCATGGTCGTGGTGGGGTTGAGCGCCGTGTGACATGCACCAATCGAAGTCTAGAAGCCTCTGCAGACGGCCAATCACAGCGGCTCATTGAGTCCGCTCCAAACCGCTTTCTGATGTCACCACCCTTAACGCCGAACAACACCGATCGTCGAATCTACTCCGTCAGTGAAACCAAACGCCGAGATACAGATTGCATCGAAGCGCAACGTGACTAAGAGCTGTACAGAAACGTGACATAGAAGCAGTGGAATTTACCTAGGTGACGTTGCCCCGCAGGCCGCTAAACTGTTTCGATATTGCGGCTCTACCAAAGGAAAGAATAATTCACTTACCTTGGTAGATAGGAATGATGATATTCAGATTCGCATTCTATAAAGACGCTTGAAGAACAGAAAATGCATTTTTCTGATGGACTATCGGAATGACATTGCATCTCTATTGCAGGAAATGAGAGGAAGGCAAATGCAAAGACATCAGAAGAACAAGGAGGTTGAAGGACTTGAAAGTTTTGTATTTTCCACATCAACCAGAAGATACTGTTGTGGCTGATCCCAACTTGCAGAGAACTTAGCACTTCCCAGAAAGGCCAGCCAGCTCGAAGAGTCCGAGGCGAGGCTTTGTGTCCATTCCATTCGCCATGAGAACAATGCGTTACTCAAAGCCCCATTAGTCAGGCCCAAGAGCCGGAGAGCTGCTCCCCCAATGGTCGGTATACGCCGCAATGTCGCATGGTCGCATGACCCGGTCCCAGACTGCTGGGACAGAGAGTAATCCATTTGTCTCTTGTAAGACTCCCCGAGCTGAATGTGAGCAAGCTGAGATATATACCGCCAGATCAAGGACACACCCTGATGGCGAAACCCTGATGACTAGTCGAGACAGTCCAGCCAGCCATCCACAACATCATCTTCACAAGAAGTCGCACGTGAAGTGTCTCAGCCTCCACTGTACTGTAACCGTACTGTCCCTGTTGCACGGAGACTCGGCTTAACTCAAAGACCCGTCACGGCAAGTCGGCAGCAACGATTGGAAATTGGGATACTCGGTGATTCCGAAATAGCTTCCACAAACACAGACGGCATCTTTGATCACATGGAATACCTCGACGGTTCACGTGTCCTTCAAAACCCCTGGTAGCTGAGAAGGACGCACGTCCTTTGTTCCTCGGCAATGCTCGGTTGTAGCAACAGCGCTCCTGGTCCTCTGGTCCGGCCTCGCATGCACGACTCGCGTATCTGAATGCGCCTTGCATTGCATACATTGCATACTACTTACAGGTCTGGATAGGACAGGATACCAGTAGCAGTACATTACAAGCTTTTTCATGGATGCAATTGGGGGTTGTTTTCCTCTTGGGCGAAGGCATGTTGCCATCCTGATCGTTGAATTAGATTGGATGCAGAAATGGTGACGTTTGCCATTTTGTGCGTTTTATCTCAAACGTCACTCACATCGGCACTTCTATTGTATCTGCAGGTTGGAGATCAAAACTGCTCTACTGTGCTCTACTGCACTGTGCTGTACTGTGCTGTACTGGACTGTACAGAAGCATTACATTACTGGGGTCACACGTGATAGTGAAACAGATACGTATTCTTCTGGAGACCCCAGCCTGGCGGGGCACAGCCTTCAATTACCACAGGATCATAGGCCAATCCAGGAGAATGTAATGTGCTCTGCCACTGCCACATGCCGCACCTGTGTGTACAGTATCCGTTTCCAGCCGACACACAACTAGAACCCACAGAACGTACCCGCCGCATCGGAAATGGCTCGCCTTGGAATGTCCGGTCACGGATTTTGCCGTATCCTAGTCATGTCAACTGGCCACTGGCCAGTAAGACCGGCCAGAACTTCAGAACAATCGGCCGCAAGAAGGTCTGGTCCCCTGCCAACGGCCCCAGAGTTCCCTGCGGTGTCAGAACGTTCCTCTGGAGAAGAAGTGGGCTACACCCTTGCTCTTTTTCCCCCCATTGAGATGATCTCTTCTGCGCGAATACCAAGCTTTGCCTGGAACTTGCGGGAAGAGAGGGGGGGGCGAACGATGACTAGATTGATCATTACAAAGCTGAGAAAATACTTTCTTCCCCATTCATTGATTGATTATCTCCAAGTTGATTGGGTACTGCGCGCCCCTTATGCGGGGAAGACTAAAAGTCTTGGGCTTGGGTGGAGGTGGGGTGTTGTGTATGAGGAAAGGTATTGCGAGAGACTGAGAGGCGCAAAAGTATAGTAAGATCCCCGGAAACGGGAAACGGGACTTGTTCCAGGGAGTAGAGATCCCTTCTGGATGGTCCCGGGGGACATGACACAAGTTGCTCAATCACCACCACCGCATCAGTCGATCGGTCTGATGGGACTTGGGGAATTTCGCATTCTTCCTCATCCTGCATCAAGTTCTTAGTAGGTGGTGGCTGAAGTTGCTGAAGGTGCTGTTGGCTATTGGCTGGTGTGGTCGCTTGGTCTTGTTCGCTCGCTCACATGTGCCACCCCGGAGCTAAGCAGAGGGAGGTACCTAGTCGGGGTCTCCCACATGCTTGCGTCCTGCTGAGCACAATAGGGAAACGCGGCATCGACCAACCAGCCTTGACTTGATGGAGGCATAAATGTGAAATGAGTGAGAGCGAGAAAGATTGTGGATGGCCCGCCCTATCCAATCCGCTTCTTTTTCTTCAAGTGTCCAACAACCTGGCTCGAGTGTGCCTGTGTTGTGTCTTGTCTTAAAAAGGGCTCGTTCCCTCGTTCCCCCTACCACTGATGGTCTTGACAAAGGATCCCACTCTGTTCTCCACATTTCCACATTTCCACCTCCAGACTTTTTGGGGCGCGTACTTAATTACTAGGTCACCCCCCCTCCACATGCTTTTTGCGGCCGTACGGACTTTTTTAATTCTCCTGGGTTTTTGGGGCTGAGATTCCTTTCTTCGATTGATTCCTTAGAATCTTCTGTAACCTCGCCATCATATGAGGAACTTTTTTTGGCATCGCTGAGTGTTATCGCTACTATCACATGAAAAGAACAGCCCGGATCTTAGAAAAATGCCCGCTCCCACCGAGAAAGCTGGCTCAGTCGAGCCCAGCAATAGCAGCGCATCACAATCTCCAGGCCCGGGGGACTCGCCTGCCAAAAAGCGATCCTCTACATCAGCTGGGCTGGATAAAGATGGCAATCCCAAACCTGTCAAGCGGAGAGCAGCCAAGGCGTGCGCAGCTTGCCGGGCGAGAAAAGTGCGATGTGATGTAATGCAGAGGTACCACGTTACCGCCGACGGCGCTGTCACATGCTCGAACTGTACTATGGACGGCATCAAATGCGTGATTGAAGAAAGCAAACGACGAAAGTAAGTTGGGAGTCAGAAGTCAGAAATAGATGGACCTGGTGCTGATTAGGATAGAAAACACTTTCAAAGCGGACAGATAGCACCCAGCCCGCCTCAACCTATTGCTAATGGAACCTGGCCAAATGACGGTGTTGCCCTTTCGGACATTGTCCAGCCAGATGCTCGAAGATGGAGCGGATCGCAAGTATCAACCGATCCAGACAGCCACGTGCCTCACGCAATCTGTAAGCTCTGGCCCTTGTGGACGCGGTATAATTCTCTAACTCTTGCAAGACCAAAATGCAAACCAGCAGTTCCACAAAGAAGAAATGCTTCGTAGGGCCAGCTACATGCCAGTAGCCAGTCCATATGACACGGAGAACAACATGGCATATTCGCTACTGACATCCGCCTCGATGACTGGCGACAGGACGGCAACGCGGATAGACTCGCCCAATCCCGCAGCCCCACTGCTAAAGCATCAACTACCACAATATCTAAAACCATTGCCTCAGAGAATGACCTCTGTAGATATTGACTTCCTCTTCGCAAAAGGTGCTCTGTCCCTCCCCGACGTCCCCGTACGAAACGCGCTTCTTCAGAGCTACATCGAGTTCGTGCACCCTTTTATGCCATTGATCGACGCGAATGAGATACTGCAGATCATCGACGATGGAACCGGAGCATCGGGGACAATGAGCTTGCTTCTATTCCAGGCGATAATGTTCGCTGGTACGGCTTTCGTGGACATGGACATGCTGAGGCGTGCGGGTTATACGAATCGGAAGTCTGCAAGAAAGGCGTTCTTCCAGAAAGCTAGGGTACGGTAGCTGATTATGTTTTGCAAAACTCATGCTAATCATCCTGTAGGTACTTTATGACTTTGATTACGAAATCGACCGCGAATCGTTGGTTCAATCCCTCCTACTCATGACATACTGGTACGAGACACCCGATGATCAAAAGGATACATGGCATTGGATGGGAGTTGCCATTTCTCTGGCGCATACTATTGGACTGCATAGAAACCCGGCGAATTCAAATATGGAGCCTCGGAAGAAGAAGCTATGGAAGAGGATATGGTGGTCTTGTTTCATGCGAGACCGACTCATTGCGCTCGGAATGAGGCGGCCAACCCGAGTCAAGGATGAAGACTTTGACGTGCCAATGCTCACGGAAGACGATTTTGAGCTCAGCGTCCTTCCGACAAGCAACTCTATAATTCCATCACAAGACTCCCTGGTCAGAGATGTCGAGTCGCAGCGACAGATGGCACAGCTATGCATTGCGAAAGCCAAGCTTTGTTTGTGCATTAGCCACGTTCTGAGTGCGCAATACTCGGTTCTCATCAAATTTCAGGGAATGCAAGGGCAGGAAGGCCACACCCGCTCGAGTGTGATGTTGTTCCCGAAGAAACATGACCAGACGGACGAGGTCAAGCGCTGCGATGTCGAATTGACCGAATGGCTACATGAGCTTCCTGCCTGTTGCCTGTACTCGAGCGAGCTGAACCCCTGTGCTAGCGGGGGGCCCATGTTTGTTCATCGGTCTCTGCTACACATGATTTACTACACGACGCTTTCCGCCCTTCACAGGCCCCAAGTACTGCCCTCTCCAGCAACAGCTCAATCAGAGTCTCGGGAACTGCAGGATCTATCAAGGAAGAAGGTCCGAGAGGCGTCACGTGAGATCACTCGAATTGCCCAAGACTTGCACAGTCGTGCCCTCGAGAGATACCTCCCGACCAGCGGCGTCACTGTACTTCTCCCAGCGATCATCATCCACCTTCTCGACATCAAGTCCGCCAACGATGAAGCCCGCAAAAACGCCATAAACGGTCTCTGCCTCTGCATGCTCGTGCTCGAGGCCCTGCGGGAGAACTATGCGTCGGCAGACTTTGCGACGCAATTCCTCGAGGCGGCGATCAAGAAGGCTGATATCGATGTCGGCGTGCTGAAACTCAAGGACAGGACTGTGCCGGCTTCAACGGAGAGCGAAAGAGCGAAGCATCTCGTCCAACGCAACCGCGCCAATTGCCATACTCCTCCACCATCTGGAGATGATATCCTTCACATGCCGCCACATTTCAACGGCAGCGGAGTACCCGATATGCAACGCTCTCATAGAGATTACGAGACGATAAACGACCTCGCAGCGCACACGCCTCCCGACAGCGACGGAACGGTTTCAATCGTCGGCCAGGAGCAACAGAGTTTTGATCTACCAAACGGAGAGCTATACAACAACGACAATGTCGATCTAAATGACTTCCTAAATATCCCGCCAGGCAACGACATGTGGAACCTACCGCTGGAAGAAGGAGCTCATGGGGAGAGTGGTGGCTTCATGGGGGATATGAATTGGCTTGATCACCCGCCTGGCTGGAGTAGGCTCAACACCCCACAGCCCGGAGATTTCTTTGAGATGGAGAAGCCTGCTGAGATTGAAGTTCATGTATGAAGAAGGGAAGACTTGGGATGATGAAATGGGCGTTTTGGTAAAAGATTTAGAGGTCTTGATCTTGTGGTGCTTTTGTTTTTCGGACTTTGGACATAGGACACAGGACATATACCATTGGCATGTATGAAAAGTTTGGAAATTTCAATCTTGAGTCAAGGTTTCGTCTTGTCATCTTCTCTGCTTCTTCTATCGCCAGGCCGGCCAACTGAAGAACCATTGTCTCTTAGACGGGTGGTGTCTCTGTCACGTGCTTGGAGACGATCCGATAGCGTCGGAGGCGATCAGGCTATTAGTCAACCTACCTTTTCCCTTTTCCTTCGAAACTCCGCAAAGCTATGATATGCTGGAAGTCCCAGCTAA
Source organism: Proliferodiscus dingleyae (assembly GCA_003988795.1). Lineage (NCBI taxonomy): Eukaryota > Fungi > Ascomycota > Leotiomycetes > Helotiales > Lachnaceae > Proliferodiscus > Proliferodiscus dingleyae. The sequence goes on from QYAK01000021.1 coordinate 445,650, forward strand.
CATTTTTTCGTCCAAAACTGAAGAGATATCAAAGTTGATAGGTACTGTAAGGATAACTTCTGCCGTTGCAAGTTCACGTGTATAAAATGCGCCACAATCAAGGCGCTAAAGGAAGGCTCAGGCTCCCCCCGCATCCAGCCTCAGCCTCGCCACCTTCACTCTCATTTTTCTCTCTTACTTTCTCTCTCTCTTACTTCTCTAGATGTAAAATAAGGCAAAGCATGTTATCAATGTCTATACTCCTCCAATGTCTTTTGGCTTCTCCGTGGGAGATTTCGTCACCGCCGGCCTGATAATCAAAGACATAGTCACCAGCCTCCGAGACAGCGGCGGCTCAGCCTCAGACTACCAGGAACTAACACGGGAGCTGGAGAGTCTCCAAGTCAGCTTGGATCATATCCGGGACCTCAAAAGAGCTCCTTCTACTTCTCCTCCTTCTCCGCCGCAACAACTACAACAACAACAAGATGCTAACGTCAAAGCGCTGCAGTGCATGGCGCTCAGCTGCCAGTTCACCCTGGATGAGTTCCGAGGGAAGCTGGATAAGTATAAGAAGCTGGGACAGGGACAGTCGAGGAGCTTTCGCGATGGGTGGGCGAAGAAGGTGAAGTGGCAGGTGGCTATGAAAGAGGATGTACAGAAGCTGAGGATGTATCTTGGTGTTCATACCTCGTCGATGAACTTGCAGATGTCGGCTCTGGGACTGTGAGTCTCCGTCTCCGTCTTATTCTTCTTTCTTTTTGTGTTTAGAGATGTAAATTATGAAACGCCATAAGGTCGGGCCTGTGATAATTTGCTGACTTGGCTTTTCCGCCCGTTTGGTAGTCAGTCCTCGTATGATGAGGCAGAACTGAATGCAGAACGCCGGAGAAATGCAGATCAGGATGCGATTGATGACCGCAGGGCGATAATGGGGAAACTTGATTCGGGGGTTATAAGGGCTCAGAACACTGTATCACTAGCGGGGAGGATTCTGGGGCTGATGGAGGGGTGAGTTGCATTGAAACATTCGTTTTTTCATCTTCAAATGTTAATCCATTCAGTGCGATAAATTCACAACTCGTCAGCTTGGTCAATATTGGTAATCGTCTACTGTATGGATAAGTTCCGTGGATTCGCTGAGTGAACAATGATTGATGTGACGATAGATCGTACAATGCCAACATCTTGCAGCAACTTGCACGTATACAGCCTACCCCACCTCCAGATGTTCACCATACGTGGTTCGAAGAGCCAGTTCGCCTCCAGGATGCTGTAGGGACCATCATTGCCCTCTCTCCGACCTTCAATTGGGTGGTATGCTCTTGTTCAACTCTTTGAAGTGTAAATTAGGACTAATACACCACAGATCATTGAGACCATCATAGCCGAAAGATTCAAGAAGATGTCCGGTCTAGCTTATGAAAAAGTTCTAGCGGGTGAATATGAAATTTTCAACAGCGGCGACTGCTCACAAATCATCGATCCCATGAGCTTCACGTATGGCCGAAATCCTTTAGCTCCAGGAATGAGTATTACAATGGCATTCATTGTTGGCCAATATGACAGCATGTCCAGACGAATCTGTCCAAGACCGAATTGTGGCTCGACGGATTTTGAGGCGGCGAATTTTGGAGGTGCCACTTGGTATGTGTTCCCCCTTGTAGTGTCAACTAATCACTGATTCCAGCCACTAGCGTAAAATGCAATGTGTGGTTTGATACATATACGAAGCCAGCCTTTCCGAGACCTTACCGGGATTCCTCAAAAGTCATCACTATCTCTGACCAGGAAACAACTATGTCTCGGGCCAATGAATTGAAGCAACGCAGAGCAGACAAGCTAGCCTTTAAGCATGTCAAGATCCACACAGTGGAGCTGCCGACCACTCCTGAAAATATTGCCCAAAGACAGCGAAGAAAGAGTTCCCGGCCTCAGGGTTTAGAAGAGAAGCGAGAGGCAATACCGGGATGGCTAGGAGAGATCATCTTGCGCTCAGATGATCCCATGGGTCTTCTGAATGCCCTTGCCGCAGGCAGTTCCGATCAGACCTTTGGTAAAGCAGTCGTGTCCATGACGCAAGCAGCCGACAAGAAGAGTCCAGCGAGAGAGAGGAATTGGAGTCTCGTTTCGAATTGGGAGGGGAGCACAGGCCCTGCTATGGTGGACTTGAAGAGTTGGGCACGGAGGAACACGGGAAACCATACTCGGCATGACAGACAGGTTTCGTACCAGCGAAAGTTGACAGCAGTAGAGGAAGAGGAAGCATTGAATGGTGAACTTGGAGGACTCCACATTCATGATGCAGAGGACCGGGAGGAGCAGAGTAAGTTGGACCAGCTAGACTATGCAGAACAGCTGGCAGAATCAAAGGATCTCGAGCGGAATCAATCGCTAGAATCGAAGGACCATTCGGACAGCCGCCTCCGCGACTGGCTCGAAGCGAAGCAGATACGATCTGAATCGCTCGCTAACGGAGAATATGAGCCGCTCTCTGATCATGCGCAACGGGAGTCTAGAGCATCTGATTCTTCGACATCTGTACAACATGACCCTCGCAGCCATCGCAATTCGGGCACGAATTCTGAACGACGTAGCTCTCCCACTCGGCACTCAATCAAATCATCAGCAGCCATCTTTGAAACCGAAATCTGCAGCCGGCTCGGCGCCGATTATCACAAATATTACGTATTCGTCGAACAACGAGCTTTTCATCCCCCACATTTTGGAATGAAGGGCATGTACAAATACTCCCCGAATCTACCTCAATATCCAGAATGTATTCCCTTTCCTGAACTTCTCGGACCATGGGATGTCTTGCGCTGTGTTTACAGCCAGTGTTCGTCTGGCGCCGTCTATCCAGATAAGGATGAGCTGGTACGGCACTATGAACAGATACATCCCTCAAGCTTGCTGCGTTTTCGCTGTGGGTTCGTCGAATGTCGGCGAGATGGTGTCTCGTTTGACTCTCTTCCAGATTATAAGACACATTCGTGGGAAGTTCATAGAAGACGATTGAGATGATGAGCACTTAATTCTGGATGGAGCAACTTCTGGCTCTGGTTAACAAAGGACATTACATTCACGACAGCTCTGTTTCCAAAAATACGACCGCCTAGGTCGCAACATCAAATAGTGAACTTTTGCTTCAAGCAGGCTGGACCCCCTAGCTTCTCTGACTCTAGTCTAAACTAATCTAAACAAAATTGTCAATTCTCAAGCTGCTTGGAAGAGTGCATATTTCGGGTCCAGTCTTTTGCCGATAAATGGTTAAAGGAATACGTCATTCTCAGAAGTTCTTCCGTCAATTCTGCTTCACCATGGGTAGCAATGGCCAGAGAGGTTTTGATCAGGTTCTTGATTTCCCTGCCATTCAGAACCAGATCCTCGCTAATCCTCTTGTACACTTCATCGCTCCAAGCTCGGCATTCTTCGATGGGAGATAAGAGATTTCGCCAGATACCCTCTCGCTTTACTTTGTCGAGGGGGAGATATTCTACGCTCAGGTGGATACGGCTTTGGAACGCATCGTCAAATTCCGCGAGTCGATTCGTCGTCAGGAAGAGAATGCCTTGATGGTATTCAAGCAATCTGAGAAAGATGGCTACGAACGCGTTCCGTTTCAAATCGTCTTTGGTACGTTTGCTGAGGAAGACGTCCGCTTCGTCAAGCAGCAGAATAGCATTCCAAGTATTTGCGAGGTCAAATACTCTCTTCAGCGCTTTCTCAGCCACCTCTGGCTCTGAGCCAAGTTCAGCAGTACCAATATAATACAGAGGTCTACGAACAAACTCTGCAATGCTTTCTGCGTACGGCGTTAGTGAGATTTGCAGGATGGGGTTTGTGAGCTCATACCAGCTGTCAGAGTCTTTCCAGCTCCTGGAGGCCCATACAGCAGCATGATCAAGCCTTTCCCTTTCCCCTCAATGAAGTCATCGAAGCGAGTTCCAATCTTGCTATGGGTTCCAACTAAAGCTTTGATCGTCGCCTTTATCTTCGGCTCGAGTTCCAGCTGGCCAAATGCGCTCTCTCTCCATTGCACCTCTCGAGCGTTTTCGACTAGGAAAAACGCCCATTTCTTTGCTAATAATGCAAATCCAGGCACCCTTGCTGGGGATAGAAAGGCTTCCGCATCTGTTATATGGTAATGCTTGTCGTTCAAATAGCATTTGGCTTCATTAAGAGAACCCTGCTTACCATTCTTCGCGACCAACATGAACTCTATCGAAGGAATGGAAATATATGACGAAACTGAAGATCTCCTAGATGCCGAATCGCTGAATCCACCACCGAATAATCTTGGATTGAGTTTATTATTCTCTTGCTGATGAGATCTGGCGTCTAAAATTATCCTCCCGGTTGTCTGGGTTTCCGATGGTTAGAAGGTGGAAGTTTGATGGGTCTACTCGAACTCACGTAATTGACCACCAGATGCTCCATTGTCTCTGTGTCACCGATTGGACGATCGACCCATATTGGACCTGGTAATGATGAAAGTCAGACATATCATCCGAAGCGCAGCAGCATCTCATTGCTCACCATCATATTCTCTGTTGCTAATATCGACCAATTTTCTCCACGCATGACCTCGCTGAACAAATTGTGCGTGCACTCTATCTTGATTCTCTTTGGAAAGAATTCTCATTGGATACAGTTCTAGTTCAGTGATGGTCCTGGCTCCAGCAAATTCTTCGATCTTGAAAGTATCAAGAGTTGGTCCAAATTTCGTTCCGTTGTAAGCCCAACTCCAGTGATTTATCTCAAAGAATGTGCTGTCGTGAACCGTCTTGATCTCACAGGATATGACCTTGTATGCTTGTTGATAGAGGTCGGTCTGTTCAATCACAATGTCCTCAGCACGAAAGAGGGCCCATAGGAGAGGAAATGTTATCCTTCCATTTGGTACTAGCTGATCATACTCTCTCTCCGTTGCAGCAAGATTATTGCGCATGAATTCTATCAACAGCTCCAAGTCTACTTTCTCATCCTCAGTCCTTGCCTCGTCACTGGCATAAGCTCGAAGCTCATGCCTATAATGCAGGAGAGCATCGTACGGCTTCTTGATCTTGATTGGGCGTGCTTCAAGATTTAGGTAGCCATAATCGACTAAAGCCACCTTCAGTGCTGCTTGGATGATAGGCGACTGGATCTCAAGTGTGGTATCGATCACTTTGTCCTCGTGGTCAACGCGACGGCGGAGAATGAGTGCATATTCGTCAAATTTTCCAACATCGTCCTTTGCCTGCAGGAATGTACTGGTGAGTATGACTAGTGGTCTGTCACCATACTTTCTAGATTTCTCTGTGATGTCAATGAATTCACGTCTTCTGACACCCGGGGCGTCTGATTTCGCCTCTGGTATAACCGTACCACGGGCTGTGCTGTACTCCTCGAACGACATTCTTCTCAAAAAGTGCAACGGATGTACACTCGCACATCTCAAGAGCCCAACAAGGGATTTATGCTGTATTATGTCGTGTCACATACATGTCATTCAAAATTGGGTGATCAATACGGGTGCCGCATCTAAATGCCGCACTTCGACTGAAAGCTGCCTGGGAAAAAGCCCAATGAAGAGTTAGCTAACGGTTACAGAGCCCCTGCCGTACCTGGGAAACATCTGAATGGCCTTGTTCTCAGTAGCAAATCGGAAAGCAAGACAACCGGTATGTGGAGGGTTGAAATTCCAGCAGATTGGGCGCCACAGTCACAGCCCGTCACTAAACACACCGCTGCGTGACGCATGACTTCCCAGCCACCACCAGGTGGCTTTCCCACGCAGCCTTACACATGTTTCAACCTTACAGAAGCAGAGAAAGCAGGAAGTAAAGTTTCCCGGGGCGCACTGGCAATGAATTGTACAAGACAAGACACATAAATCGTGTCGTCACATCTATGGCCCGGTCACTTGCGAAGAATACCAACCATAATACACAGCAGCCAAATTTATGATGGGGAAATTCCTCCCTTCCGTGACACCGTCCGGTAATAGTACGTATGACATTGAGTCTGGTGGTAACGATCAACCAAACGAGGGGAAGAACCCTGGTGTCATCCGAAGAGGCCTCACATTCACGCGAGACTTGTAAGTAGATAGGTTCAATTTCAAGCCAATGAAAACTGACCGAATGGCCCTTCAAAGTAGCAAGAAGCGAACACCCACCAATCTTTCGTCTAGGGAAAAGACTAGGAGAAATCTGGTTCCTCGAAAGGGGTACGTCGTTAGATTAGACAAAGATGAGATCTATCAAGCGACGCTATACCACGAGAAATACACCGACAATGCCACCACACTCAGAGGTCTCGCCAAGTTCGATGATTCGCGAGACTACGGAGTTCCTGATGCCGCTGATAAGATGATGGTGAGCCGAGAAATTGATCGTCTGATTGGGGCGGCTACGAGTGAAGAGCCTTTACTCTTTTCAAGTGAGGCAATATCAGACAGTGGCCCTATCTTGACATTCGAGGATTATCATAACGTCTTTGACCAAATTCTTCTCAATTTCCAAATCATTAAGCACGACAACTCAAGGTTGGTGATGGAACATTGTGCTTCCGAACTGGAGAACGCGAGCAGCGATTTTCGGAACTCCAGGGTGAAGCTGAAGGCGCGGTACATGCAGAGGGCGCATGTCGTGGAGGGCTGCGAACCAAAGACTCTCGAACCAAAGGAGAGAAACTTGAAAGTCTACTTTGCTTTGGTCGACTACATTACGGCTTGTTGTGCTCGACTGCTACTCCGCCAAGCTAGCGGCAAGTACTGGGAAGTTAACATCATTTCGACCCTCGCACAATGGTCAGCGAAATTGAAGAACATAGCTTTCGACCCTACTCGCTACGCCGCACTGTCCCTTTCCAATGGCGAAGATATCATGAATCAAATCATTGCGAATGTCGAATTCAAGCAGATTTTTTTCTTACGCCTGCACGTGGATCAGGAAGAATCGAAGAACAAAAAGATCGACACTTTCGGCGATGATTCGAGTATTGAGTCAAGTTATTACTTTCAAATGAGATACTTTCGATACTTTTTGGAGTATATATTTATCAACTCCGCGCATTCAATGTTGAAAAGCAACGGCTCGAATACTGGCGTGGACTGTTTTGAGTCGTGTACTTTGGTATATCGGACTTCGGTAGAGGACCAGCCCACAATGCTGAGTATCGAGCGTGATGGGGACATTGCAGGATCCTCGGATCCTATGCTGGTTAATTTTTCCTACTCGGCCATGGCTCTGTTGTTCAAGAATGTGACTGCTAGTTCGATATCTTCTACAAGGCACCATGCGACCAACCCTCAAGCAACGGTCCATTGGCACTGGTCTGATGAAGCTTCAAACGTTTCCTTGACTCGAAACACGGCCCAATTCTCAAGCCTCGATCAGATAGTCTCATTTATGGTCCCACTTGGGCTGACATCGACAAATGTGGCCAACATCGTCGATGACATGATACACTTTGCTTATGTGAACACCAAAGAAGACGACACAATGACTTTGTTTGAGCCCCCTCCAAAGAATTTCGAAGCAACGTTCAAGCTAGTCACGACGGAGTTCTCGAATAAACGGACACACCATGAAAGTCAATATATCGATTTTGACACGCACCCGGTGGCAGATGGGCCTATGCTCCAGCTAATATCCGGTCAGGCGCCTTGTTCCCTATAATGGACCTTCAGGCTGACTTGAATTTAGGGGAGAACACTAATAAGCCTGTCTCAGAGCAGATTGAGCAAGACACTACAGCTGAGAACGTAGCTTTCTATGAGCCCAAGAGAATGCTGCCGGCTCTAGACGCCAAGACGAACAGAAAGATGGACAACTGGGTTATTTCTGAAGACAGTATCATCTTGGAATGCCAGCGTTACGTTGTCTTGGTTGTTTGCATATCCTGCGTGATTGTTCTGGGCGGCATGTGTGTGCCCTTTGTTGTGAAGCAGAAGATTAGCGGTGTCGACCCTTTCCAGATTACCACCTTCTCATGGATTATAGCTGGTTTCATCACCGTATTTGGCAAAAGCTTGTATGTCGCAGATTGGCCATGGCACGACTTCATTCGCGGACGAGTTGTCTGTCATAGTGTCAACGATACCCACGACGTTACGGGGGTTCACTGCCAGACAATCATTTGGAGCATCTTGAATGCGGAACACGACACGATTCTCTGGACTAAAGGACCGCACAATGGTATGTTCTCCCGAAAACGGGATGGAAATGGCGGCTTCGCAATTGATGAACCTGTTCACCTGTCAACGATGCTCGCAAGTGGTTTCGTTGTCTTCAAGGTTCTAAATGAAAAAGGGGAGCACTTGATTTGTATCGACCTGCGAAAAGGAACCCTCGGAGAATCATTCTCTAGAATGGAAAAGGCGAAGTTTCTAGCAAGCATGAATGTTGATAAGAAAGAAACCAGCTTTGCGTCGTACAGCGGCCCAGATGATGCCGGGGCTAGGCAGAACACAGGTGGTAAAAGAAAGCAACCTCCGTCCTGTGACAGGGTGTTGAAGCTTGCTACTAAAGAATTCAGGTGGAATAAAGTGCTTGGTCTCTACAACAAAGATTCAAGATTTGGCTGAATAAATTTAGTCGGGACTGGGAAGGATTCTAGAATTTGGTAGCCCTGGATGGCACAAGAAGATGCAATATTCGGAAATACCAATCTTCATTGTACTATATCATTCGGGGCGAAACTTGTCGAATCAGCAATATCTCTCCTTTCTGTAGACACACTTAAGTCCTCTTCTGCTTGGCCATCGGTTTCTCGATATCTATAGACTCAGGACTGATTTTCCTTTTTCGCTGGTTTTGTTTTAGTTTGCAGACGTGAACAACTGCTGCTATAACCTGAGCGGAGGCTGAACAAGCCTGAGAATTCTGAGCACGCTCCTGAACCAGCCTGTGCATCATGCTGTAGAACCCATTTTGGCCTCTTATGTTCCCCGGCTATAATTTCCCTGCTGAATCCTCACGGTCCCTGCTGGAGCAATTTTGGATCCCTCTTATCAAATAGCACCGTCAGCTATTGAAATATCCGAAAATTTCGAGCTGTGTTTTCAACAGTTGTAACGTTAAGGTTTCCCAAATCCAAGTTAGACGGTTTGAGGGGCATGGGTGGTTAAGGGGCTAGCCTTTTCTGGCTGCCTGAGGTGCCAACACATCATCTAGCATATTCTGCCTTCCGTGAGGCTGAAGAGGGAACTGCTCAGGGGTTTTGTCTCTTTCTTGAACCCTCGAAGTCAGGGTCCTGAAGGGACTACGCATCTTCAGGCGAGCTGATGCCTTTACCTCAGTATTAAGAATCGGTTATGTTCCAGACCCAGACGATGGCTACGCGCCAGCAGCGTGGAGGTGACTCTGGTCACAGCCTCGAGCTTTGCCTGCTCTCCTTGGACGGTGGTGGCATTCGCGGGTTGTCCTCGTTGTTGATTCTCAAGCACATCATGGAATCTATTGATCCCCTGGACCCACCAAAGCCATGCGATTATTTCGATATGATTTGTGGAACTTCGACTGGTGGCCTCATCGCGATAATGCTTGGGAGAATGCGCCTGACGGTTGACGAGTGTATCGACGCTTACATGGAACTATCTTCTGCGGTTTTCACCAAGGTGCACCATAGGATCAATCTAAAAGGGCATCTTCGGGGGCGATTTGATCACGAGGCTCTAGAGAATGGAGTTCAGGATCTCTTGATCAAATATGGGTTTAAGCCTGATGAGCTGTTCATGAGTCCTCCACAGACAGGAGCCTGCAAAACGTGAGTTATTGCACGGCGCGATAATGCATTGCCTACTTGCTAATAAATTGCAGTTTTGTCTGTGCAACAAGTAAACAAACTGCTCATACCGTCGTGCTATCAAGTTATCACAACGCTCGACGAGGAACTGATATCCTTAAGAGGGCCAGCATTTGGGAGGTAGCTCGTGCAACATCAGCTGCCACCTCTTTTTTCGATTCGATAACCTTCGCAGATGAAGGCTTTGTGGATGGTGCTACTGGTGCCAACAATCCCATCTCTCAACTTTGGACAGAGGCAAATGATATATGGGGCAGCAGCCTGGGAGGCTCAACTCTAGAAGACAACATCAGATGCCTCGTTTCTATCGGCACTGGTGTTCCTTCCCTAACGCCCTTTGGGGATGACCCACTGCAGATCGGGAAGGCGTTAGTTGCAATTGCGACAGACACAGAAGAGGAAGCAGACCTGTTCCACAAGCATCACTCCAAGTTGTACCAGACTTCAAGAGCATTTCGCTTCAATGTCATTCGAGGGTTGCAAGATGTTGGACTTGAGGATGCTTCGAAGCGTGCAGAGATCAAAGCAGCTACGAGAGCGTATATTCAGTCTGAAGAAGTGTTTCGACAAGTCGAAAGGTGCGGCAAAAATCTTGCGGAGCGGGAATGTATGTCTGAATTCTCTTAAATGGCCAGTCGGCGAGGAAAGGCAGGATCATCTTGTGATTGAATTCTTCTTAGCATCTTTTACTGAGAGTTTAATTAGGGCTAAAACAGTTGCTTCCCATAATTATCCAACATGCTCGAGATGGGATTGTGAGCCTGAATGTGAGGGGAAAATCGCCAGACATCAAATGGATGACGCACACCAACCGCTTTCATTCTTGGCTGACTGAGTTGGAACATTCTGTATTGTGGTACAAGATTATCGGGACAAACTTGACTAGGGATCAGGCTGATGTCGCCAAGTCCGTCGCCAATCTCATCTGTCAAACTTACTCCTCCTTCACGGATTTCGGTTTCCAGAACCAGGGCCTCTCGCGTTCACTATATATGTACTGTTCGCGCAGGAATGATACAGATACCGATGATATAGATACCGATGAAACAGATAACGAACTGATGCGGACAATTTTGTGGTCGCTCATATGCCAGTCGCTGCTGATGGACTGTTCTCGGCAAGCACGACTCGAGCGCAAAATCCTTGGTCTTAGTGATGAGGATAGAAACCTCCTACTAGGCGTGCTACGAAATGGTGGCAAGACAGCACCTGTCAATCTTTTCGGGATTCTACGACGAGTGATGCGGCTCGGATCTGCTCCAGACTTGATAGCTGTGGAAGCAGTTGATGCGCTTGGGAAGACGAACTCAGATTTGCTTATAACTAATCTGATAAGCGACCCCACTAAACGTGACAAACCGATCAAGCTGCTGTTTACTGGGAGATCGACCCTAGCTGTCCAAATGGCTCTGGGGCAAGCCGTCACAATAGATATTCATACTGAATATAAAGGTAGGAACGTCTCTGACAGATCCCCACAAGTACAAATTCGGCTGACGCAGGTACTTAGAGTGCCTCCAATCATTGTATTTTAAAGAATGGAACGCTCGGAGCAATCAGGTAGCCGATGCCGAGACAGGAACGAACGAATGGGTGTGGGAACACTCTGCTTACAAGTCATGGAAATCCGAGACTTCCAGCATTCTCTGGATAGAAGGCAAGCCAGGTAGCGGCAAATCAGTGCTAGCAAAGTCCGTGCAGCGCGCATTTCAACAATTGTCACGAAGACAAGGAACTGGAATATCTACCTCCTCCAGCAGGGGATCCAGATCAGGAGCCTGTTCTCCAGCAGAGACGACGAGCCATGCACTATTAAGCGGTTTCTTTTTTAGCTCACGGATGGGAGAAACAGGGGTCTCACATATCTACCTCCTCCGATCCTTACTTTTTCAACTGCTCAAGCAGGATGAATTCCTGCTCGAACATTTCCTTCCTGTCTATCGTCAACAAAAGCTACCTATAGACTTTGAGTCGCACGAAAATTGGCTGGAAGCTGGAGCATTTGAAGTTTTCGGGAAAATCGCCGCTGCTGGCATAGCAGTTTTATCCATCATTGACGCGATGGACGAATCGAAGGGGATCAAAGCCGAGAAAAGAGGTGCCAGAAATGTCACCGTTTTGTCAACGCTTTCGAAGCTGGTGACAAATATTCCTAATTCAAGGCTAAAATTTATTGTCCTCAGTCGGCCAGATGCTTTTATCGAGCTGGACTTCAAGAAAACGCAACAAATATTCCCTCACACTCACCGCATCACCTTAGAATATAATAATAAAGTTGACATCAAACTCATAATCGACAGTGGACTTGGCTTCCTCCGCAACGCCATGCATACCTTTGACTCCGATGATGATGAATCCGACGGGCTCAGCTTGAATAAATCAAAGAGCCTTGCGAAGAGGAAAAAAGGGTTGACGAAGAAAGTAAAGGATACAACGGAGGACGAAGAATCTCAGCTGAGAACGATACAAGCTTATTTAATTAAGAATGCGAACGGAGTCATCCTGTGGGTGACCCTTATTATCAGTGACTTGGAAATGTACACAAGCAAGGGCATGTTCACATGGGGTGAATTAGAACAACGACTTCTCACGCTTCCAATAGAGCTCGACAACTTGTACGCTCACATTTTGAAAGGCATGCAAGAGAGCCTGAATCAAGAGGAGTTTTCGAAGGCCAGAAATACCCTCATGTTAATCAGTGGCTCAGGGATGCTTGGTCATCCCATTAAGCTTCGAGAATTATGGGACGCGCTGGCGGTCCCGAACGACGTACCTACTGCTCTGAAATCTGACATTGATCCCATCGTTAAGAATCGTATTCCAATATCCAAATGGACTAGCTTTCGACGCCAACTGCGACAAAAGTGCGGGCCTCTAATCGAAGTGCTTCGGGCGCCGATAGATGATGCCTTGGACGAAACGCACGAAGATGTAGGAAACCTTGAGCAGCAGGCTGTCCAGCTTATCCATAGAACTGTTAAGGACTTTCTGGAGACACCTGAGCGGGCAGGATCTTTACATTTCTCCGCAGACACTGCTATCGATTATGTCAAATTGCTCGTAAACAGATTTTCACAAATTACGTTCCCGAGGGACAAAACATCGTACGCACCTCCAATGCCGGTCTTCGAGGACGCCAAATGGACACAAAACGTCGAAGAGATCTCATCGTATCTTAATGAGCGGATATTCCTAAATTTTGCTCTCGCTGTCTCGCCCGGGTGCGAGAACGATGTTCTGGGACCATATGCTAAGCTCTTCGAGAACTCCGTGCATCCGTGTGCCAGAGACTGGGATGAAGACAAAATTCGCAGAACCTTCCGGAGCGAGAGTAAGCTATATCCATGGTCATCGCGGGGCTCTTACGATCATCTGTCAATATTGACGGTCATAACTGGATATTACTTCCAGTACAGTTGTCAGCAAGGGCTTATAACAGCCGCCAAAAACCTGGTTTCTATCGCGAATCTACCAGACCAGATTAATGGCAAGAGACTGCAAGACGTCACAGAAAACGGCGCTTTACTTGCCGCAATCAATAATAATCTCTTGGAACAAGTCAGGTTGTTGACACGGCGAAATCGTCACCATGGCTCTTTCATTAAACCAGAATGGCGCGGAGCAAATCTTGACGTCGACTCACCATTGCTTGACCCGTTCTTGCGTCTTGCTGTGGAGGCCGGCAATTCTGATATCTGTATCATGTTATTTGACCAGACTGCCGAGTTTTTTACTCAACAAAATGGACTTTATGAGCGTACTGTTAGTGTTGTTAATCTCGGCTCCCTAAAACAACAGCAAGATCCGCATGCAAAGCTGAGAGAGAAGATGCTAAAGAGATGCGAACAGCACCATCTCGAACGGGTTTCCCAAATGGATGGTGAAAATTTGGATGGAATTGATGCTGAGGAGGTTGTCGAGGCAATAGAATATTTGCTTGATCAACGAGTAAGTCAGTTTCGTGTAATTTTCAAGATTTGCTAACCATCGTAGAAACTCGATGTCCAGCCAGGGCAACCTCGAGCTCTATATGAGCCAGAAGAGGTATCTTTTAGACTGAGAAGCAGAGATGAGATATATTTTAGACGGAGAAGCACAAATGAGATAGATAGTTCTTGGGAAACCCTTTCTGGTCCCTCAGACTATGAATCAGACGCAGGCTCGAACATTTCCGACGCCCGCGGATCTTCACCCGAAACATTTCCTCGAAAATTCTTGGTTAGGCACAAACGAGAATATGACCCTAATGAGAATGAAGGCGATCCTTCTATAATTGCAAAAAAGTCGAGAGATACTTTATCAGCACCGACAACCGGAAGTGAGAGAATTGACAATCATGAGAATATGAGCAATCACTTTAATAAAGCTGTCAGAACGATAGAATATATCTCGGACACCGAAAGTCAACGCGATAGTTCCATGAGAGGCAAGACGAAAGCAGTTTTCAGGCGCTTTTTCTCGAAGTCAAGGAACAAAGATGCGAATATCCGATGATTTCGCTATTGCCTTCACAGAAATACATCGAGTCCCCGGTATCACATATTAGCTAGCTACACCGGGCTCCAATTATCCAGATCAATATCCGGACGCAGTTTACCGTCTTATAAACTCGCCAAGCCATCTAAGGGATGTGAAGGGCAGTGCAGATGACAGAAGCATGGTGGACCTAGGCATACTAGGGCATGTCGTGGCCAGCCACAGAGCCTTATTTCTATCGTTCTTGATCCAGTAACTAGGACGATAGATTTCGAGACGTGGGATGAACTGTGCAGGGAAGGAGGAGGATCAAAAAGTGAACAAGACATCGAAGACGAAAAGAGGAGGTCTGTTAGTATTGATGGAGAGGAAAAGGGCAAAGAGGTAACGAGACATGGTGCTTGGGGTCAAGGTGAGATGGCTCAACGTATGAGGGATTGCCCTTATCACTACTCTACCACTTCCTGTAGATAGAATCAATCAAGCAATAACAGTCATACAACTATCGAACCTTCTGATACCTAGTGGGATATCCATCGAAACAGTCGTGAACCGACAAAGTTGCTCGTATCAGCAATACCCACCCTCTTTGTAGACTCAAATCCTGTTTCGTTTCCGCTCAGCTTCCTCGCTAGCCAAATCTTGTAGCATTGCTTCCCCTGCATCACATACGTCGCGTACCAATTCAGAGCACGGCTTGCGACCCCGTTTGAGCGGCTTGAGGATGTATGTCGCCGCCATATTGCAGACACGAACGAGTTCCGGCAAGGATGCGCCTAAGAGTGGGTACAGAAAACGTAACATCCGCTCATCGATACTTTGTAGTCTGCCTTCGTAAGCAAGCCTTCAGCCTCAATATCGAAAGTACAGACTCACTCGCGCATTATGGCTTCGTTCAAGAACAATAAGATCCCGTCGCCAAATTCGCGGACTAGCCCATTAAGAAAATGCCCCTCTTCTAGGTGGGCCCCTGCCTGCTCCATGTGGTCCTCCCCTATCGCATTATACACGTACTTGAGCATCAGGTCCACCCAATCACCTACTCGATCCAGCTGACCAATTGTACACCCAGAATGGACGAGGAATTGGCGTACGGCACTGTTTTTCGTGCCTAATCCCTTTTTGAGCGTATAATTTGACTGGTACAGTCTCGTATTCCAGTATATTCTCAGAATATAGTCTGTCTTGCTCTCCTGTTTCCGCTCAGTGCTCAAAGCATTCGCCAGGTTCCAGAAGAAATCCCGGAACTCCATTAGAATATTTTCATCTCGAGCAAGCTTCTGGAATCCAGGGACCTGAGTCCGGTCAAAGGTAAAATCAGCTTCATTCAACAATTCTTTAACAAGAAACTCGAAGTGTGTACCGCCTGCTCTATGAAACATATCAGCGAAGAAGTAATCCAAAATACCTCTTAACTTCTCTTCCCATCTCTCGGGTTCCTTCAGCAGCTTATTTTTCTTCAAGCGGTGTTCCAGAAGCTGGCGTCGGTGCTTTAACTCATCTCGTAAGAGTGACGGATTGTAATCGAAGATGACGGATGGCTGATTGGAGGGGCCGGTATCGTGGAAGCTGCGAGCAATGACAGAAAAAGGGGACAGTACTTTACTCGAGTCACGGGCTAAGTCTGCTGCCGCCTCGTCGGGATCGGTAACGTTCACTCTGTCGGTGTTGATGATCGTGTTGATCTTATGAACAATGTCCTTGCCCGCCTCGATTTGTTGCTGTCTTGAACTGTCGAATTCGACACCTAGAAGCTTGATTCCGTCTGCCTCGGCTTGCAAAGCTATGTAGTTGATAATTTCTTGTACGAGGGGCTGGTACTGGTCTCTCGGAATGCGTTCGATGAAGCTATGGAGGACAAAAATTGCCTATACTGTGATGAGAATCTCATTTACAAGTACAGGCATGTTCAACTCTTACCTGATACATGTATTCTCGTGTCCCACTCTCCATCTTCACCGTGGACCGTGGTACGATTCGTCGGAGCATCTCTACCTCATTTTGGTCGGAAAGATTCACTAGATCCATATTGCTTGCGTCTCGAGAATGGGCCATTGAGCCTCTGTCTACATTAGTAGATAGACTGAAGAAGTATTTGGAACTTACGGTGATGCCAGACGACTGGCTGTTAGTGTGGTGACGAGAGAGTGTTGTGCAGATCTAAGATAGCTGAACTTTGCAGTGCTGTTCTGATCGGCTTGCAGTAGGGTGGCAGTCTTGCGATGTTAGAGGCACGAAAAACAGTAAATGTGTACCAATCAGGGCGGAAGAGACCCGAGCGTGCGTGAATGACACTGCTAAAAGCTGGACGACGTCTGCACTTGAAAGATGAGCTATAGAAACGCTGCAATTATTCTTGAATTCTATTCTATTCTACATGAGCTGGGTATAGCATTGTACTGTACAAGATAATTCTACATGACAAAGTTGATCGTCTTACCCGACTTCACAACAATTACCTTCCGGGCGGTCTGAATATTCACTTTGGTATTGGACCCGCCTCCCAGCTTCTTTCCTTCGGGTGTAGTGAGGATCTCATCTACCAGATACTTCTCTAGCTGCTGTCCCTCCAACTGACTTTTCGGGACGGGTAAGTCGACAACTGCCTTTAGCTTCCCATTAATCTGTATGGCGCATTTGAAGGAAGCAGGAGCTAGCATTTCGTACGTGCCGTCAGGCTCTGGAAATAGTTCGTCAAAGATAGAGGCCTGGGATTCCGATTCTTGAAGCACCTGCCAACATTCCTCTGCATACGCTGGGACGATGGGTGCCATCATCTTTAGGAGTGCAATCGTTGCAAATTTCAAGATTATAGGATCTTGAACCGGTACCTGCGCCTCGGACGCTTCTATGAGATCAGGATGAATCTTGACAAGAACATTCGAGCTGTCAATGATGGCGTTTGTGAGCGTCATCAAATCCGACACGACTGTGTTCAGTGAATAGTTCTTGCCATACGAATCGGTGACACTGAGGATGGTTTTCTGAACTAGGCGCCAAATCATCTTGTCTTGCTCGTGTCCCCTGCGAAGAATCTCGTTTGCACACTTAGTAACCACTTCCCTGGTTCCCGTCAATGTCCGTGGCTCAGCGTCAAGGTTAGCCTTTTTCTTGTTGTCGTCGGGCATGTCTAGCGTTGCTTGGTTTTTGATAAGGATAGACTTTGGAGTAGTTGACGTTCTAGGGCCCGCAGCTTTCCAAAGCTTTTGAAATCTGTGGATGTAATCATGCAACTTCCGGAGCCAACGTATGACGCCAGCTATTCGTTCTTCATCCCATTCCAGCACTTCGGTGACTGGTGCTTGGAAAAGAATATGCGCTCTGGTAGCATCCGCACCGTACTTGCTCATGCACGTTCCAGGGTCAACACCGTTATACTTCGACTTTGACATCTTTTCATAGCTGATAAGTGGGGTCTGCCCGGTGGCAGAAATGACGGGGTTCGCTGGAGCACTGACGTCAACTTCGGATGGCTTCAGAAATCTTCCAGTATTAGGATCCGAAAATGTCTTTCCATGCACCATGCCTTGGGTCAGAAGTCGCTTGAATGGTTCACCTCGATTCTTTGAACCGGCTGGCCAGTACGATGTCGTAGCAAGGAATTTGGAGATGAAGCGGGCATAGAGGAGATGCAAAGTGGCATGTTCGACTCCACCTATATACATATCTACTGGAAGGCACTCATTGGCGATGTCTGGTGAGAACAGATCGGTATCATTCCTGGCATCGGGAAACCGCGTGAAATACCAGCTAGAATCAACAAATGTATCCATTGTATCCGTATCCCTCTTCGCAGGACTTCCGCAGTTCGGACATGAGGTGTTGATCCAGTCATAAGCACGCTCTAATGGATTTCCGGTCTTGCCTTTGGTCCAGTGCTCTTGAACTGCCGGGAGCTTGACTGGAAGGTCATTGACCGGGACTGGGACTGGTCCACAGCTGTCACAGTGCACGATGGGAATTGGCGTTCCCCAATAACGTTGGCGACTTACAAGCCAGTCCCGAAGTCGCCACGTTTCAGCAGGAGATGCAAGTCCTTTCGACTCAAGTGATGCCACAATTTCCTTCGAGGCCTGCATGCTGGTACGCCCGGCATAAGGCCCACAGGAAGAGTTTAGGAAGCCTTCGCGAACAAATGCCTCATCATTTACAGCAGAGGCCGAACCATCGGGTGAAGCCGAGACAACAGTCCGAATAGGATCCTCAGGACGATTGCGTTTCCAAAAGGCGTAATCCCTGGTGTCGTGACCTGGAACACCCATTACAGCACCATCACCATAGTCCCCCAGCACGTACGGAGCTATGAAAATTGGCAAGGAAGCTTTGGTTGCGTCAGGTGTTGTCTTATCATAGCCTAGCGGGTTAATCGCACGGATGTGAGGCACCAGGTAACCAGCCTTCGAGTCGGGCGGGAGAGACGGCAAGGTATCGAGGAAAGCTTGAAGCTCAGAATTACTCTTGGCAATTTCTCGAACAATCGGATGGTTTGATGCAAGCGCGATATACTGCGCCCCAAACAAAGTATCCGGACGCGTTGTGAAGACTTCGATTTCAGGATGAGTCTCCTGACTGTAGGACGTAACCGCAAACTTGATCCGTGCTCCTTTGGACTTCCCAATCCAATTCTTCTGCATGGCTAGGACTCTCTCAGGCCATGCTCCATCTTCAGCTAGATACTCGAGATCGTCGAGTAACTCTTGGCGGAATTGAGATATCTTGAAGAACCACTGTTCTAGCATCCGCTTTTCGACTTTCGCCCCCGATCTCCATGAATTGCCATTGGCATCAACTTGCTCATTGGCTAGGACAGTCTTATCTACTGGATCGTAGTTCACAAGTGATTCCGCCTGGTAGGCCAAGCCATTCTGATGGAGGAGTAGAAATAGTCGTTGTGTATGCTTATAGAATGATGGATCACAAGTTGCCAACTCCTACAACGAGGTCAGCTTTATACAACATGCCCGTTTTGTCCTACGCACCCGATCCCAGTCCCAGTGACCATTCATGGCTTCCAGCTGGCCTTTCATCTTTTTGATATTGCTCGATGTCCACACGGCAGGGTCAATCGCTCTCTCAATCGCTGCATTCTCTGCCGGAAGACCAAAAGCATCCCAGCCGATTGGATGCATGACTCTGTAGCCCTGCATGTGCTTGAAGCGTGCCAGCACATCTGATATGGTATAGACACGCAGATGCCCCAAATGAAGATCGCCAGAAGGATATGGAAACATTGCTAGAACATAAGCCTTCTCGGCATCCTGACTCTTCCTCTTGATACCACCCATTTTCCAAATAGACTGCCATTTCTTGTCAAGCTCGGGAAGGTTCAATTCTGGCCAAGGCTCCGGTTTCAAAAGCTGATTCTTCTCTTGCACTTTCTCCAAATAACCATCATTTGTCTTCCGATCCAGAGAACTCAGGCACCTTTGGAACTGCCATCTGCGCCATATATTTGTCTCGGGTGCTCTGAGAACGATCAAGGAATCAGTTCGTTGGCACCATCGTCCTGCAGTGTAGCTCCTGCGGCCATTGTGGCTACGGCTGCCATTGGCAAGTTTCTGGTGGCCCCGTCGGACAATGCTTTGTCCTGCATGGCTGCTGGTTGGTAACATTCCGCTGCCACATGATGTGCTATGAGAATAGCTTCATCTTCAATGTCGAAGTAGAGGAAGAGTTGAAGATCGGATGAGGCTGACCAGAGAAAAAGAGCTCCGCGATTCGAAAAGGCCCGTGCACGGATTCGAGACATGGACTACTGCCGACTTCAACTAACGTGAAGAGGGAAACTCTACAAACATCCTGGTTCTCCATCTCCTGTTCTACGCCTCACAGATTTCCTCCCCTTGCACCATCTCCTTTTATCGTATATGACTTCTCTCTTCCTTTTCTTCCATATAATCGAATTGTATATCTGCCTCACGATTCCACCCGGCACGACCGACATGTACATGAGAGAGACGGTACACTAAAGCAAGCCATCCCGCCGCCGCCACCGCCCCGATCTCAAACCTTCCATCTGGAACATGCCGATGTAGATGGGCGTCACCAACGTAATATCATGTCGCGAAGCTATTCTACCCTTCAACCTCACGCGCGCGACTCTCTCGAGCTTGCCAGTCTAGCTTCTAGCTCTCCCGGCCCACGAACCTCCACCTCTTCCACCTCCTCGCGATCCGGTATATCCTCCTCTAGAAAGCTGTCTCTCGAGGAAGACGATCCTCTAGACGCACGAAACCCTGCTGCGAGACCCGTACCCCATAGCCGTTCATTCTCTGTGTCTTCTGCCTTCGACTTCCAATCTACTCTCTTTCCCCTATCCTCTACGACCGGCAATGGCTATGCACCTATCGGCGCCCCTATTTCGTCTTCGAATCCACAGACGGCGCTGGGAGGAGGATCACTGGAGAAGCACAAGACCTTGACATATCTGAACGGGCTGTCTTTAGTTGTGGGGTTGATCATAGGGTCCGGGATCTTCTCATCACCGAGTCAGGTCAACGTGAATGCTGGCTCTCCTGGGGCCTCTTTGGTTGTGTGGGGAGTAGCAGGTCTGCTGGCGTGGACGGGCGCATCCAGTTATGCCGAGCTCGGAGGAGCAATACCACTGAATGGAGGGGCACAAGTCTATCTGTCCAAGATATTCGGGGAGCTGTTTGGGTTCCTGTTCACATGGTGTGCGGTCATGGTCTTGAAACCTGGGTCGACAGCCATAATCTCGATCATAATGGGAGAATATCTCGTGCGCGCGGCTATTGGGGCGGACGCAGAGAATGTGAGCAGTTGGATCAATAAGAGCGTGGCATTAATTGGACTATTCGTGGTCACCTTGTTGAATTGCATATCCACGAAGCTGGGCACTAGAATGGGCGACATGTTTATGTTCTTGAAATTTGTTGCATTGCTTGGAGTTACGGTCATTGGCATTGTCGTGGCAATCACTGGGTTTTCTGCATCTGGAGAGGCAAACCAGGATTGGAAGACGGTAGGATGGTTTGAGGGAACAAGCACAAGTGCTTCATCGTGGGCAGTTGCGTTGTATGCTGGACTGTGGGCATTTGATGGATGGGATAATGTAAGCCGTGACCCTATTCTCTGAGTACTTTACTAATGCCTGCTAGACAAACTACGTGGTTGGAGAGTTCCGGAATCCGACACGGGATTTGCCACGAGTCATCCATACGGCTATGCCCCTGGTCATACTCTGCTATATCCTCGCAAATGTCTCCTACTTCTTGGTACTTCCTCTCAACACTATAAATTCTACAAATACAGTCGCAGTAATGTTTGGTCATGAGGTCTTTGGACCCATAGGCTCTCTCGTTCTGGCGTTGATTGTCAGCGCGAGTTGTTTTGGAGCTTTAAACGCCACGACATTCACTAGTGGGCGCCTGGTCTACGTGGCAGGCAAAGAGGGATATCTCCCTTCAATCTTTGGGAGGATAGGCGTAGGAGCCGGAGTCGAACAGACGTCAACACGTCTACGGACACGGAATTGGGCATCGAAGCGAATGGCAAAAGTGTTTGGAGATGAAGAGACAGGATTGTTCTTCACGCCTGTCTATGCTATGGTTTTGAATGCAAGTCTGACCGCTTGTTATGTCTTTGTGGGCGAATTCGGGACGCTCCTGACTTTTTATGGGGTCGCGGGATACATGTTTTATTTCCTGACTGTGCTCGGCCTCATCATTCTAAGAGTAAAGGAGCCGAATCTGGAGCGGCCGTACAAGACGTGGATCACGACGCCGATTATATTTTGCTGCGTCAGCCTCTTCTTGTTGAGCAGGGCGGTATTTGCAGAGCCGGTGCAGACAGTCATCGTGCTCGCGTTTGTGGGAGTAGGTGTTCCAATTTACTATTGGCGGATTGCAGGGCGGGATCAGGTTGTGAAGCGGGAGCGGAGTGATAGCGATGCCGGATATGGGTGGAGATTCTGGAGACGGTTCAGGAGATGAAGAAATGTTGATTAATAGCAATTCAGAAATATACACAGTTCAAACCATCTATGAGATCTGCACGTCCCTCCTGAGGAGCTTTGGGTTTTTGTCAGCGCTCTAAACCCTGCCTACCCGCATATCCTCATTTTGATGAGACCTCGTCGACAATACCAGGCTAAGGAAACAGTCCAAGGTCATCATTCAAATCTCTAGATTCAGTTCTCGTAAGCCACTCAATTCTGAATCCTATTCGAGAGATTCTAATCTTTGATGTATACTCTACATAACTCCACGTTTATGCCCTGCCTAGAACTCCGATGGTTTAAACCCAAAGATCATCTGACTGGTATTTCCCAAACAGCACCATCATCATTCTCGTCATCGCTATCCAGTTGATCTTCTTCATCCCTCAATGCCATCTGTACAAACATCTGTATCCATTCCTGCTGCGCTGCTTCCTGCTGAGCTCTGTCCGGAGGAGGCGGATTCCTTGGAAGCACCACCCGACGATTTTGACCCTGCTGTTGTCGACCTGGAGCCTGACGAGGTGGTCCACGCTGCCTCCGACCATTCTGGGGAGCATCAGGAACAGGCGGGGCAACTGGGGCTGGCTGTGGGGGAAGCTGATTGATGCGCAGGACGAGGGGACCTTCTCGTTGAAGCGCTTCTCGTGGAACGTCATCAACAGGTCTCTGAGCCGGCTGATCATGAACTTCATCGAGGTCCATTTCCACAATCTCCAGCTCATCCTCTTCTAGATCAATCTGAGCAACCACTTCAGGGGCTTGACGCACACCTCCTGCGTATCCAAGCCCAACATCATCGCCGTCACCCGCTTCAAGCTCCCAAAGCCGCATGTAGCAAGCTGTCTTCTCAGTATTGTAATGCTGATATGGGTTTGAGGGAGAAAGCCAGGCGGAACAGAGATAGCAGAAATGGGAGCGGCACTTGAAGCAGATCATATGGTTGCAGCCATGCGTCTTTTGTGCTGGGGCGGCGCAAGTCGGGCAGGGCGTAGTGTGAAGTTTCATATACTCTATGGACGCCTTCTCCTCTTCTGTAAGCTCTCCATCGTCTCTCTTGGGGGCGCAGACTTTGAACTCTCCGTGCCATCCTTGGAAGCATCTGCTACAGAAAGCATAGGAACAGTCCTCACAGATCGCCAGTAAGTCGCCTCCAGATCGGAAGCCTTTCTTGTTCTCCTCGATATCCAATTCTTCGTCCGAGTCCTCAATCTCAAGGCCAACGGGTTTTCGATGCTTCTTGGACTTGGCAGCGCCCTGACACCACTTTCTCGGGCAGTAGATGGTGTTCTTGTCCGATTCCAGGTCCGCCTTGTGTTTAAGCTTGACGTATCGAGTGACCACCTCATATTCGAGTGGAATCTGCAGTAATTCGCTCGGGCTGAGACTGATCTTTGGCTTTCGAGTTCTCCCAGCCTTTAATTGAGCCTCTGTACGCGCCTTGGCACAATCCGGGGCCAGACACCGCACTGAAGCCAAATCCCCCTCATTTATAGCATTATTGTAGAAGTCTTGTAGGCACTGAACGCAGAAAACATGACCGCAATCGATCATCCGGTGGCAAACAGAGCCTTTCTTCGGATCCAGACAGATCCCACAGTCGAAAGTCTCCTTCTCGAAAGCAGCTTGTGAAGCCTTGATGTCCCAATCCAAAAGCGAAATCTTCAAATCTTGTGGTATTTCCAGAATCTTGCCATCTCCGAAACCAAATGCATCTTCAGCAGATTGTTGTAGGAAATCAATGTACCCATAGATAGTCTGCGTGTGACCAGCCTTTTCCCATATCCTATCCCCGTTCGCTTGTAGATCGTCGAGGTAGGTTTGGGGAAGCCATGATGGGAATGTAGACAGTTCGAACTTTGGTGGCTTTTCGTCCGGATATCCTGTGGGTAATACTATATGTAATTGAAGCGACGGAAGGTAAGACAAATTATGCGACTCGACATCGTTTGTACCATCTATAGGTGTAGTGACAGATTCGGTGTGCACGGATTCTACCTGTGGTGGGGTAGGTAAAGCACCGTCCGAAAATGCAGGAAAGATGACTCTGACAGCATTATGTGGGTGAACTGGTAACTCAATAGAAGCTGAGAAGGGCTTCGCAGGGTCAAGGATGGTCTCAGGGAAGATTGCTTGGATGCAATCTAACTCAACTGTACGTTCATCGTCATCCATAGGGGGCGAAATGTCACCGGTCGATCCTGGAAAGAAGGACGACCTGCACTTCGATGACGGGGTTCATAAGTGTCGAGTGGATGTTGATGTGCAGCACTTTGCTGGAGGAGGAGAGAAGGTGATAGAAGGGGCGAGCAATGCTAAAAAAGATATCTCTAATAATCAGTGGCAGTATGATTGGTAGAAGTGTTGTCATTCGACAAGATGAATAAATGTTGTGTGTGAGTCGGGTCGGTGTGGCGGCACCAGAGATACGGAGGTCCGTTGCCATTTAGAGAGCCGCTTTATACATCTTCCAACGCTGCTTTCAGGCGCGTAACTTCTCTAGAAATCGTGAGTTGAAAGGCGTCTAACTCTACGCCCAACATTTTTGTAGCTACTCCACGGATTTCTATTCCATGTCAGCTACGTTTGTAATAGAACCTTAGGAGTACTCAAAGCTCTGCCGGCAATCTACAAAGAGCAACATCACAACCATGGCAGACACTCCTCTTGCGTCCCTCTCCTTGACCCATGTCCATTATGTATGTCCCCGCGTCCTAATTCTTCCTCATGCTGACATTCTCAGGACCCGAATGATCCAGTTTCCTACTTCTGCGCCTTTTTAGCCCTAGTGCCCCAAGGACTCTGTGTCGTCTATGCAACACTCATCTGGTCGACCCGCGAAATCGAGATCCTCCTGATGTTTGCCGGACAAATGGCTTGTGAAGCTTTGAATTTTGCTCTCAAACGTATACTGAAGGAGGAGAGACCGAAGCTGATGCATGGCAAGGGCTATGGAATGCCTTCGTCTCACTCCCAATTTGTGGCATTCTTCTCGCTGAGCTTGACATTGTTCTTGCTCTTCAGACATGTCCCGAAGAAACCTACACCATCACATACACCTTTGAGCATGGTCGCGCGAGTATTTTTGTCAGGACTAGCATTGGGAAACGCTGGATTGGTTGCTTGGAGCAGATTGTATCTGAATTATCATACGCCAAAGCAGGTGTTGATAGGGTCTCTGGCTGGCGCTGTAAGCGCTGTATCCTGGTTCTTGATCACAACAGCTGTCAGGCGGCTCGGATTACTTTCATGGGCTATACATCAACCTCTTGTGAGATTGTTCAGGATCAGAGATCTGGTCGTGGAAGAAGATCTAGCGCAAGCTGGATGGGAGAAGTGGGAGTTGAAGCATGTGTCGCCCCAACCCTTGGCAAATGGGAAGAAGAGGATATGATCTACGAGCAGATATGTGTACATATACCAAAGAACTACGCGGATCGCTAAATAATAGTGGTGGCTTCAATCACGACCATCAAGACTCCTGTGTCCATGAGCAGAGCAAGGATATATTCTTCAAAAACACCCATTTCTGCTTCATGTTATTGGGCGCCAATCCCGCCAATTCTTTCCAACAATATGGATCTAGGCGTACTTGCTTCTGCAGATGGGGCGGGAAGAGACGGCGGGTTTGAGGCTCTGAGCCTGCACAGTCATTCTATAGCTTTACAGTCAGCATTCATCCATGGGCTGCAATGCTACTCAAAAGGTGCGAGACCAGCCATCTCCCGCCAATTCTGCTATATTGGGCCTCAATGCTACGCTGACAACACACCCCGCGATGCGGCTATTGGGGGCGGTTTAGAGAATGTTATGACTGTCATTGGTTCGGCCAGAGCGTGGCACAGCATCGGGCGTTTTCGAGCCGCAAGAGAAGAAGTCAGAGAATAGCTAATCAACATTACGATGCAGATGTTACCTTCCTGGGGACGTCGTGGCATGAGGCTCCCACATGTCTTCCCATTCATGACCCCTGCGGACAGGCTCGAACAAAGCCACAGAAAGCCGCCAAGCACCAGGAAGTCTCTTGATAGGTTCAGCAGAGCTTATTCACACCGACTGGACACACACAGTTCCCTCGACCGGTCGAGATAACTATCCCGCCGTCACTTTGCAGACTCATCACACGTCCAGCTGCGGCACAGTCATGCAGATCAAGACAGTGGTGAATGATGCATCTACGAGCTATATGGAGAAGCTTTGCCGTCGCTCAGGACTTTTTACTGATGCAATGTTTGAGGAATGAGTTGCGACTCGAGAGTTCATTCCTTCGCTCAAGCATTTCTCGGAACCGACTTCCGTTGTTTAACATATATCATTATTCTGAACGATGCGTCGACATTTCCTACTCAGGTTTTTCGTGGCAATATTTTCCCAAGCATTATCTTGCTTGTCCAATCCAATCGCGCTTGATGGATCGGTTTCTTACCTAATGAGTGCCAAATACGACGGAGATGGATACTATCTAGGCTGCGGCGATGACTATCAGTGTTCCATGGTAGCTATAGCAAGTGCAGAAACTCATGATGGCTGGACTGTCGTAGATCAGCAGGACGGGACAGTCCGACTTTACATTCGCGGGGGTCAGTGGGTTCTAGATGTACATTCTGATGGAGTGGAAATCTTTGGTGATACCACGCAATCTCTCAACTTGCATGGAGAGATATGGACGTTGGGGAGTTGGGCAGATGGAACCTACAGGCTCAACAATCCAAACTGGAAAGGAAACCTAGACGTCAAGAATACTGTAACGCCCTTCGTCAACACCAATACACAAGGAGACAGTCTCTTCGGTCAGCATTGGTATTTTCGTCAAGTCAACCCGCAGACCACCGTCACCACCACTTTCACAACAACATCAACCATCTTCCAGGGTGCGAGTAGCACGACCACAACAACCATCACTACGTGTATCGCAAAGGTAAGGCAGAACACTCCTAATCGCTCAAACTCGGTATCTGACGGAGGACAGAGAACCCCAGGGAGCGGTCTCCACAAACGTGGCTCAGAGATTCTCTCCACTACAACTCAGTATATAACATCTACGGTCGGGACGACTACAACTTCATCAGTTACAGCACAGGTCCAGACCAGCACGTCCACTGTCATCTCCTGTGCACCGGTCACCGATACTGTCGTGACAACAGCTCCGGGCCCAACAGCCACTCAGGTCAGTACCGCGATCCAGACTTCTACCCAACCAGGAACGACTCTGCCCGGTACAACATTGCTGGTAGTACCTGGAACCACGGCTACAGGTCCAACAGTCACACAAACGGCTGGCAATACCCAAGCGCAGAGTTCCAATACAACCCCGCCGCCAAGCTCAACCTCGAGCTCTGGGTCTACTAAGACGCCTGCTTCAGATGTTTCTAGAGTCCAGCCGGGAGGTAGTTTGGTCTTTGGCCTGGCCGGTTCAATGCTTATATGCGTGGGATATATCTTCTAAGCCAATGATTTCAGACGGTTGAATTCAAGAGGATCATGCAGTTTAAGGGTTAATGATTTGATGTCTTATGTCAGTTCGTTGACTGCAGAAATGATATCCAAAGAAGCCGTCAGCGTTCGCTGGGGATGTCCAGGGACGCTTACAATAAGTAGTTGCTTGAAGATGTTAGAAATTGACCTTTATCACGACTTTCGCAGTTCGATCTTTCTCGATTACAGATTCATCATCTCAGAAGCACCGCAAATTTTAACTTATCTACGGAACTGCTGGGAATTTATAAGCCGCTTCGTAAGGTTAAGTGAGCTATTAGGCTCTGCACAGCACCTCGGTGCCCTCTCAAGCTCAAAGAATCCAAGGAGCTTTTCTTTTGCTATTGAATTCTCTAGAGATGCCATTATCAAGTGTTTGGTTTGCTGAACCAGACTTCAAATAGGTAGCCAGAAGGGCCTGTACGGAGAAATTTCGACTAGGTAGACCTGGTTACTACTCGATTTCTTGGTGTCGGCTAAGGTGGGGGTTCCATAAACTTATTTCAACGACACCTCCAACAACTACAAGCTGCCACAAATTCAAACGTCGCGCTTCACGTTATAGAATCCTTCGAACAATCTAATAGGCTCTATACGAATCATGATCACGGCATCGATCAGGTGCAGGGAGCATCTAGCAGTGAATCCTATGCCTGTACCCCGCCAATCTCACAGCAATCAATTTATATTAGGCTGGTCCGGCAATAGAAAGTGTGATCAAATCAGACACCAGGCTCGAAAGTCATTCTGACAGCCAGACTGACCAAATCCCTATTTGGGAATCCCATTATCCTGCATCCTCTCTAGCTTACGTTCTTAGTAGCCGTACCTGCTAGAAAGTTCCTGCCGGTACTGCCATCTCTCCTCTGTGGGAGAAGCCATGCGGCACGAGACTTGCTTGGCGCAATAGAGTATTTTTATAACCTGCGCATGCGGGACACTTTCATCATTTCCCCTTTTGTTGTCGTTATCGCTGGCACTTTCTTCATTCAGACTCGTTGCGATTTGGGATCCTCAAGTGAGCTACTCCAACGGCTGCCGCCCATTCTTGCATCAGGCCTCTACACCCACATGCGGCAAGTCTCGGCCTACACGGTGTATCCAGTATGAAGCAAATCAAGCTTGGGTGCATATGACCTTTACGTTTCCAGGAGTCAGAGGCCTCCACGTCGTATCTGACTAGGCTGAGGGGGTCGTGCTCGGGGTGTTCTAAGGTTCTAGACCCATCCACAAGTGAATGATTGAGAGAATATCTGCAATACCTCGTCCTTCTTTAGAGCTGTGGCCTGGGAGATCTATCCATCAATAGATTCAATGTTGCTCTTGTACCTATTTTCATTTTTACTTTCAGCGGGCTACACCTGGAGTGCCCCTTTTGCTTCTACGATTGTTGACCGGGCATTTATTGTCGAGCTTGCTCCAGAGACAGACCGCTCGAGGTCGTTATCTCGCCGAGATGCTCACGTCATAAATTTCCACAAACGAGCGGCGCATCTAGGCTACATTGTCCGTTATGAATTCACAAATCCCGATGTGTTTCTCGGTATCTCGATTCAAGCCACTGAAAACTCCACACATGATATATTGGCACATCTCAAAGCCATATCCGGCGTGATATCTGTCTCACCGTTGTACAGCTATGGCATACCCAATCTGCCGGACCCACCAGCTCCCATGGATCCAATGCTTTCGTACTCGAACCCGCCGCGACTGCACGTGCCGGCAGGTACATCCGACCTCTCAGCAAGTCTTCGTATGGGAGGAGTAGACAAGCTTCACCAGCTTGGTATTAAAGGCAAGGGGATCAAGATTGGTGTTGTCGATACCGGGGTCGACTATAGACATCCAGCCCTCGGTGGCGGATTTGGGCCAGGTTTCAAGATCGCGGGTGGTTATTCATTCTTGACTGATGATGGCCATATCTCGAATAGTTCAGATCCTCTGACAACCTGTTATGGCGGTGGACATGGCACCCACGTGACAGGTACGCATCCTTTTGCTTCACTATGATAAAGCTGATCTGTCAAGGGATCATCGGGATGGATAGTGTTCCTGGAGGATTTGATATTGTTGGCGTCGCACCAGAAGCCTCAATCTATATGTACAAGGCTCTCGACTGCAACGGACAATCTGTTGGAGACACCATCCTTGCTGCCATGACACGAGCGTACGAAGACAAAGTCGATATTGTCAGCATGTCAATTGGCTCTGGGCCACAGAGTTTTGACGGATCAGTAGATCCTTTTAGAAATGTCACCAAGAAATTAACAGACGTCGGAATTGCCGTAATTGTTGCTATGGCGAATGATGCCTCTGGAAAGCCGTCTGCCCACAATCTCTACAACGAACAATGGCCGAGCTCGGAACCTACAGCTATTGGGGTTGGGGCCATCTCGAATGCAGAGTTTCCCTTGGTGTATTCTGCAGAAGATTTCCTGGGGACGACGATTCAATATGCATCCATTTATCCCCTCAACTTCCCAAATGGAGCCGATGTCTACATTATGGAAAACGGCTGCGACGCGGAGGAATGGAAGAGCGTGCTGACCACAGTCAAAAACGTCAATAATACCATCATTTCGTTTGGGGTGAACATGGACAAGCAAGCTTGTACAAGCACTGACGTCGGACGCTGGCAGAGCCAAGGACTTACCCCGCCAGTCTACATCATGGCAATCAACGCGCCTACCAGAAACCCCGTGAATTCATCCCAGGAAGATCCCTACCTCTCCGCTTATGACACCCCTAGTCAAGGATTTTTTGGAACGACCCAATTCATCAACACCAACTCGGTAGATGGTTTGAAACTCAGAAGTAATTATGCATCCGCTGGGGGTTACCTGGGTTACAAATTATACTTCAAAAGCAATAACTTCACGGGTGTTCCGCAGCTAACAGGGGGCTTGATGGATTATTACTCTGATTTCGGTCCGACGTGGCATGACTACATTCTAAAACCTCAGATTTCTGCCCCTGGAGGACATGTGCTATCGACTTGGCCACTGGGTACACTTGGAGGCTATGCCATTCTTTCAGGGACGTCCATGGCGACCCCATACATATCAGGATGCTTTGCCCTTGTCAAGAGCCAGTTTCCGGAGGCAACTATGGATGAGATCAAGAACATGCTACAGACAACTGCGAATCCTGTCCAGTGGGTCTATGACTCCTCCATGCTGGCCGCGACCCCACAGCAAGGAGCCGGTCTGGTCAACGCGTATAACGCGATCACTTCGAAGAGCCGTGTATCTCCAGGGCAGTTCACCGTCACAGATATCACTCAGACAGAGTATGGAACCACCAATATCACAATCAACAACACCTCTGATGGCCCGAAGACTTACTCGCTCTCGCACACGGGAGCTGGCTACATGAATTATAGACTGGCAGATTTTGAATACGATCAGCATCCTATCTACGGCAGCGCAGCTTTCTCCCACGACAAGATCACTATTGCCGGCGGCCAGTCTGCCACAGTCCACGTCGCCATCATCCCACCATCAACCATTGACCCTTCCAAACTTCCCGTTTTTGGCGGTTACATCGCCGTCTCCTCAGAAGGCGAATCCTTCCATGTGCCTTATGTCGGCCCTCCATACTCCCTCTACAACACACCGTACCTCATGGTTCAAAACGCTAGTGGTGGCGCCATCTTCCCACGCATCTGGGCTTACGACGTCAATGAATCACTGGTTGTCGACACCGGTCTCCTTGAGTTCAATACCTCATACGGCTTGGGCTCTTCCCTGCCAACCCTACAATGGACATCTGAACTGCGCGTCGACGTTCTCCCAGCAAACACAAACATCACAGTCAATCACTACGGCTTTGATCCTGAGGTCACCTACGAGTACAAGCCAAGTGAATTCGCTGCAAACTCGAGTGTGTTTGGTCATGAGAGTTTTGGAACTCTAGTCTTCTTGACTGGGTATAACTGGCCGGCTGGGAATGGGATCTTCAAGACGGACACCAAGGTTACGGGAAGTGATGGCAAGGTATGGAGTGTTGGGCCGGGAGACTATAGGTGGTTGGTCAGTGTGCTAAGATGGGGAGGGGCGAGTGGCAACTTTAAGGATTATGATACCTGGCTGGGTCCTGTTGTTAGATATTTGTAGAGTAGACTTTTCAGATCATATATGGTGGATATTCCTTCGATTGCCCTACTGTGGAGTATTTCTATCTATGTCTATGTGGTTGATTATTTGTCTAAGCCCAAAATGATCTATGCTTCCTTCAGTTCTTTTGTTTCCTCTTTTCCAACCGTATTGACAGCCTTCTTTTCGTTTCCCGCTTCAACGTCTTTCTCTTTGAGGCTCGCCACGGAAGTTGTGGTGGGACTGTGTCCTTGCGTCCCGATCGTCAAAAGCGGCACGAAAAGCACACTCGCTCCCGATAGCGCAACCCCAAGCCAGAATACCATCGTATAAGGTCTGATTGTAGTCTGCAATGCGGCCTTGCTAGTCGATTCGGCATTGTAAATACTAGCCGAAATGCCGAGACCGACCGCTGAGAAGACTTTTGTAACTGTGTTGAAGATACCACCTGCAAGGGACTGTTGTGCAGGTGGGAGAGACGACATGACGTACATCTGTGACATTAGCAAACTACTGAAAGTTATAGAAGGAAATACTTACATTTGCTACGTTGAAATGCAAGTCCGCCCCCACGACGCTCAGAATTAGATTCGGGAAGATGAATGCCCAATATGAGTTCTTGCCTTCCTTCATAGTCGCCAGCAGGAGTGCTGCAGCAAGATAGGCAAGCGATCCTATACCTGTGAGTATCTTATTGCTCACACGATGCAGCACGAGTCCGGCGACGACGTTGACGAGGATGCCGCCAATTGCTTGAGGAAGCAAATGGACGGCAACCGAGAGCGAGGAGTAACGGAGAACATTCTGCATGTAGAGAGATAACCAGAAGGCGGTAGTAGTGAAGGACGTGAAGCCGAAGAGGACAATGATGTTGATCTACCTTGCTTAGATTATGCACATACTCTCGGGAGGAATCTAACCAGGGAGAAGTTTCTATCCCGCCAGATATGTAGCGGCATAAGTGGATATTTACAGATGGCTTCCCAGCTCACAAAGCCGAATATGAGCAGAATGCCCATTAGAAGCATCACAATGACATAGCTTGTCTTCCAGCCCTTAGGAGCGTCCCCAGCGATACTACTTCTTATCAGTATTCACTCAATCACTAAAGAAGAATACTTACGTCAAGGATGAACAAAACAAGGCAATCCCGCCCATACTCAGTCCGAGACCAATCAAGTCGAACTTCTTCAAGACAGACAGGCTCAACTTCTCCGTATCCGCCTGCGCATTCGGCACCGTCCACAGAGCCGCAGCAAAAAAGACGGCATAGATGATACTCAGCAACCAGAAGCTCGCTCTCCAATCGAACAGACGATTTGCCGCCCCACCTAGAATACTTCCCAGCACGAAACCTACGGGATTGCCAGCGCTGAAGCAAGCAAATGCTCTATTCTTCCTCTGACTCGGTACCTCGTACGCCGCACCCAGGATACCTATAGCGGGGGGAACAGAAGCAGCGGCCCAGAGACCCAGGATACCGGCAAAAATATCAAGAAACATGGCATTGGTAGCGAATCCCGTGATCAGGGCGGAGATAGAGAAGGCGCCCATGGAGAAAATGAGGAGAGGGCGCCGGCCAAAGGTGTCTGCCACTTTGGCGAAGAAGAGGAGGAATGCTCCTGAGCTTAGACTGTATATACATATTTTAGTTTCAATGCTCGCTTTTCTCTCAAAAAAAAAAGAGCACAATAGAACATTCGAGAATGGAAAAAAGGGGGCACAAACGAAGAAGCAGCATTGATCCACGTGATCTGCGCAGAAGTCATCCTGAGGTCTCGTCCAATGGGCGCTGTGATGACACTGCACATTCCGTAGAGGAAGGATCCCATGCCGATTGACATTGTCGCCGTCAAGACGAACAAGCATTCTTGCAGTGTTGACTTGAAGCATTCTGGTCGCTTGCCTGTAGGTGCTTGTTGCTGTGGCGCTGGCGTCGGCTGCTCATTGGGAGGCTCCTCCGAGTCGAGCGGTGCATCAGCGGCAGCCATTGCTATTCTGATGAACTCTGTGTCTGGATAAACACTAATCGCCTTTCTCAAAACCTTCAATTCATCATTATATTCGACATCTAGATAGACTGGGTTGGTAAGCTGTTCCCCTCCACCTCTAGCTTCCGAAGGTGGGGAGTAGTGTGGGAGCCTAGCGCAACAAGAGATTGCAGCATCACATCTTTTATCCGTGAGCTAAAGCAAGTTTTTAAACATTAATTCGTGCCTCATTTGTTCGTACACGCTAGAATTTATATATACATCTATAGCCAGCTGCTCCTGGTAGTACTCAGTTTGCTAAAATTAGACATCGACCTCTTGTGGAGAGAGTGCCGCTTCTTAAGTTCGTACCCGTTCAGTGACTTCCCCAGCCCGCTGTCTTTGATGAAGAAATGTCCCGAGTCCTCTTGACGGTCTACATGCCAATCCACATTCAACTGGTCGCCGTGCGGACCCGCACCGCAACTGCCGCCCAATGCGCCGGACGGTGGACTATTGACGGCGAGAGCGAAGAGATTCTGTGGTTCGGTGTAGTCTGTGATGAGCCCAGAGCGTCCGAAGAGATATATCAAGCAGAAGACATTGGTGACGAAGACGAGTAGCAAGACGATATAGAAGATGCCTTCCCATCTCTGCGTCAAGCCTGAGGAATATTGCTGAGTAGTCAACGAGGCATTGAACGGCTGGAAGACTGGCTCCAGAAGCTTGGCATCTAGGTGGTCCCAGTAGTGGTAGAAGCTCGCAAGCGTTGAACCTGACAGCAATGTACTACCAAGCATGACAGCAAGCATCTCCGCGAGGCTGGGCAGTGTATTGTTGAGCTTCGCATCGCCTGAGGTTGGGGTCGGGACTACAAATTGAGAGAGCAGTCGAGATACCGATGCGTTGGAATTGGTGACTCCGGTATTCAGCGAGACTGAGAGTGCCCACTGAGAGGCCACATTTCTCCAATCGGTGCTTCTCACGCTTGGTACGTCTTCAAATGACTTGGAATATGCCATCTTGTCGCCCGGTTCCTCACAGTGTGCTTCGAGATGGCCTCCAGTGGTTCCAGAGACGTTGTATTGGGTGCTGCAGGATGGAGACGAAAATGATCGCATTTGACACATTGTATAGTCAGTGGTGTTAGGAGACTTGACGAGGAGATAGACGGAATCCTCGCTGGGGTAAAGTTGCGAATTGTATGGCACGGAGATGTTCATAATGGTGTTGTAATCAATCGGAAGCTGCTACCATGTCAGAAGAATTTCTCATTTGGATGTGAGAACTACCATTGGAAATACAGGCGGCTGGCGGTGGTACTTTTCGCCCCACTCGAACAGATCATCGACGACCGTACTGTTGATGTACTGCTTCCCCGGAAGCACTTGAGATTGTCCCTCATAGCCAGCCCATGCCATCTTCTGGCCTGGCACAGTAGTGCTATCATTAGTAAGGGCATTCGGCCATTCGACATAGATTAGTGGTGCAAGCTCAGTGGCATTCATGTTGACGCATAAAACATTGACGGCAGGGCTCACTACTGATGCCCTCACTTGATATTGTCCAACACCGGCAAGGTCCTCTGGTTGAAGAATTCGATTCTTCGAGTCCTGCGCAGCCGCAAGAATCCCGGCGTGAGGCATTGCAAGACTGACGTTGTTCACTACACGATGACGTTGTTTGTACGCAGCCGTCATATCGCTGGTGTTCTGTAGAATCCAGCTGCCTGTGACGGTCGTATTGTCATAAAGCATTCCTGGCGCCTTGGGTCTATCTGCAAGATCTGTGGATGTTCCTTCGGTGGTATTACTGATAGCGGTCCAGGTAGTCAGATAAGTGATGGAATTATGCCATGCTACAGTCTCGTCAGTATTCAAAGATGAGGGTCTTACAGATCATCCTACGTACTTTGACCAGCAGCGTCTATTGACACGCATGTGAGTCCAGAGTAGGCGGGGTCATCGGCCAAGGCAATAGGTGTCTGACAGTTTTCTTGAATGAAATTTGGATTGGCGTAGCTGGCTTGGACTAAGCCATACATCTTCTGGTCCTTCCATCTCCCGAACCTCAAGTGAGGCGAGACCAAGGCATCCGACGCGGTGGTGTAGAACATGGCGATAAAAGCGGCTACTAGAGTAATGGCACCAAGAAAAGAGAGCCCTACATGTTGTAGATGCTGCCAATGCGTAATCATGAACCCTGGCTGGATGACCCAGGTCCGCATGGACATCTCAGCAATCGTCACACCTCGAGCGGTCTTGATGAGCGACCTTCGACTGAGGACCTGGCCGAGAAATGTGACAAAGACTGTTACGAATGACAATTCGATCGTCTTGGCAAAGAGAGCAAAGAGGGTGGACGCCGTGGCGGGTGCGAGACCCCCACTAGTTCGAATCATCCGGCCATATCGAGGTTGTATGATGGCAAGATTCAACCATAATCCAGAAAATACGGTAGAGTATATCGCGAGGCCCAAGATGGATATCGAGAGCCAGCTTCTTCTTGACGAGTGGAAGTCGTGGTGTGGGGGACAAGCCTCTATTAATCCTACTCTCGTCAGCCACGCAGCTTCGCGGGGTGCAGCCCATACTATCATGAATATCATATTTGTTCCTCCCGTCCAGTCCTACATTGAGATCCTCTGTAAAGGTAGAAGGCCGTCCCTTTGCTGTACTATGTCCCTCCTCATTCCCAGATGGTTCCCCTGTAGATACTACCTCATTGTAATACCCTGGTGATGACAGTAGTGGTTTTGAAGGTTCGATTATTTGTGGAGAGCCCAATGGACTCGCGAAAGGGTTCGAGGGTGTTCTTGGGGAGTTGGAAGCTCGACTGCCGACTGGGACGCGGGGAATGGATGTTCGCTTGTTAGAGAGGCTCAG
Organism: Proliferodiscus dingleyae; assembly: GCA_003988795.1. NCBI lineage: Eukaryota > Fungi > Ascomycota > Leotiomycetes > Helotiales > Lachnaceae > Proliferodiscus > Proliferodiscus dingleyae. Next base: position 482,281 of record QYAK01000021.1, read on the forward strand.
GCCTCGAGGTTCTTGTATGCTGTCGAAGGATGCACCAATTGACGGCCCGGGTGACGAAGATTCGGAAATTGACTCGCGCAGATCTCTTGAAGAGGTCAAACGGTGATAGCCATGTCTCAAGATTGACGACCGCGGCGTGATCGGCGAGACAGGCGGAGGAGTCGCTGCTGCAGATTCCGTGGTCTCACTGTCTTTCTGCAAAAGACTCCGATGGTCTCCCACATTATTTGACATGATGCTTTACCTTCACTCATCGAGGCTGAGGGCATTCTCGATTCTTAAGCCTTCTAACAGCTGAAATGCTGTGCCACCAGACTAGTGGACACCAACAGCATAGGATCGGCGACCAGCAGGAAAGGACATGGACATATATTTAGAAATGCAAGGAAAAGAGAAGGGAAGAATTGAAGATCAGATACCTTGCAAGGAAATTCCACATTTCTGTGTTAGGGTAGAGACGCCGCGATCATTTCAATTCGCAGTTACCAAGACCGACTTCGGTCTTTGAACGTCCATCTGAAGAGGAAGCTTTTATCTACGCGCCGAGCACAAGGCTGTAGGGTCGCAGCGTGCTGGCCATGCATTCTGCATGGTACCGTGGTCTAGACGGATGGCAAACATCAAATTTGGGGGCCTGTTGGTGATGAGGTGAGCGCGATGAGAGAAAGAGGGATGGCCTGCTGCTTGGCGGCTCTAAATGTCGTATTCTGTGGATGCGAAAAGCGAAAGCCACGCTCCGGTTGATTGGTGGGAAGGGAAAAAAACATCTGCGGGAACTAAACAGCGCCGCAACATCAGCCCTGCTCGGTGGAGACAACGACATGTCAAAGATCTCTCAGGGGACATGGATAGCTGGGTGATACACGGGGTACACAAAAGTTGATGACGTCCTTTGTGTCATGATTTGATACAACTTTCATCTGCTTGCTATACATTGTCCTTGTATATTCCTCCATCATCAGCACCAGCAGCCAATGCAGAGCTCTGAAACCGAGCCACAAGCACGGGGCTAGTGGCGTCGTGCAGACGGAAAGAAGGACGAGTACATGAAAGTGTCATTGGACGGCGAGATACATGTACCAAGCCTGAGCCAAAGTATCCATCCCAGATTGAGCATTCCAATATCTCAACTGTCTAAAGCAAAAAGATTTTATCTGCGGTAGGGGTTTTGGAGAGGTCCTTGGTTGAATTTTATGTGCGGGTAACGAGTCCAGATGCGAGTTCGTCACTTTCTAGTAATGCTCTCGAGAATCGTGCCGCATCTGTGGACGAGGTCTCTCGTGAGTGAAGTAATCTCCTCGGGCCACTGGAGACCTGCTTCGCCTTTCCCGTCTACTTTCTTGAAGGGGACTTCGACCGCGGTAATCTCTGGAGTGGTAGCGATCTCTGCTTGAGCCGTAGCTGGAGTACATACTGCGGCCACGATCGGGGAAGTCGTCTTCGGAACGGGCTTTGTCGTGCCAAGAGGGAGAGTCCCTGCTTGGGTCTCGACGACGAGAATAACCCTCTCCAGACCTGTACTTGCCCCTATTGTACTCCTCTGCCTTCTTGAATCGCTCCGGGCTATCATAACGACGGTGAAAGCTCGGCGGTGTAAGTGATCTCTGGATGCTACGTCTCGACAGGTGTGGGAACAACTCGGTCTGCGAACGCGGAGTTTCTGTGGGAGAGTATGTGTATCGAGAATCCCTTGAACTCTTTTGTTCTCCATGTGGAGAGGCACCGGAAACCTTGCCCTGGCCACGGATATGATAGTTTTCCTTGTTTAGATGCTCGGAACGTCGATACTCTTTAGATTGGTCTTCATAGCGAGAGCTGCTTGTCCTGCTCCTTCCCCGGTCATGGCCTCGGTCGTAGCTACTGGTACTGTGTTGGTCATCAGATCTGGCTAATTCCCTTTGAGACCCCAGAGGCGGACAGTCACGTAGTTGACGGCTATGGCCTTTGATTTGGAAGACCCGCGGCGCACTGTCACGCCTGTTGAGGCCTCTCTCGATGAGTCTTCGTTTCTCGGAGAAATCAGGTTCATCGGCCCTGCTCCGGATGTTAGCAGCGTCTTCTAGGCGGTAGATCCTTTTTCCTGTCATACGATTGATAATGCTCGACTTCCATCGCGGTCTTGTTGCTAGTGCCCTTCAACACGAGAGCTCGCCGGTCTGGATGTACGAAGCAGCCATCATCTTGGGCTTCTTCTTCAAATGTCGTCTCCATCTTCGTGAGGAGGGAAGACGATAGTATTAGTCGGGACGTGTGAAGAAATCTAGACAAAATGTGTGAAAAATCAATCAAAGCATCTTCTTTCTCCTTCCAGACATCGCTTTCATCACGTGGCAACATTCATCCGTTTGTCGGCCGTTCTGCCAGTATGTCTGCATGCAATATCACTATTGATAATAGAAAATTGATAAATTGCTTTGATTCTTTCGTCTTTGGCCTTTGAATCTCTTCTACCTTGTCTTTCACTTCACAAAGAAGCCTTGAGGACTTCGATGAAAGCCTCCTCATCTCTAAAAACTTTAGTGAATATCTGCATGCATTCATCCTGATCCTGTCTACCTTTGGCAACTTCAAACAAAGCCACGAGCCCATATGCCTCTCTTTTTGAAACGTGAAGTATCACAATGTGAAATGGTAATGGTAGTACAATATAGTCATAGACTGATCCAAAGTTGCGGAATCATAAATCTTATCAAGCTTTTTATTTCTACATTTCTCCAGCCAGTGATCAGAAGGCCAAGCTGGTCATTATCATGCCGTTACAGAGACAGAAAGCTAAAGCTCAAAGTGCATCCATTGTATAGCCATTTCTGCAAACAGTTTCCCAGCCACGAACAATTATGCACACCTCGCAAGCAAAGAATCGACCCTCCACGTACTCTAGCTAGCCTCCTCATATATCCGCCAAGTCAGCACCATCTTGTTCATCCTCCATCGCCCGCTTCAGAAAACAATCCTTATACTATGGACTAGCTGAAACTTTCCGGATCGAGCATCGTTCTTTGTGTATCGACTTCAAAGGACTGACTATTCAGAGTCAGCAACTTCTGTTGGAGTCTACCATGTGTGGAGGATTTGAGAGTGAGGGATACAATACCGTTGCTTGGAACTACTTGTATAGCAGCTGCGCGTCTTTGGCCCTCGGGAATGGCAGTAGAGGGTGACCTATCACTAGAAGTCCCTTCTTCCGCGCTGACTCCCCTAAAGGCGCTGTTGCTTGATTTGGTTGTCGGGGAAGGAATTAGCTGGAATTCTCTTTTCAGGGGATATATGACCGAATCCTTTGGGAAGACTGTGGATTGATCAGCTCCCATTGGCACACATATTGAGAATATCAGCAGCCTACGAGTGTTATACTCAACACCACCAAGGTCCGTCTGGCTGGTAGCAGCAGTGACATCGGAGCCGTGACCCGAAGTAGCTATCATCTATATCAGTGTGATCTTCTCAGAACAGGTCCACAAGACTTACTCAATCCACGTCTACGAGGAAGACGTCTCACAACCCTGAAACAAGCAAGAGGGTCGCCCCGGAGAGCCGCCCGGTACCTTTCTGTGAACTTTGGCCCAAATTCCACCAACCAGTCCTCGCTAATATCATCCGGCAGAGCCATCGACTCCTGACTGGCTCGAATGCGTTCGAACGTACCGGCAATCCTGGGTAGCTTCTTGGCATACTGATCAAAATACTTCTGGTCGCACGACCGTCTCGACATTTCGTTTTCCAACCTTAGCTTGCTGACAATATCATAGTACACTCTGGCCACCTTGTTCCAGAACAGGGCCTTGTGCTTCTGGCATAGGATAGGCGAGCACAGGACGAAAGTCAGGATGTCGGTGAATGGACTCGTCATCTTGATGTTCTCGAAGACACCGCCGTAGAAATCGGTAGCGGTCAGATAGACCACGAGGGTCCGCTTGAAGCGCTTGTAGAGCTCGTCGGCAGGGTCCTGGTGGACGAGGTCGACGCGGCGGTGCTCTTTGATGTTCTGATTGGGGCCGGCTATGTTGCGGAAGATTGCCCAGGTATGCTCCTCGGTATCGAGATTCCAGTATCCCAAGCAGCCCAGATGTTTCTTGTAGTCGGCGGGATCTAGGCGCTGAGAGGCATCGGGGCCGGGGAGAGGAACTGGTAGTCCCATGTTGGGAGAAGCTGGGCGGTGCTAGCAGGTTGGGATTATGATGTTGATGGAACGAGAGATGTTACATGTCTGTAGGTGTATGTAGTGGTTTTTAGAGTAGTCAATTACGGTGGTCTGCGAGACTCGCACTGGTCAAGTTTACCATCTTATCATTCACTTTAGTCTCCATTTCACAAAGGTATTTGGAAAAAGCATAGTTAAAGACGGCTATGTTATAGTAAATTGCATGTCTTGAATACGCCCAACAGATTATAGAAAAAAAGGAAAACTCCTACCCAACCATAGAGAGTTAGGTATCACAATTACCTCGAGCGGCAGTTTTGCCTGTTGGAATAGCAAATCTGAAACGAGTAGCTACTTGGCTACATAGGCCAACGCTGATGAAACATTCTAGTTACACCCAACGGCCGAAGATACTTTTCGACGATGAGATCAAGTAGGATTTCTTCTAGGACGAATATTGCCTCGCTTGCCAACATCTTGTCAGAAACAGCACGTGCAAGCCTCACATGATAAAGTCAAATAGATCCACTGTCAGTCAATACGCGAATATTATTTCACCAACGTTGCGTTCTCATATAGATTTATGTGTCAAAAGAGCTATTAATAGAGTCGATCAATAAAATATGCAGAAAGAGAACAACATGGAAAGACAAACTGGAGAGCACGTGACACCAATATTCTATAAGAAAAAGGAAGTACTTCCCCACGTTCATGTTCATCCTCGCCAAGCCACTTGATGGTTCTTGTAGCTACCGGTGGGAAATCGACAGATCCTATTGTCAGAGCTCCATCGGAATAAGTCCGGAACGTAGCGCTCAGCCACGAATACCCCAGGGTCCGCTCGTGGCGTCCCCAGGGATCTGCTATCCCAAAACGGCGTCTTCATGTCACGAACTCGAACATTATATCTGTCTGACAATTTGGAAGTCTCCTCATTATCAACAAAACAGCTTCTCAATCTGTCATAGAGACATACCAAATTATGTACTTAGGGACGTTGACTTTTACGAGCTGTCGTAAATTGCAGACCATTTGAAGCGGGCTCTCTCATCCCCGGACTCGAGAACCAAAATCAGATGAAAATATGCCAGAGATCGGATCAGATCCCAGGGATCATACATGCGCAGCCAACTGCATCGAGTTGCACAAGGTTGGTCTATTTATCCATTGGATAGGAGGGCGAGGGCCTTGTTACCCCGCAAAAGACAAAGCTGACGCCAAGAGGAGAGTTTTCCCTGAGTGTGTGGATTTCCCCAGTGTGGCTCAGGATAGCAATGAAAGGTCTCAATGACAAAAGGCTCATTTTATATAGACTCGAAGCATTAGAAAAGGAGACATTTCTGGAACATCTGCTTTGGAATACATATGCACAAAGTTTACAGATACAATGCCGATGCAAAAGGACTTGGCTCGGGAAGATACCGAGATACTTGGATGTGGGCGGGCGTGTGGGGCAGTTGGCTGAGTCTCCCTGTGGAACTCCCGAGCAGCGCCGAGAGATCCCCGTCTACCGATCTGGTCTAGCTGTCACGGTGGACAAGCTCTAGAGGGGAAACCTACCAACCGCATAGAAGCTTTGGCTCACTACCCCGCCCACCAGTGTGACGTCGGGGTGAAGTTGTGCAAAAGGGCGCCCTCATCAGACTGCATCGTGGGTTTTCTGAGAGGATCATGGTAGATGAGAAGGAGGAATATAAAAGTCGATGGTGAGGGGTCATTCTGATGGTCTCTTTTGTATGGCGTCTTGTTCTATCCAACAAAGCTTGAAGAAAACGCAGACCCCGCAAAGTCTGAATGGAAGACTCGAATCAATACGAATGGAGCTACTCGGACGACCGTTCTGTCTGCTCCAAAGTATCCCAGTCTCGGAGACGTGGGGACCTGGAAGCATGTCCTGGGTGGCGGGTGTCAGACTTGTGCTTGGCCCAGGCCATCGTGAGGTGGAGTCGACGAGGGCTGGCGCGCGAGTGCGGCTGCTTTGGGACAAAAGAAGAGGGGGAAGGATGGAGAAGGAGATGATTTGTTCGTGGGTGGAGGAACCGCCGACTATAAATTGAAGCTGCCCTTCCCGGCTGATGTTGGCCGTGCTTGAATGAACATTGCTTTTCCTGATTCTCCAACATCTCAATAACGCTGCTACTGAATTGTACACGCCACGAGAGAGCGTAGTTATATCTGAGCAGGTCAGTCGTTGCACACAGGTTCTCTCAGCCTCCCATTACACAAAAGGGTTACGCTTCTATCTCGCGATCAGCCAGAAAAGCCACACATTCCTTATGTCACTCCCAATTCCGAATCTCCTAAAAACTGCTGATTGCACCAATGGCTGACCGTCGAGGGTTGATCGAGACAGAACCGCTGCATAACGCCGAAATCGTGCCCCGCATCTAGTGACAGAATCCGTTTCCAGGCGTCCACTCGAGCAATCGAGCTACAAAACAGCTGCTCCATCCCCGCGGAAGGAAACACAAGAGCAGGATTTACTTGTATACTTTTTCTCTCATCTTTTTCTAAATCAAAATGGTATTACTCACTCGTTCGCTCTGCCGCATCGCCCCTTTATCAATTGCCCGCTCTGCCCTGCGCCCGGCTGCGCGAGCCTCTCTCGTCACAGCTGCGAGATCATCCCCGCAATCGCGTATCTGGTCTCCTGGGGGGCCGCGGGCACAGCAGGCTTTATCACTGCTACGTCACAATACCAGCAACCACATTGGAAGTATCAGAACGCTGACAGCACAACGTGAAAAGGTCAAGGTTCTTTTGGTCTTGTACGATGGTGGCAAGCACGCCGAGGAGGTGAGAAATCCCTGGATGGTATCTTGACATAAGCTGATGGAGTACGATCCCTCAGGTCCCAGAACTCCTAGGTACCACAGAAAACGAACTGGGTATCCGCAAATGGCTCGAGGATCAAGGACATACACTGGTCACCACCTCAGACAAGGAGGGCGAGAACTCCAAGTTTGATCAGGAGCTGGTAGACGCAGAGATCATCATCACCACACCGTATGCCAACACCCCCATACAATTGCCAATGCTAATGTTTCCCTCCCCAGATTCCACCCAGGTTACCTTACTGCCGAACGTCTCGCAAAGGCCAAGAAGCTCAAAATCGCCATCACAGCCGGTATCGGATCCGACCACGTCGACCTCAACGCTGCCAACGAGACCAATGGAGGTGTCACCGTCGCTGAAGTCACCGGCTCCAACGTCGTCTCCGTGGCCGAACACGTCGTCATGACTATTCTTGTTCTCGTCCGCAACTTCGTCCCCGCACACGAGCAGATCCAGGCCGGTGACTGGGACGTGGCTGCTGCCGCCAAGAACGAGTTCGATCTCGAGGGCAAGGTCGTCGGTACTGTTGCCGTGGGCCGTATCGGTGAGCGTGTCTTGAGACGCCTCAAGCCATTCGACTGCAAGGAGCTGCTCTACTTTGACTACCAACCCCTCAAGCCCGAAGTCGAGAAGGAGATTGGCTGCCGTCGTGTTGATACTTTGGAAGAGTTGTTGGGACAGTGTGATGTCGTCACCATCAACTGCCCCCTGCACGAGAAGACTCGTGGCTTGTTCAACAAGGAATTGATTTCCAAGATGAAGAAAGGTATGTCCTCTATCGTTGCCAAAGAAAAACACTTACCCTCCTCCAGGCTCTTGGCTCGTCAATACCGCCCGTGGTGCCATCGTCGTCAAGGAGGACGTCGCTGAAGCTCTCAAGTCCGGCCATCTCCGCGGGTACGGAGGTGACGTCTGGTTCCCTCAGCCAGCGCCCAAGGAGCACCCACTCCGCTATGCCAAGAACCCCTTCGGCGGTGGAAATGCCATGGTGCCACACATGTCCGGCACTTCTCTCGATGCGCAGAAGCGGTACTCTGATGGCACCAAGGCCATCTTGCAGAGCTACCTGAGCGGAAAGCACGACTACCGCCCAGAAGATCTGATTACATATAATGGTGATTACGCTACGAAGGCTTATGGACAGCGTGCGAAGAAGGCGTGAGTTGGAAAATGAAATTGTAGCTCTATCATATAGCACTTGGCTTGGTATATACGAATGAAATGAAATATTCGATCCTACCAACACAGTGCGATAATTTTCTCGGCCTGTATCAATCTCCTCAAGATAGCAGTGAGACGGACAGCTAAAACCAAATATTTGCGGCCGATGTGATGAGCTGCCTGAACCCATGCTAGAATGCACCGACGGTCATTCTTTCTTTTGATACTTCATCCTCCCAAGACACATTTGTAGCTGTGTACGAAGATCATCCTAGACTTCATCTTGATGTGAACATTTTGAAGATTCTTTCGAACAATGTTCGAGTATAGCACTTCGCATTTAGTCAGACCCTCGTAGGTATTGTGTCACCTCACCAGATGGAACTAATTGCACGAGGCAGCTTTTGCTCTGCCTGCATCTTGATCTGCCTGCCTCCCCTACTCCGAGCATTATCACGACCCGCCATGATAGCCACAGAATCCCAGCATGTCGTCTCGACTGACGTTATAGAACTCCAGTCGATCAGGTCTGCCGTCTTCGATTTTCAAGTGCCCCGCCTCCTTGTACTTGCAATTTTTAATTTTCCATCAACTGAGAGCTAACGAGGGATACAGAATGTTTGCCCGTAGTCGGGCTGTTCTAGAAAGATCGGAAAAAACGTACCCGAATAAGCAAGTTGGGGGGTTGAAAGCATATCTCATCAGTTCGCTCTGATCCTGTTCGTTGACTTCCTTGTTAATCTCAAAGATTTCTCCGGCTCTTTGCAGAAATTCATCTCCTTCTATGGTATCCCTGAAATCTAGAAGGAAGAATCCTAGTGCTCGACATGCCTCGAAAAGAGCGTCGGATTCTTCGTTGTCATTTTTTGACAGTCTGGAAAACGAAATTCGAGGCAGCTCGGCGACCTTGAGGTCTTCTGGAAACGGGGGGTATCTGTTGAAGATTTCTTAGGTAGGGTTTTTCAATATGACCTGTGAATGATCTGAGTACGGTTTTTCGAACGACAATAATGACAATGAACATTTAGCAATGTGTGGTGCAACACATTTCGTTGGAGTTTGGCGATGCTGTTGGACAAACCTGTCATTCACCAACATGTTGGAAAATCTGCGGCACGAGCTCCCACTTTCTTCTCGACACGAACCGGATTCTCATCCAGACTTTCGCCCACCGACGACGCGGCTCTTGAAATCTCCCGAGACATATATGTTGAAGACAAGTCTAGCGAACTTGATTCTCGCGCCCTAGATCTTTCTCATTTGGGAGTCAACAACGGCAGAGGGTACGGGTTGATTCAGAAATTCACCTACACCGTGGTATGTTGCTGACCTGGAGTCTAGACATCAAGATATGCCCTCAATCGACTTGAAGCTATATTTTCGCTGGGCTCCCTTTAATCGAAGCATGATGTCGATGCCTCCGCAAAGGAAGATTGTCCGTGTACGTGTTTAGGTGGGACAACAAGCGTGCTTGACTTGGTGCTTGTTTCTCATGTTTCTCTTCCTCTTCTCGCACATTGGGCGGCTAAAACATTTGAGGTTCGATTATAGATTCTGGCTGAATTAGACTTTCCTAGATTTTAGACTTTCCACCAGCTTGGTTCTCATCATATCCACGAATCTTCATCAACTTCGCCCCCTTGAAATAAGTCGCAACATCTATCGGCTTTCAAGCTTGGACATTCTATGAGATATAATGTTGTGGATACTTGTAAAGTCGAAGATGTTATCACAAGGTCAATCTACGGCTTCAAATCCAATGCTGCATGGGCTCTGTCGAAACTATCAAATGGACCTGCCGCAAGTCTCTGGGATCAGTAGCAGTTATGGACGACTCGACGATTTCAACTTGTGAGATCAAGACCGCTGTGCAGGTTGTCTTGTATATCCAGTCGATGCTTGAGCGTCTAATTTATCACCTGTCCATCACGTCAATCCGGATGGTTTTCAAAATATCCCTCTTCCTATTCCTCTTCCAGCTCTCAGCTAAGGATTACCTACCATGAATACGGAATCTACCAAATTTCGTCAGCTTGACGAAGAAGTACATTTCCCTACGAAACCACACCGCCCCACCTCTATCAGACAAGCAATTCATTGGAGGCTCTGCGGAAATCGTAAATGAACTAGACTACGCAGCCTCAGTAAGCAAGGGACGTCATATCCGGAACCAAGTTGATCATAGTCAAGGGTTTGTCGTTGGACCCCGAGTCCAGGGATTCTCACGCTTAGATTGCTGTTTGGGGAAATTTATACGGCATGGCCCAGCAACTCAGCCTCTTCTGCACGAAGAGGTGGCCACGATCACTAAGCTTATATGATTAGACGAATTCTCATGAAAGATAACATTTACGTACACTAGATTTCCTCGCCGCCTTATGTCTTTCACCATTCGTTCGCTAGTTGGCCCATTCATCTTTGTTTCTCCCGGTACCGCCGGAGATGAACGTTTATCTATTGTGTACAAATATTATCAGAATCTTCTCTCTTTCACTCTCTTTCACTCTCGTCTCCGATCAAATTACACTTATCAAGGTTCCGGCATCATCCCGATGGACAGGCGACAAGTTTGATAGAGCACATCGTTCTTTTCACTCGATTCTTCTCCAAGTACCAGCACTATGAGGCTCTCTCTGGCGCCAAGTCTTCTTTTACCTATAGCAGTATCAGCACTTTCTTCCCAAGATACTCAAATCTACCGCACAGATATCCCTGCAGAACTCTCAACAGGCAACAGCCAGGCGAATTTCGTCTCTTCCAATTTCGGACTCGATGGCCCTCAAATCTCTGCAGTCAACAGCTCATCATATGACTGGTGGTACTTTGACGCTATATCTTCAGATCACAAGACATCAGTTTCGGTGGTCTTCATGACGGCAATGGACACAGCCTTCCTACAGGGCAGCTCTGATCCAACGCACGTCACTAACGTCTATATCGGCTACAACTATCCGAATGGCACAACAAGCAATATCGCTATACCTGCATCTGGAGCCACAGTTATAACGAACCTCGACGGATCCTCGGGCGTGTTCAATGACTCGGGTGTGCTCTGGGAAGGGGCACCTGATATGTCGCATTATAGGATCACCATAGATTCTCCGGAACACGGAATCGTAGGGACCTTTGACCTGCTATCAAAAGCACCTGCTCATTATCCTTGTGGCCCTGTAGAGGCTGCTCAGTCTATGCAGGTGGCGCCGAACATTGGCTGGGCAAATGCCGTGCCTGATGCCGTCGGAGAAATCGATTTCACTATTCTGGGAAGCGAGCTGAAGTTCACTGGTGTTGCTTATCATGACAAGGTATACCTGGAGATCTCTTGAGAATACTGAGCTGACTATATTCTGTAGAACTGGTCCAACTCACCCTTTGTTGACAACGTCCGAAGTTGGTATTGGGGACATGGACGACTTGGTCCATACTCACTCGTGTGGTTTGATGTCATCAGCTCTGATGGCCTGGAATATGTCAGTGCGTACGCATCGAAGAATGGCGCGGTCATCGCGTCTAGTTGTTCATCGAATGAGCTGAAGGTTCGTCCTGTGGGTAGTCCGTATCCACCACTGATCAACACCACCGAACCTACTGGATATACAATTCTTATGAATCTTGGAGATGAGGGTACTTTGCATGCTAGGTTGAACACAACTACCATTCTCTTGGATGCTGGACCCGAGTACAAGCGGTGGGCAGGCATTTTGAGTGGGGGTGTGGTCGGTGGAGATGCGGTTGAGCAGGGTGTCATTCAGTATGAAGATGTTGCTTTGTATGAGCAATTCAAGCTTGTATGATCTCGTTGGCGGGTATCCAGCTGTGGACATTGAATTTGCCTATGAGATTTGCTTTTCAACCATCCTAACACCTTCCTGCTCAATAAGTACCCTGATGGCATCGCATATCTCCTTACTGTAGGGCGCATGAACCCCAGGAGTATTCAATGCTGAATGGCCATCCAACAGCAACTGAGTCGCAATGTCGCAAGTGATGCCGACAGAGAGTGACATGCCAGAATATCCATCTGGATTGCCCAGCAACTCGAGGGTAGATGTGAAGGTATCCTATTTCTGAATATGAGTAAATTGTACAGGAGAATGGTTCCAAGGAGCTGACTTGCTTGTTTCCCATCAGCCCATTCGACGACGAACTTATGCTGAAGCATCACCAGGTCTCGTTCTCCGTGTTGAAAGCTCATAAGCTTCTCCAGCTGCGCACACAGTGTGTCTAAGAGGTTTCCACCGGTGATAGTGGCTTTGCCGGAGGAAAGAATACCCATCCATCGCAAGCCTGAGATTATGCGTTCGCTCTCGGCCTCGCTAGCAAACTTGCATATTTCCTTGGTGCGGGAGATGAGAGCGCTGTTTTGGAGACATTAGATGGGTATTTTTTTAGATTTGAATGTGGATACATACTTCTCAGTCGTCTTCTCAGCGCCAGTCATTTTCTGGAATATCTCAGCCCAAGTCAACTCATTCTGCAGCCAGTCCTTTTGGTCTGTATCAAGCCATCCAAGATCAATCAAGGCCTTGACAAATGCGGGATTGCCCTCATACCTCAGCGAGCCTCTGATCACGGTATGCGCCTCAGGGATCTTGTAAAACTCGCGAAAGGGGACAGAATTACGGTTCGGGTAGGCAACGAAGTCATATCCGTCCATGACATGATATGGTTTTGCGGTGGCCATCAGGTCTTGGGCAGGGATTTCGACGACCTTACCATCCTGGAGGAAAATAGCCGAGTTGTACTGGGAGAGGAGAGCACCGCGAGGAGACCAGGAGAACTTGAATTTGAGTGGGTTGTCGGAGCATTCTGGTGCAGGTAGGCCACCACAATAGGAGTAGAATTCCCTGACCTGACGGAATTGATTTGTTAGATCCAAGCAATCTTGGAGAGGATTCCGTACCTTTCCACCTTTGCTGTGAATCTCATCGATCTTTTTGATAGCATAAAGATGATCCACGCCGGGATCGACGCCAACTTCGTTCCACACGACAATGCCAGCTTCTTTCGCCGCGGAATCCAACTCTTTGATTGCAGGAGAGACGTAGCTTGTGGTGACGACATTTATCTTGTTCTTGATCGCCGACTTGATGACTCCGGCATGGTAGACGTATGGAACGAGAGAGATCACGAGATCGTGCGCAGCGACTTGTGGGTCGAGATCATCAGCTGAGCTAGCATCGATGGAGATGGCCTTTGTGCGGGGAAATCCGGACGTCAGGTTTTGAGCAGTCGAGAGTGTTCGGCAACCTGTTGGAACCAATTTTTGTCAGTTGCGATACGAGTGCGAGAGAGAAATTACAGACCAACAGTGATATCATTCTTGACATCGCGAACGAGGTATTCCACACAAGGGCGAGCCACCATACCACTCCCAAGGACCAGGATCTTCTTGGTAGCCATCATGAATTGAGCTGCGGTCTGTTTGGTTGTAAGGATGCTTGTCTATTAGCAATTGTAGCGCGGGGGGTAACGCTGAGGAGGTAAATATAAGCCGTGGGAGACGAAGATGGTGAGAAATGGATGTGAGCTAGTTTTATCATGGGTCAAAATTGGATAATTCTGCTTCTGCGATCTGCTTGCTCCGATCACGCTTGCTTAACAGATGGCCGGCCTGGCGGTCGGCGTGAGTCATAAAAAGCATTTCGCGCTGGAACCTATCAATCAGTCCATAGCCATGTATTAGCATATAGGGAAATGTAGCTTAACATTCGCTATTGATACTTTGTCTCTTTTGGCAGCTCTGATAGCTTCAACTTCCGTTACGCTTTTCGAAAGTGTAGGAATAATATGACTTATATGAGCTGGACTATGAAGCAGCATTTGAGTTCATCAAAAGGCTTAGATATCAGAACAATGAGAATGAGATAATTTCGATAATGTAAACGTACAAGCAATATCAAAGTAATATTTCGTACCGACCTGGCATAACTTACGTGACGCATAGACTCAGGTTATATACATGAGTTAGTTCCCACCATAAATAGACTCTAAAACAGCATCAAGTTCTTTACAAAACCCCTCCACTTCTGCAACCGTGTTATAGTGTACGAAACTGACCCGAATGGGCCCGTCCTCATCCAGCTTCAAGACATCGTGCGTGGGTCTGGGAGCCCAATTGTTCCCTGATGATATCCTGAAGCGGCCCCTCTGATTGATCTTGTCCGCCACCACCGTGGAGGATTTGCCAATCACCTGGAATGTAATCAACGATACACGCTTTGCGGGATCGGAGGATTTCTCGCCAAAGATGCGGAATTGCTGGGGCCGTTGCCTGAGATAGGTCAACAACACATCTTGAAGGACCGCCTCCTGGGCTACAATCTTGTCCCAGCCTAGCTGGTTGATGTAACGGACAATCGGAACCAGTGACTCCTCAAGTTCGTACGTGTTCTGACCCAGGCGGAGGCGCCAGTCGAGGCCCGGCACCTCGTCAAGGAAGAAGTGGCTTATGCTCTTCATCGCACGCCTCTGCACGCTGCGCCGACCGTAGAGCTGAGCCAGATGCGGACCGAAGATCTTGTACCAGCTCATACAGTAGAAATCAACGTCAAGGGCCCTGACGTCGACCGGTCGGTGCGGTGCCCATGCGACGCCGTCAACGATGAAGACGGCGCCGGGGATCTTGTGCACCCTATCTGCAATCTGGCGGATGGGATGGATTGTGCCGACAACATTCGAGACGTGGTTACAGGTGACGATGCGCGTCTTGGGGCTTAGAAGCGGCTCCAGGGTTGAGAGAGTTAGACATGGGTCGTCACTAGGAGGTGGTGACCACCATTTAATGGCAATATTTAGATCCTTGGCTAGAGAAACCCATGCTCCAGCACTGGCTTCGTGGCACATGCTAGACACAACTATCTCGCAGTCAGAATTGAGCAGCGGGCGTAGTGCTTGACCTAGTGATCGAAGGAGGAAGGTGGTGCTTGGTCCAAAAGCTATATTGAAGTTAGTTATCTGTATGGATCACACCTAAAGATTGGTTTCATTGCGGATGAGAAAGAGGATGAGGTCAGGGTTTGGATTATTATTTCGGATACGGGTGTAGGCTGTAGACAATGAGCAACTTACCAATCTCATCAGGAGAAGCATTCATGAATGCAGCAAGTTCCTTAAAGGTGTCTTCTCTTTGTTGTGTGATCTTGCGGCTCCCTTTATCATCGAGACCTGCGTCGACAGGAAATGAAGACATGTACTCTCGTGCTCTCTCAATAGCTCCTTGATGTACGACAGTGCCACCAGCGTTATTGAAGGCTACCGTCCCCTCGTGCAAAGCTGGGAATTGTTTACGCACATCCTCCACATCCAGGGCGTCACTTATTGAAGTTACTGAACTTGCTGATGTTTGTGATATTGCAATATCCTCGCTGGAAGTGGGACTTCCTACCAGAGCTGGTTTAGGTAGGAAGCCGGTGGTGGTAAGTTGCGTGACATTCGCCTGTATTGCAGCTTCAACTCCTGCAGTAGCTTGCAAGGGCCCGTCTCCCACGCCGAGTGGCTCGTCACTCGCCTCGAGTAAGTGCATCAGTGGGAACATTACGTGTTTTTCTTCTTTGACCGCAATGGCTTGTCGAAGTCGAGATAACCATTGTTCTCGACTAGCAGGCTGAAGGTCATATTCAAATTTGTCTCTGAGAAGATTCCACAGCTGCTTGAGCCTCATTCCATCCAGTACCTTTGTGACTGGGTTGCAATCTTCCTCGAAAACACACCGTAGAACCTGCTGTGACACACGGGTTACATCAGCAACAAATATCCAGCCATCATCCTGCTCGTTGTAGCATCCAATCTCAACAGAGGCAGCAACAAGCCTCCAGATAAAATCAGACTGATTTGCAACGCCTCGCTCCGAGTCACCAATGATATATCCTGGTTTGATCACACGGACATGCTGCGCTTTTGTCTTCGCATCTCCCTGCTCTGCGAACCGCTTGACGATGAGTTCAGACACTACTTTTGATCGTGCGTAGCCAGATCCGTTGGCGGCCTTTGTAGCATATTTGGCATCATCCTTGCCATCGAAGCTGAGCTGCTGCCCACCAGATACAAAGACAAAACTGTGCACTGGCTTCTCGCGGCTACTAAGCGCTTTCAGAAGTTCGACCGTCGATGACACATTTGCTGATTTCAAACTGTTATAGTCCAGATTGTAATGAACTCTAGCACCATTATGGATGATGGCGTCAATACTTGATGATCTTCCTTGGAGCATTTCCCAATGAGCCTTGCTCAGCCCAAGATGGACTTTTGCCAAGTCACCTTGCCAGATATGGAGCTTGGATAGAAATGTTACTTCCCACCATCCAGCTGCAGTCGCTCTTCGGATTAGGCGGTCTCGTGCATCTCCTTCAGAAGACCCTCTGCATAGAGCATATACGTGGCAATTCGACCTGGTCAGCAGTTGTCGCAGGATCTCGATGCCGAGGAAGCCAGACGCTCCTGTGAGGAAGACTCCATTGACTTTGGATGTGACATAGTCCTGATCCAAGGCAGGCGTAATAGATTTGAGTTGAAGTTTGACTTCATTGTCGAGACTGTAAGGTCGGCTTTGCTTTAGGTGTGGGAGCTGGCGTTTGTTGGCATCGACGATCGAAGCGATTGTGCGTACTGTTGACTTGGAACTCAGTACCTCAGCCATGGGGACTTGGACTCCATAGCGTCTGTTTAGGAACATTGCAAGAGACATGATCTGGATGGAATCAATGCCACCTGACTGCAGGTTGAAATCTAGCTCTTCAAATGTCTTGCAAGATTCATCCACAGCAACAAGACGTGCGTACTCCTTTGCAATTTCTCTTGCAGTCGACTCGTGAGTAGATAGTCTGGCACTTGGTGGAATCTGCTCGGTGGATGGCTTGTCCGAAGGTACACCGTGCATGCTAGAGATCCACTCGTTGACAAGAGCCCTATCAAGCTTCATTGAAGCACCATGAGGCATCTCAACAACCACGAGAAGTTCACTGGGAATCATATACTCGGGTAGCCGCGTGGACAGGAAGTGTTTAACATCGGAGATTGTCAGTCTAGCATCATGCTGTATCGAGAGTTTTGCACGGGTTTTGGGTTGGCTGTTGTGTCCATTGTATTGGACAACGGCTACCAGCTTGTCTCTGAAAGAGCCTTTTTTGACCAGCGTCACCATACATCGCGTGATCCCAGGGAGGCTGCTCAAGTGGTGCTCAATCTCACCAAGCTCAATACGCTGACCGTGGTATTTGACTTGATTGTCTGTCCGACCCACAAACTCCAGGCGACCATCTAATGTGTCGATACTGTAGCGAAGTAGGTCACCAGTCTTGTAGAATCGCCTCACCGGAGTTTCCAGGCCAGCCGACCAAGCGGGATTCTCAATGACAACAGCACTAGTCTTGTCGGGACTGTTGATGTATTCTCGCAGCATTGTAGGTCCGCCGATGACAAGCTCTCCGACTGCTCCGAGAGGGACTAGTCTGTTGTGGTCATTAGGATCTACAAGTATGCAAACCGAGTGGTCCAGAGCATAACCAAGAATCTCCGGCCGGCTGGCCACCTGTCCTGTGATGCATATTCCCGTCTCTGCTGGCCCGTATGCCGAGATGAGCGAGGGGCCGTGGGTTGAAGACCACTTCTGAACCACATCTTCCGTAAGTGCCTCTCCAGCGAAAATGAGAGTCTTGAGTGTCGGAAACATGGCAGGTTCAAGGAGCTTGGCGAGTGTTGGGGTAAAGAGCGCCAGGGAGACATTGTAGTCTGTGCAAACCTTTGGGATGTTAAACCTTCGATCTTCTTCATTTGGAATGCAGATGCAGCCATGGAAGATCAGGGTCGTGAAGATATCCGTCATGAAGACATCCCATGTCGATGCAGAAAATTGTAATGCTCGCGCCCCTTGGTAGCCCCAAGCTATACCCTCCAGCAACAGGCGAGTTGAGAATGCGCCGTGTTCGATGACCATTCCTTTTGGCTTTCCTGTTGATCCAGACGTAAAGATGAGCGCAGCAGGGTCCTTTGGCTGCACCTGAGGTAAGTCTGTAGACATTCCGATATTGTCATCTGGAGTCTGTACAGTATCTGACGAGATTGGTACAATCGTGTCGACAAATCCTGCGAATCTCGAGGCCTGAGATGTCGAGACGACGACCAGGTTTGTATGCGTCTCTGCGACTATCTCTTGAGCTCGAGCTCTGGGCTGAGAGGGATCAATCGCAACCAGTGCCCCACCAGCTTTGAGGATCCCGAGAAGGGCAACGACCATCCACACACTCCTCTCGAAAGAAAAAGGGACATATTGTCCTTTACGCACCCCTATTTGCACTAGCTGGCTTGCCACCTGGTCTGAGAGCACATCCAATTCGGTGTAGGTAAATGCTCCGTCCCATGCTTGAACAGCGGCAGCGATAGGAGCAGCTCGAACAGACTGGCGAAAAAGCTGATGCAAGCACACAGGCGACTCAGACAGCAGTGCAGGCATAAAAGATCGAATAGCCCTCTGATCTGATTTGCTGATTGGCCGAGAACCTGAGCTTTTGCTACCTGCATCGATCTCTAAGAAAGTATTCCATAGAGCAGAAACGAACTTTTGAGGCACGGATGACGGTTGGGTGTACAGACGGAGATTCGCCGGGCCTTGTCCAGACAGATGAAGGACATATTTGAAACCATCACTGAGATGGTTGATATCAGCAAAGCTGATGGCAGTGCCGACCTTAGTGCCATGCTTTAAAGCATCGAATGAGCCGCATGTTAATTGGGGGCCGCTACCAAGGGCCGAGCCAGCTGACACGCGCGAAACCACTAGTTCTGTGGATGGGGTTGTGGAATTGCCAACAACTACAAAAGCAACCGTGTCAGAAACTGTATATGTATGGAGTAATATTGCCCAAGCCTTGATCAAGGCGTCATGCTGATCTGCCCTGGATTTCGACGTCCATGACAGGGATTTCGCTAATTTGATCTGGGTATCTTTTGCCCCGGATCTTGCAGTAAGCGTCGGCAGATGTGTTGAAGGCACGTCGATATCAAAGTGATCTCCTGCTCGTGAAGGCTGCTGTGTATGTCCGTTGATATCAGCAAGAGCATTTTCAACATCATCAAGAGGGTCTTGGGAAAACATATTGCAACGAATGTAGTAGTTATTGCCACCTGGTAGATCACGTGTCGGATGAGAGTCTGACAACTGCAGGGTGAGATTGCAGATGCTCCTGCTTCACAAACATCTTTTATACGCCTGGGGATATAATGTACAAAGGTATTGTCTATCATATATCTGTGTGTCTGATTAGTACTCTCCTAGCCCTCACGGATATCAAATTCCTTTGTGGCACCTCGGTGAACACCGTGAAGAGCATCAATTCGAATTAGATCTAGCACTGAGTTTAGCATTCGCGTGGCTTGATCTAAGGTGCGGTAGTGAAGAGTAGGTGGGTGTCTAGGGAGGAGGTATGATTAGGAGCCAGTGTCTAAGAAGCTTGGGCAGCACAAATCGAACGAAACATATGCCGCTTTTATTCCTAATTTAGATTTTGCGTAAGTCTTGCTTTTTTATAGTAACGAAAGACTGTGCGTATATTGGCTGCTCGCCTTCGGCGGGGCACGGACAGCCAAAGACCGTATAGTCATCATCCTTAAAGGATTCTGTGGGGTCTTCGAGGGCTCCTTCAAGCCCAGCGTATCCCCACCCCGCCGAAATGCCGCTCCGCCTGGAGAATTCCAACACCAACGGCGGCGCTACTTTCTCTTTTTTCTCAAAGCTAATTGTTCTTCTACGTAGTACAAAAGAATCTCAACTTGAATTGAAAATTACAGCGCGGTGGAATCAGATCTTATCATCATCTCAGCGGCACAGCACCGCCGCTTCCACCTCGGAAGTGCCGAGCGAGGGATCGCACGCACCGGGGCCGAATCATTGGGAACCATCCGCATCCTATTGAGTGAAATGTAGATGGATTGTTATATCAATGGCTATCGGATTTCTCATTTCCCGGAGTCTCTCTAGGTGTGGTGTGCATCTCGATCATTACTTGGTCTGTTTGAAATGGCGTCACAAAAATCTGATACTACTGCTCCGTCTGGCTATGTGTATGTTGATTAATGCTCTCTTGGGGGCCAGGCGTTCTAACCACCCTTGACAGGCAATCAAATAGCCTCGAAAAACAAGGACAACAACCCGGACTAGCTGTCACCTCGACACGCTCGGGTGAGGGGCGTGTTGCGACAGAATACGAGGTTGATAATCTCTTGCACGTAGTTGATGATATACCATTTCGCACGTGGATAGCGTGTTTGTTGGCCAGTTGCGAGCGATTTGTGTGGTATGCGATTACTACACCTCTGCGTGAGTCCAGGCGAGCCGAGGATAGCCAAGAGCAATGCAGCTGATTTCTCTAGAAAATTATCTACAACATGCCGCTGGAGGAGAGATACCCGGTGCTCTCGGGCTTGGACAATCCACAGCTTCCAATGTCATCAATGCATTGATGATCTCGTCGTATATGACATCAATTCCCGCTGCCGTTGTGGCAGATGGACATGGGCGCTACAGGACAATGTTTTGGGCAGCAGTGTAAGTCAGAAGTCGGTGAGTTCTTCATGGCTAATCTCAGTATAGTATCGAGGCTATTGGAGCATCTATCCTCCTGGGAACTTCGATTCCTGGGGCGCTTCGTGCCGGGGCCGGACTTCCTGGCCTGATTGTTGCTTGTGTTTTTCTCTCGGTCGGTTCTGGTGCATTCAAGACCTCTGCTATCCCGTTTATAGGCAAGAAGATTCATCGTGTCATAAGATATACTTCTAATCCGTCAAACAGCCGACCAGTATGATGAGACAGAATTTCGTGTCAAGATATTAAAGTCTGGCGAGAAGGTCGTCACGAGCAGAGAATTGACAATCACATACATTTATAATGCCTACTATTGGTAAATCCTCACACACTCAATGCTCTTCCACGCTGATGTTTTATCACAGGGGCGAAAATGTTGGAGCTCTATTCGCCGATACTAATCCACTCGTCGAACGATATATCGGGTTCTGGCCAGCATATCTAATCCCATGTTGTGTCATGTGGTTGACACTCTTGCCAATTCTGCTGGGAAAATCAAAGTTTGGTGAGTCATCTCGAAGTATCCATGGCTGCGGCTTACAACAGAAAAGTGAGAACGACACCTACATCGAGTGTCATGCCCCAAGTTGCAGCTACTCTGTGGCGTGGGATTACCGGCGGCTTTGATATGGATGCGGCAAAGCCGTCAGCCCAGGCCCAACACAACCGAAAGGTTTCTTGGACCGATACTTTCGTCGAAGAGGTCAAGATTAGTCTACAATCGTGTCGTGTACTGTAAGCGTTTAGTCCCGCGGTGATTCCGCATACTGAATATCTAGTTTCCTCTGTCCGATCCTGTGGCTTTGCTTCAACCAGACATTCAACAACTTGATCTCCCAAGCTGGGCAGATGATGACTTATGGCATTCCAAACGACATGATCAAGGCGACAGGCTGCATAACCAATATCGTCGTCGCTCCCATAATCCAGAAAGGGCTCTACCCGTTTCTCACACGCCACCGAATTCACTTTGGTCCCATCGCCCGTATGACCCTCGGCTTTGCACTCCTTACGCTGTCAATGATATATGCGGCGGCTCTCCAGCATCTGATCTACACCACCGGCCCATGCTATGACCACCCTCTCGCTTGTCCAGCAGGCGGGAACGAGACTCCGAACCATGTCAGCGTCTTTCTCCAGATCCCCATTTACTTTCTTGGTGAGGTCTCCTTGATCTTCTTCTGCACTACTGGTACGGAGTTTGTCTACAATAGGGCACCGGATAGCATGAAGAGTCTGCTTCAAGGAGTCTGGTTCGCCTTGGCAGGCATTGGTAGCTGCTTGGCTTTGGCCTTTAACGGATTGGCCTACGATCCGAGGCTGGTCATTATGTACACTATCCTGTCTGGATTACTGGCTGTCAGTACGGGGGTATTATGGGTGATGTTTAGACACCTGGATAAGGAGAAGTCGACCATGCTGTGATGGATTGCCCAGCAACTCGAGGGTTTTACGTCCTAGTTTACAGGGCCTTGTTATTGCATGGTCTATCTACTGGGTGGTGGCTCAATATACCGTGGGGTACAGTATTGTCTCTGATGAGGCTCCTTATCCGTAAATGCACGTCTCACGTGCGCTAACCCCTCGCGTGGGCGTTCAACGACATGTCATTCTCGAATTCCAGCTCTTATATAATATACGGCACAAAAAGGTGAGAAATCTTTTTAGATTGATAGAATGCATGTTATTATCAAGAATTGTCTATTGTCTTGGGTCCAAGGCTGACCTTCCACCTTATCTCTCGGCCCTGGGCCATGATTCAATATCCAGATTGTTCTCTACGATGTATTGAGGTGAGAGGAGCGTTATACCCTCGAGGATGTGCACGAGTAGTTCTCTGTTGATAAATATACTCTGCATCAATCATGTCTTGAGCCCTTAGAAGATGGACTGAAGCCGGCATAGTTTCGATGTAATCGGGCCAATATCTCCACAAGAAAGTTTTGTTTGGAATCTATTATGTCTAGCATAATATAGTTCTACATTGTGCTACGAGCTATGCATGTAAATAAGTCGAAATACATTTACGTTTCTTTGCTGCAATATGATTGCCATTGCCCATTCAATTTGTTTACGTCTCTGCCGTGTGCGTTCGCAGTGAATCGTGAGAGTCCGTCGGCAGACCCGCCACACGGCACAAATGCTCTTCTCGCCCCGACCTCTCTTTCCTCCTTCACACACAATTCAAGACGCCCCCGGAGACCATTTTTTGGTATCTCCACCTCTATTCTGTAAGTCATTTTCTGTTGCAAATCTCTCGACATGCATGAATCGATGGAAAAATCGTCTCAAAAAGACCTGCTACTGGTTATTTTGACTAGAGATGCAACGACCTCAAGACGCGACAACCACAAGGTGCGACGACTGCTCAAGGCGCTACGAGCAGCATCAAGAACATCATGCATGCCTTCTCACGGAAAGACCTCTCTCAAATCTCCAAAATGACCTTATACCACGCGTCGTTGACCAGCAAACAACCTACCTGATGATCAGTCCTCATGAATACCCCTCAAACGTCAAAACAGCCAGAGCAATCCTTCCAGACGTCTCTCTGTAGACTCTGACACACTCGCGCGACTATTTTCATGCAATCGGCTTACCTTTGGCACATAATCTGCAAAACCCCTGGATTTCTTTACCTTTCTTCGCTGCGTAAATTTCATAGGCTAATCGGTTGTTTACAGTGAATTTTTACCCCTTTTTTTGGCCCTCGGGCCTGCCTCGACCCGTCTGTACGCCTGTGGGATCAGGTGTATAGTCGTATTCGTTAATCCCTGCTACGACTGTTGGAACAGGTCGTAAGCATCCCTTGGCTCTTCCTTGTTCCGGTCCTCTCCGCCTTCTTTTAGAGTGTCGTAGCATTAAGTTGCTGCACGCTCGATCAAGTCGGCTACCTTCTTCTTCAGAGTGTCGTAGCATTAAGTTGCTGCACGCTCGATCAAGTCGGCCCCCTTCTTCTCCAGAGGTTCCTATCATTAACTTGATAGGGGCTACTGAAGTCGTATTTCGAAAACTTCGGTTTGAGAAAACAGAGTTCCGAAGGGAACTCTAAAAACTTTCATTAAAAATGGCACCTCCCCAAAAAGGTGCCACTTCAAAGGTGTTGTCGGATGTCAATCTACGTCCACATGCTGGTCAGACAGCTGGCTCCAAGCGCAAGGAGCACCCAACTTCGGGGAGTCGGACCAAGGGCGCAAAGGCTGGCGGAGTCAAGCAAGGAGGAATTAACCAGTCAGTTCCTCGAGGCCATGATATCCCCGATGAGTTCAAGACTGCAAGTATGCGGAGGTTCAAGGACTGCATCTGGATTATCTCTCCGCCTGAAGGGGGCAAATATGAAGCTGAGGAGGAAAGATATTCCAGATGCATTGAGAAGTGGGGTATCCGGTTCGTCCCTGAAACGTGCACGCCACATCTCGGATTCAAGCGATGGGGATACGAGTTCAAGATCCGGACGGACAACTTTCAACTGGGCAATCCCACCTTTCTCCACCGCCAATTCCCGGAAGACACTGCGCCTGTAGACCTTGCAAAGGCCTTGGTCGATGAACATGGCATGGTAGGGGTCGGACTTGACTCTGCCGAGTACTTCCTGAAGACTTTCGGTACCCACAAAGATTACAAGAGTGGCATCGACGTCCTGACATTCCGGACCAAGGGGACGTTGTCGGCCGAGCCCATCAGAGACATCAGGCTGCCTCCCACCACGCCTGTTCTGGTGGAAGAGGGCTTCACTCAAATTGATCTTCTTCACTATGTACTCGACGCCTTGAGTCAGCATTCGCTAGTCTTCACCATCATCCGAAGAACAAATGCCACCTTCCCGGCGATGGAGAAGTACTGGAAACAGTGTGCCGAGACTGCTGTCGAGGATGGCGTCTGGGCCTACTACAACAAGGAGATTGGCAAGGATAGCGGTCAACTATACACAGCCTGGAAGCAGGATCCTCTCAGGGGGCTCAGCCACCAGCCCTGGATGGAGATTGCGAGCCTCGGCAAGAAGCATACCACCACCATCGGAAGATACGGCACTCACGCACCCAAGAAGGCCTTTGGCTCGTTGAGGGAACTTGAGATTGTTCAGAGCTCGGCTGTCATCTTGGAGGCCATGCACGAGAAGAAGCTCATCCACCAATACTTCAACTTGAACATTGGCCATGCTGCGACGGTCATTGCCTCGATCGATGGCTACGTGCAACTGAGCGTCAAGACCACAAAGTCTGACGAGTATGCGATGCCTCCCTTCTCCGTAGGCCAGCCATTCAAGCTTCGACTCTTCGCGGAACAGCCTGCCGTCGATCCTGCCACGGAGGAGCCCGAAGAAGACCTGGGGGACATCCTCTACGACCCTCAAGCTGACGGCGAGGAAGCAGTCCGGGAGCTCTACATTGACCAGAGCGAGGAGTACACGGGGCCGACCTGGAAGGCCAGGTCCATCAACATCGACACTGAGGATGACTTCGTCATCAGCCTCCACCTCAGCAAGGCTGCCGACCGAGCAAAGTTCAAGTATGGCAGTGTCGTCAAGATCGGTCTTGGCATGCAGGTTAACCCAGTACCTATCCAGCGTCAACTTGTTGCAATTGGCCTTCTCACCGCGCCAATACTAGCAAAGACTCAAGCAAAGAGGAGGTTCATGGTCAAATTCTTGCTAGGTCTTGGAAATCCGGCCTTTGAAGAGGACAAGCTTAGCGTCAAGGACGAATTCTTCAGGCTGATGACCACGGAGAAGTGCGACATCTTCACTGACTACACCACGGCCGCCAATCTCAACACGGCCCAGATGAAGGCTTGGTCAGAGGTCTTCGAGAAGCGCCAGCTGGTGACACAGCTCCAAGGTCCACCAGGCACCGGCAAGACCAAGACCGTCGCTACCATCCTGCTCGGCTTCGTCCTGCTCAAACGGAAGGCCACCCTCTGCGCCCCGTCTAACGTAGCCGTCGAGGCTGGCTTGAAGAGCGTGATCCAGGAAGTCGAGACGTTGCGAAGGGTGTCCCCAGAGGCCGCCAATGCTTTCAGGATCGTCTATGTGCCCACGAGTGCCAGCACCAAGGCTGATATTGCCAGCACCGGCGCTGATGACAGGGAAGAACTGGCTCGTGACATGTTCTCCGAGGGCGAGAGTTCGACAGCAGACGCCTTTGGCAGGTATAAGCTCTGGACTCACATTCTCAATTCGTTCACGGCCAGAGCAGAAGCCGGCAATTACGACGCGAAAAAGTGGATGCACTTCTACAACACCTTGAAGGTCGGTGGAGCCATCCACAAGAAGGACATGAAGAGATTTGTCGAGGATGGCTACGAAGAGGGCGAGCGTGTCATCAAGGACCCGAGGACCAAGCTCGTCGCGTCAACCTCGAGCAGCGCCTCCCAGCTGACTCACTTTGGCTGGAGGCCCGATTTCTGTGTGGTTGACGAATGTGCCTTTGCAACGGCCGCAGACAGCTTCGTCCCCCTCTCCCTCGGCGCTCGCTTCAACCTCCTGGTTGGCGACCATTTTCAACTCCGACCAATTGTCCGCTCGAAGGGCTACAACGAGTTTGCAGCGCAGCTTGGTCTCTCGCTCTTTGAGCAGAACTTCAACCATGCGAAGATTCCGCTGACCAAGCTGGTCGTCAACTATCGCATGCATCCGGAGATTGCAGAGCTGCCCGGCAGCCTCACCTACCACTACCTGGCCAGCGACTCATGCACCCTCGCCGAGTCCGATGAGTTCAAGTACATGCGTGAGTGGTGGGCCTCACCAGCAGCCAAGCAATGGAGAAACTGCCGCGTCAAGCCAGCATTTGGTGCGTCCCCAAGCACCAGCACGCGCACCCTGTGGTTCAATACCACGGGCTCGCGCTCAGCTCCCAAGCCAGGCTCGACATCGCTCCGCAACTTCGCCAACATCAACTGCATTGTCGATCTGGTCACGAGCATACTCAACCACATCCCCGTGGGCGTCGACTTGGCTGGCCACAAAGTTCGGATCCTCTCTCCATACAAGGAGGCTCAGAAGGAACTCAAGAAGCAGCTGAGATGGGCCGTGGATGTTGAAGTCTCGAAGGACTTCGCAAACCTCCCAGAGGTCATGACGATCGACAAGGAGCAGGGCAACGAGAACTACATCTACATTCTCGACTTCACCCCGGCACACTGCAACCTCCTCGGATTCCTGAAGCAGTGGAACAGACTCAACGTCGCTCTCACCCGGGCCAAGGACATTGTCTACATCGTCGGCAATCTGAGCGCTCTGAGGGCCCAACTGCCAGTGCTGATCAAGGATCTCGGCTGCAAGAAGCTAGGCTTCACAGTCATCGACTACCTGGACAAGGGCAACGTGGTCAATGTCCCCGCCGTCAACACTCTGCCGGCCTCGATCGATGAGAAGGCTTTCCCCCTCTCCCATTGGACCTACTCCATGAATTCTGTCAGCCAAAAGTCCATCCAGGGGACCGACAGGCAGAATAAGCTCATGGCAGACTACGACGCCAAGGCTGCCGGTACATACGAGAGACAGGTCCTCGAAGGCCTGCAAAACATTCGTGACTTCTCTGCCAAGCTTAAGCAGGAGTTCGAC
The DNA here is from genome assembly GCA_003988795.1 of Proliferodiscus dingleyae. Lineage (NCBI taxonomy): Eukaryota > Fungi > Ascomycota > Leotiomycetes > Helotiales > Lachnaceae > Proliferodiscus > Proliferodiscus dingleyae. Next base: position 509,557 of record QYAK01000021.1, read on the forward strand.
AGTACCGGCGACTACACCATCCCAGATCTTCTAGGCCTTCAGGATGGCCGCGGCAACCTCATTCAGGAGGCAGATGATGAGGACCCTGCAGCTGGCCAAGGCAACAAGGACAAGCCAGAGGAGACTCCCAAGGATGAAACCACCCTTAGAGATCCCACGGCCTATGCTAATGGCAAAATCATCTCTGTTTACGAACTGAACGATAAAACTTTCCAGACCACTATGGATCTGGACGAGCCAGCAGGTGAGTCTTCCCCTGCCCCACCCATAACGGATAGCAATGTTGAGCCTCACCTCGAAGGAAAAGGTAAAGGCAGGGCAGACCAGTCTCAGCGTGACGCTCCCGCTCCCTCATCCAAAGGTAAGGCAGTTGAGGATGACGGGATGGAGATTGACGAAGACGAAGCGCAGGACTCCGCCAAGCGCCCACGTCTCACCGACCTGCCGGAGGAAGACCAAGAGGAAATCGCCAAGCAACGGTCCTTGGAAGATGAGAAGCGTCTGGCCGACGAGAAGTTGGCAAAGGTCATGGAAGAGTCCAAGAAGACCGCCGCCGAGGAGCAACGGCGCCGAGACAAGCCAGGAGAGTCTTCTTCATCTGGTGCCGGTGGCGCTGGCGAGGAACTGAGTCAGATGCTCAAAGACACAGTCATTTTGAGCGACAATGGCAACACTGACATGACAGATGCGCCTCAAGCTCCACCATCACAGCCCAGCAACACCCACAGCTCAGGGCGCCCATCAGAGAGACCTGGACACGGGCGCGGAGGAGGACACAGGCGTGGGCGCGGAGGAGGACGCGGACGTGGCAACAAGCGAGATGTCACAAATGGGCCCTGGAGAGGAGGATAGCACCTGTAAATAGTCTATCTCAATAAAAGCTTTCCCCTAACAATTTATTCCATCATAGCATAGTCGTCTTCTCCTTATCCAGGTGCCTAAACATCACCCATAATACCACTGTACTAACAGCTAGGGTGCCGCCCAATTTTGGTGTTCGCGCACGGAAGGTTACCAATTCTGGCCACTTATTTCTTACCCGGAGGCCTCGTGGTCGTACTCATCCGGGGTACATACGCCGTCGCACGGATCACCTTGCGTGGATCATCCCACCAAGTTATCCCCTTGCTCAATCCCGCCAGACACGCTCAGACAAGCCAGAATCAAGGCTCAAAGAAAACCCACAGTCGCCAGCTACCTTAAAGCAGGTCATCTCACTGGGCTGCTTCCACTACGAGGGACTGCTGGTCACATAATTCATCCTCCACCTCCGATCGAATAGGCTAATAATTTCTAGCCTTTCCTCTACCACGCCAGAAAAATAAAGAGAAGAAGACAAGGCAGGATATATGAACAGCAGCGGGCAACGAGGGGATGAGCGATTGAAGAGTAGGAGAGAACAGCCGACGAGAAAGCAAAGTTGGGGCGGAAACGGAGGAGAATTGAAGCAAGAACAGAAGGAGTGAGGGCCAAATGGAGAATTAAAGGATAGCCCGGCTACTAAAGACAGAAACTTGACTCTAGAGCAGTCATCTGGGTCGGATTAACTAAGGAATAGATGGAGAGTCCAAGGGAAATGATGTCTCTTCGAGTCACCATTTGGAACTTGTACTTCAAGCAGCAACAACGTGAACTGAATTGTGGATTAGGATTGAACTTTGACATTGGAGAATATAATTGGATTGGAGGTGTATGCTCGAGCAAGCATTCTGTCTTCGAGGGGGCAGGAATCGGCTTCCACAGACTTCGGCAAGAGAGCCTCAAAAGAACAATTGTACGCTATTCGGACTATCTAGCAAGCAGTTAGTTCCAAAACATTCCACCTACTCTGTCTTGCCAAATGCAATCGTCTTAATCTAGGATATAGAGCTAAAGTCCTTTCGAAGTAGAGAGAATATAAGGTCGAGATCGCAAATATAAACTTGCAGGAGTTAGTAAGACGGCATTATGAGCAAATAGTAGACCTACAAGAGTTATATTAGGTGTGAGAGTAGTAGACACTCCCTTAAAAGAGGTATCGCGGAAGCCGGACTCGTTGTAGGCATCCTCTAGCATAGCGGATAAGGTAGGTTAAAAACCTATTAAGATCATCTTCCTTGTTATAGTATATATTATTCTTGATTGACTAGTTGCTACTAAATTGTATAGCAAACTTATCTAACATAACGGCAAGCATAACTCGATATGCCTTAATAGTTTTGCCCTTTATATAGAAGACAATATCTACTCGCCTCTTAGCATCCCAAATCTTCCGTAGTTTGCACCTAATTAAGCGACTCGCATTAACATCTTAGCGTAAACCTCTTTGGCATAGCAGCTAACCATAGCTAGCAAGACTTGATATATCTTAATAGGAAGCCTAATACTCTTACTAGGGTCACCCTCGGGCGTTTTTAACGCTCTACAAGCTACTATTCTAGTTAAAGAAGGAATAGCTCTCTACTCATATCGCCTTGAATTCAGAGGTTTCGGCATTATGTCTATGTAATGTGCTAGTGCATAACAGTTGGAATTTGTCCGCTTGGGTGGGTAACGTGTAACAGAAGGCATGAAGATTGCGAACCGCTTTAATAAATGTCGTGCGAGCCACAGATTGACCTTTCAATGGTAATCGACAGATGCAGCATTCGGCAGCTGCTGTCTGAGATGGGAGTTGCGATATCGGATGATGCCCCTTGTACAAGATGAAGAATGGATTGTGACGTGATGAAAAGGATTCTTGCACTCTGTGTGGCCTTTGATATCTTCTGCAGTTCGTTTCTGAGTACCAACTCCGATCGAGGTTCTGGATGCTGGCAGTCGGATGTTATATCCCTTGACCTTTAAAATGGCTGTTGTAGTCCCTAAGTATCTCACAACCGGCCGAGTGACAGTTTGATATGATATTGCTTTGCATCCACAATATTCAGGAGACATCCGAGGGGATGCCAGGAGTTGAAGTTAGCGTCGGGAGTGAGCTATGAAGTCATTAGTGATTGTTGCAGAAGTAGAGAAGAAACCTGCCTTCGAATTCCAAGAGATAGGCGATTATCCTCTATTCTGTCAACTGCATGACCCGTCCCTCTTCTTGTCATAATTGTGCTCCAAATCAGATTCCATATCTTCCATTCCGTCAAATCAAGTCCAAGCCGTCTGGAAAGGTTTGTGCTCACCTGGTAGGAGAATCTGAGAAGCCAAAGATCTCTGAGCGGGAACACCTTAAATGGAAGGGAAATTCGTCATACCCATGCAACCCAGCGAAGACAGATTCGCAGAGGCTGTCCAGAGGCCACTCTGACATGGCGGCCAGCACACTCGATATGTCTTGTCCGCCAATATCCACTTGTTCTTCCGCCTCTCACTCATCTCGACTTGTTCTCGGAATATCTCTTATCTGTATGTGGTAAGATTTGTGGGTTAGCAGGATGGTAATTCGAGGGGCCAAGTATTCCGAGGCGGGAGTTCCTTGGATGAGGGGGGGATTTCGATGGAGGGTGTGCGCGGAAATGTCGATCATAAGTTGATAAGAGATCCTAAAAATCATCCGCTTCGATAGTGGGTACGCAAGTGTATGTCATTTGAAAGTGCTGTCTTTACGAGGAGTCTCAACTTGATTGCCTATATCTCCGTCTCCCCACATCATATTCCCGGTCCGTATATGCCTTTACATGCTCCAAACCATATGCTGCCGTTTACAGGTTTGTCTGTGTTATCAGTCAGCATAGCACCAAGGCCAATCGCGATCAACACGCAGGGTCAGCATCTTACTACAGCTCCGAAGAATATCTATAGAGATCATCCGACTGATTCTACCGCCTTGCGAGATGTGCTGCAAGGTTCAAGAGCGACCCGAGTAATGAGAAGCTCTTGTAGATGTTCATTTCGTTTGGAAGTCCCAAGATCTAGCATCCCCAGCACTCAATAACCCAATCTTCAGACAAAAAGATATGGAGCATCTCTCACGCCTGGGAAGTGCCAGAGAACACCCGAGTTGACAATGTCGTTGCTTGAATGCGGGCCAATTCCAAGCCTCTCAGACGGAAGAACAGGCCGAGGCATCTGAAAGAATGTTTGGCCCACAGTAATCGAGAATCTGACAGACTGAACGTCGAGAAGAAGGGTATCCATGTATGGCCTATCCTCTAGACAATTTCTAGCCACCTCTCGTATGACATAGTCGTGATGGAAAGGCTCATAGTTCGATACGAGGGAGGAACCTGTAGACAGTATTCGTCAGTGACAAGATCAGAGAATGGACAGATTCGAAGGCCAGTTGACTAGACGGCTACCTGGATGCATAAAGTGACTTGGCCATGGAGATAGCCTTTGACCATAGCGGATTTCTCGTGTGCTGAGTCCTTTGCAGACTTCGGATCCGAGCAGAAGGCCTTGATGATAGCCACAGCTCGATCTTCAACTTCTTCTCTGTGCATATCCATGGCGAAACACGGGGATACACATCTCGTAAATACTCCAGACTATCATGTCTGGAAGCGGAGTAACAGAACGACGTATAAGTGCATCTACGTCTTCTATCTGCATTCGAGCTGATTAGTCTAGCGAGTCTCCTTGGAGGAGCCTCTCCGGTCGGATTCCAACGACATGCCACTCTTGGATTCCAGCTTCTAGACGACATACGGCAGAAGAACGGCGAGTGAATCGTGGGAGTGCGTCGGCAAGCTAGCGCGCTACACGGCAGAAATACGCTTTCCCCTCAACCTTTCCTTCCTTCCTACATATTATTCAACACATACTTCAAGACGCCGCGAGAAACCATCTTTGAGATCTCAACCTCTTTTCTGTGAGTTGCCTTCTGTTGCGAGCCTCTGAATATCCATAAGAACCTTCTTCAAAGGATCTGCGACTACTCGCTCTGCTCCAAGATGCGTTGACCTCATGCATCGAACACTCAAGACTGACGGCACGCACAGATCAAGTAACATCATACTCGCAAGCCTCCCCACAGACTACGATACGCTCTCACGACTACATAATCCGAAAACGAACCTCGACTATCATTCTTTGGTGCGTAAATCCATCCTTGGGCTAATCGGTTGTTTATAGTAAATCCTTGCCTTACGACCGTTGGAACCGGTCGCAAGTGTCCCCTGGTTGCTGCTTGTTCCGGTCCTCTCTGCCTGCTTGTTAGGAGTTGTGACAATAATTGACACAACGAACATCGAGTCGGGTTTTCTTTCTTCAGAGGTCTCCTATCATTTATTTGATGGGACCCCCTGAAGTTAGATTTGCCTTCGAAAACTTCGGTTGGAAATGGCAGGGCGCTTTTTTCGAGCGCTCGCAAACTGAATCAAGGTTGGGTGGGTGGGTGAGAATCTTATTTTATTCCAAATGCTCTAGTACAGATTCCTTGAACGGGGACAAGGATATGTTCTAGCCAGATGGGGGTGGGAGGTGGGCCTTTTTTTTGGTCAGTATTCCGAACCTTCCCTTTGGAAAAGAGACTAACATACCCTTCTATTCAATATTGATCCGGGGGAGGGCTTCTTTTTAGGTCAGTATTCCGAAGTGTTACTTTGGAAGCGAGTCTAACATATCCCTCTGCACAATATCAATCCAGCTTCACCGGCCCTGCCTTTCTCGAATCGTCTCGAGTATATCCCGCTGGACTATGGATTATTCCATCACTACACATACGAAATGCGACCCTCTTACATCATTGGAATGACCGAGGTCAGCTGGACTCTCTTTAGTTCGAAAGGCGTCGAGACGACTTTGTATCATCGGGATCTCACTGTTAGAGGCCAGTGCAAGAGGCCACGTCACATATCAACTACCTGATTGTATCTTTTCTCGTACATGAGTACAAGCAAATCTATTCTTCATCTCTCATTTCCAGTGCGAGGGACTTGCGAAACCGACTCGGCTTCTCTTTACCTTGACCCCTTCACCGGCCGTAGTCCTTGCTGCTCCTCTGCCCTTTCCTCTCTTCCATGCTTCATCCCTAATCTTGGTTCGTCTCTCCTGTACTGCTTGGTTTTAGCACTGGGTTGGTAGCTGCACGAATCTGGCTCCGTAGTTGACTCGCAGCCTCTTCTGTCAGACCCGTTGGGATAACCCCTGCAGGCATACGTAGATGCGCCGATGTAACGCTGTTCCATGCCACGGCCCGGACCGAACCTGCACGCTACAGAGCCGCAGAGAATCCGGCCTCGGCTCTCGACGACATATCATCAAATCACGCAGTCACCAAGGCCACATCCAAATAATGCATCAAGTAGTTTCTACAATTGAGGGACTATCAATGTTGCTTCAGGAGATTGGTTTCGGACCACAAATGCTCACAAACGTCTGAACCTTGCCACCACGAGCATTTTGCCAACGAAGCCTACGGCTCTCATGAGCACACTCAATCATAGCGTGATAGAAAACATATCTCATGGATCGGATAGATAGTTGCAATTATATCCTTGGAATCCTACACAGTGCAGACCACATCCTAGCTAGATCCTGCAGGACTAAGAGTTGGCCCTACTGCTAGATCGAACCCTCAAAGCTTAGCGGCGGAATCTAACTCAACTAGACCAATATAGATCGAAAAGGAGGACAAGTACTAGATGGTCATATGTATATCTTCAATTGAAATCAACACATGCGATGGAGCTTGTCGTGCCTTCCAAATCGAGAAGACGGAGGCCCCGCTTATCTAATCTCGGGAGGTCTCCCTTCCTCTTCCTCCTTCTCTTCCTCTTTTTTTTCAATCCAGAGAGCATCGAATCGAATACTGCGCGCCATCTACTTCTGTCTTCGTGGCCTTGAGCCACGAAGTATTTCGTTACCACTATCTGCTCTCTTCGTCCTTTTTGTCTTCCCCTCCCCTTTCCCTTCCCTTCCGCCTTCCCCCCTCCCTCTCGGCTGCTGTACACTTAATTGTGTACAGGGTCAACCCGGCGTGTGCACTACTTAATTGTGGTACACCGTCACCCCATCCACCAGCCCTTGTGGTAGTGTGGATAGTGATCTGCTTCGGCATTTCGATCTGTCGGCTGAAAGGCTGACCACTTACTTACTTTAAAAATGCGGAACTCTGTACTTCCCTATTCTGCGCGTGCTCGGCGTGGCGAGGACAAATTCGACAGAGCCCATGCTTCAGCTTATGCGATGTATGAGAAAAGACGGACCCTGGAAAATGTCATTGACGACCTAGAACGTGTCATGAAAGAGACAAAAAATATCCTCGAGCCAGGCGAGGACTTTCCAAGTCCGGATGCCGCCACGGATCTGGTGAGCCAGCGACTCGAGAAGTTAAAGGCAAACAAAAATCTCGTAGAAAGTGCCAGAAAGGCCTTGAGGAAGTGGGAGAGTCGGCTCGATGCGACTGACACAGTCACCAAAGCCTACAATGACTCGATGAAGGAAATCATCGGCAAGGTTTTTCCGGGGCTGCAGACACAACTGGCAGAGATTGAAGTGAAGTTTCAGCACCAGAAACAGGAACACGCCGATTTGAGGTCTACCAATGACAGACTCCAGGAAGAGGTTAATAAACTCACGAGAGCCGCCGGTGAAATTGCTGGCCAGGAAAAGGCATCTAAACAATTGGAGAAGCTTCTGAGTGAGAGGCAGTCGAACGAGACAAATGCCAGCAGCCTTCGTGACGAGCTCTCAAGTTGGAAGTCTAAACTCAAACTAACAGAACTTGATCTTGAGCATGTCAAGGAAGACAGAAAGAGACTTGACACTGAAAAGCTACAGTTGAAGAAGACCATCGAAAAGCATGAGACCGACTACCAAAAACTCGATGCAATCAAGGTAAAGCTCGAAGCTGGCAAAGAACAGTTGCAGCAGACCAACAAGAAGCTGGAGGCGGAATATCAGACGCTCCAGTCGACCAAGAACAACCTTGTGGCCAGCGAGCAACGGCTCCAAACGATCATGGCCACTCTCGAGGCTAAGAAGCAACAACTCGAGACCGACAAAAGCAATCTTCAAGCCACCAAGCTACAGCTAGATTCAACTATAGACTGTCTAAAGGCCGACAAAAAACTGCTCGAGACCGACCAGAGCAATCTTGAAGCCACCAAGCAACAGCTCGATTCTACTATAACTTGTCTTGAAGCCGACAAAAAACGACTCGAGACTGACAAGAGCAATCTTGAAGCCACCGAGAAACAATTCCAGTCAACTATAGACCATCTGAACGCCGACAAACAACAGCTGGAGACGGACAAGAACAGCCTCGAAGCAGAGAAGAACAGGCAGATTACCTGTCTCAACGACAACAAAGCTAATCTTCAGAGATCGTTGAATGAATTGCATGACAAGCTGACCAAAGCTATAGATCGATCGGAAAATGCACGACAGGAGAATTCGAGGCTCTCGGATAAGCTTGGAGTCCAAGAAAGCCTGACTTCATCTGCAAATCAACGTGCGACCCATGCAGAGCAACGACTAGCAATTGCTGACGAGGAGATTGCTGGGCTCAAAGACGCTGCAGCTTCATGCCCACGGACTGTTGACCAGCAAGAATTGAATTCGCTGAACAGCGAGTTTCTGCTGCGGCAGGAACTGGCTACTGTACGCAATCACAGAGACACGGCTTACAGCGAGAGTAGCAAGTTGCGAGAAGATATCAACGAGATCAGATTGCAGCTACAGGACAAGATGAAAGAGGCCACCGATATCTCTGGCAAGCTCAGATCCTCGGAGAAGGAGGAATACGTCTTGCGCAATCAAGTGGACAGTCTCAAAGAGGAAAACTCCATCAATCGAGAGGATCACGAAGAGTCCATGTCGAAATTGGCCGAAGCGAACGAGAATCTGGAGGAGCTCGAGGCAGAAATCGCCTGGTACAACAAGTGCGTTGCCAAGGTGACCGCGGAGAGAAATGGATTCCAGGTCGCCCATGACGAATTGGTAGAGACCAAGAAGACTCTCGAGACGACTTGCAGAAACAACATCCAGACAATACAGCAACTACGGTCAGATCTCAAACAGACTAAAGAGGTAGAGAGAGATGCGAGCAAGGAGTTTGCTCGGCAAGCATCTCAACTGCAGCAAGAGATCTCTTCACACTCAGGGACGATTGCGACACTCAAGTCGGAAAAGTCCCGATTAAAGCAGCAGAAAGTAGACCTCGAGAATCGAATTGCTTCGGATGCCACGAAGCTTCAAACACTAGAGACAGACAAGATTGGCTGGGCCGAGGAGAGAGTAACGTTCGAGCGGGAAGTCACCGCCAACTCCTCCGCGATCAAAGCTCTCGAGTCTAGTCTGGAAGAGGCCAAGAAGGCACTTCAACAGCAAGTCTCTACCAGCGAGTCCCAGTTGGAGCAAGAAAGGTCAACCTTCAACGTTCGGCTTGCCTCGAAGTCGGCGGAAATCAAGACCCTCGAGACGAAAAAGTCCGAGTTGGAACAGAAGAGAACCAACCTCGAACAGGAACTTGCATCCCAAGCGTCTCAACTGGCCAGGGAAAAGGCAAGTCTTGGCAACCAGATCGGTTCGAAATCCGGGGAAATCGAGACTCTGAAGAGGGAAAAGACAAAACTGGAAAACGAGAAGTCGGCACTTGAGGATCAATGTCGGACGAATGCTCATTCAATCACCGCGCTGCAGGCGGCCAAAACCGGTGTCGAGCGACAACGGGATTCCAATGCCACTGAACTCGAAGAGACCAAGGAGAATTTGGATGCCGCAGGACTTAGGCACATGGACAGAATGAAGGGATTGCGTGAGAGAATGAATGGTCACATCCATAACAGTCAGCAGTGGGAACAAAAGTTTCTGGCGGCACAGGAGACAGTTCAGGAATTGGAAGAAAAGATCGCCACCTTGGAGCAAGAGGAACAGTCGACAATTGAATCCTACGATGATGTCAAGAAGTCAAATTATCGACTAAGCAGCAGAGCCAGCAAGCTAGAAAGAGACCTTGAGATGGCGAAAGGCGCCGAAGCAGCAGTCGATCGAGTTAATCGACAGCTGACTCAGTCTACAGAGACCAGGGTCAAGCAAGCGCAAGAGGACATGGAAGCGCTCAAAGAGAAGTTTGCCACGTTCACTAGTCCTGAAGCGCTAACCATTCGACTCAACGAGTCACAGAAACTCTTTAGAGATGCAAAGGTAAAAGCTGACCAGGCAATCGTCGAGCTGGAAACCCAAATCTCCTCTGAAAAGCAGATCCAAGCCGAGTTAAGGACCCAGCTGCAATCCCTCAACGATACGAATGAACTGGCCATACTGGATGCCTCAAACCAGCTGTCGTCTGCGGCAGAAGCTCGAACACAGTTAGAGGCAGACAATGATAAACTTTCGCAGAGGCTGAAGACCCTTGAGGATGGTAAGAATCAAGCTAACTCTAAAATAGATCAGTTGTCGACCGAACTCACGTCTGCGAGGAATGCACGCACCAACATGGAGACACAGATGGACAATCTTTCCAAACAGCTTCAGGAGCGGACAACTGAAAAGTCTGGGTTGGATTCCATGTACACAAGGAAGTGTATCGAGATGGTGGAACTCGAAGAATATATGGCTAGCATGGTCACCAAGGCTGATCATGAATCTCTTCAAGAGAAGCATGATGCACTCCAGAATACTGTTGATCAACGCGCCAACATGGTCGAGAAGGCTGATTATGACTCTCTTCAAGAGAAGCATGATGCACTCCAGAGGACTGCTGATCAACAACAAGCCAACATGGTCGACAGGGCAGCCTTTGACGATCTGCAGAGACGTTTCGAGGCATACCAAGCCGATCATATGCGTTACAATCCAGCGCCTCCTTCTCCGTGGGAACCATCGGCCGCCATGTTGCAGAGACGACCGTCTGTCGCTTCGTTGGAGTCATCATTTGGTTATTCAAGTCGGTCTCCTTCAATGTCTCCAGGGCCACAAATACCACCATATGGTCCGCCTCTGCCACATTCTCCCAACCTGGCGTTCTCCCAACCTCAGGGGATGTTCCCGGGTTCTCAGCCCTTCGGATGGATGCCCTCGCCAGAGATGGTAGCTCGACCTCTAGGTCCGATGAGGGCGAGCCCTTCCCCAATGGGCCCACCACCAGGAGGACAGGCTCACGGCTATGGATTCCCGCCAGTCGGCATGAGCCAGCATGGTCATTTCCAACCAGCCCAGGCCCCGGTCGCAGCACTACCCTACCAGTTCTTGATCAACGGTACCCTCGCAGGCGGTCCTCTGACCATCCAAGTTCCTCAGTCACTCGTGGAGAAGATGGGTGAGCAGATATCACGCTGGGAGAATCAGAAGGGCAAAGGATCATGGACAGCCGCTAGTCATATGAGCTCAACCCGATGTGCTGACACGAGAAGAGGCTGTGTACCTGCTTCGAAGAACCCGGCATTGGCTGGTGGTGTAGATGCTGTCGCGTGTCGGAAGTGCATCAAAGACAAGAAGCTTTGTGTTCTCATTGGCACGAGGGGCCCGGTTATTGTGCCACTTCCTCCGGCAAAGAGGTCAGCAGGGGCTACTCCAGAGAATGGAGAATATTTCGTCAAGGACTAGTTGGAACTCGCCTGTAATTAGCTATAGATGAATTTTCTTGGGCAGAACAATCAATCCGAATCATTCTGCGAATGTAAAATTTCTATGACTTGATACTTCGAATGAGGATTTTGTTAGCCACCAATCCATTAAGCAGATCTAATCCACCATGTCTACATCGACTTGTGCATTATCATTCTCTCCAGCGGCTTCATCGTCCTCCCCTTCATTGCCAATGACCACTCCCAGCAGACCCAGCCATGCTATAGTAGCCTTTTGCCTCTCATTTGCCCTAGCAAACTTCTTGCCTAAAGTGTCTATAGACCCGCAAAATTCTTCGAGAAGTTCTTGCGCTTCTGCTTGGAGTTTGACCTCTTCGGCTGCAGTATTGGCCAATGCTTGGTACTTGTCGGCAATGCCTTTGTGGGCATGCGCCTCAATACGCATTCTCTCTAGGAATCTTGGGTCATTGGAAAGCTCGTATTCCTTGGTCTCCCAGTAGTTCTTTTCCATCTTTAGAGCGCCAGGGTGACTCCGTCCCGCTGCGAAGTGAGAGAACCCCCCTCCGAGGAATATGTAGCCCATGCTGATCCTTGTCAATAAGATTTCCGAGTACATTGCGTGGGTGTGGTCGATGAGATGCATAACGACATATTGTCGCATGGAATACCTGCCGCCAAAGTATACTTTGCAAATCGCCTCGGTCAGATTCATCAGGTAGTTGGAGCTCGTATGATTTCTGTGCTCCCTGAGTCTCTCGGTTGGCTTGGTGGCGTACCCAATCTCCACCAACGGCCGCGAGACCACGTTCGACCATGTGAATCTCTTCCGAGCCTGTTGGATCCATGCCTTGCAAACGTCGACTTGACTCAGCTTCTGTAGATATCTGCGTTCTCCATTCTTCGTCTTATTCTTACTCCACGCCCCTTTGGCCGAATCGATGCCGCAGGCGAAATTGACAGATGGCATGCTATTTTCACCCACGGTATCGGCATACTCCTGGGCGTAGTCCAAGATTTTGAGTAGATCTTCGGCAGGCGGAGACTGGCCATCTTTATCCACGAGGTATTGAGCGTAGATTGCTGGACAAGCAACTTCGCTGGCCATATTGCTCAAACCCCTCAAGATCCTACGCAGATCGGGATCCTTTGCCTCTGCAGATGGCAAGTCTCCTTTGGCCATGTGCTTCAGAACTAGACCATCCATCCCTGCCATCATGATTGTCAATGGCACCAAGATGGTCTTGTAACTGAATTTAGTATCCTGCTTTCGTTTCTCCACCCAAACTCCGCAGGGCATACTAGGTAGATCCATGGCCGTCTTCACAAGCTCGAAAGTACTTCTTGCATGAGCGTCGACTAGCTCCTTGCAATGCAGTTCGAATTCGTTGACATTACTCAAGGAGTCATCGGTCGGGATCACCTCTTCAATCTGCAAGTCTTCGGCTTGCTCAAATACTCTCTGGGAATCTGGATAGATGGCTCGGAGAGCGAGGTTGGGGTCTTGGCTAGAATAGAAGACCTCGGACCGCCCGGCGAAATTCAACGGTGAGCCCGCATCTCCTTCTGAAATCCCATCATCGTCAGTTGAGGCATCAACTCTTGATGGTCTAGAGTTTAATTCGGCTGTCGTATCCAGCTGTAGAGTCTGTAGCTCGAGATCTCCAATGCTGGACGATCTCCTTTCCCGACGTGGCATAGCGGGGGAAGCGGCAATGAACACCTCGTCTTGAATCGGCACGGTAGGTTTCTTGAACCGGGGCGCGTTCATCCTTGGCTGCGGAGGGGTTGCCGGCACTTGTATTACTTGGGCTGTGGGTTCCTGACGGCCGGGGACGAACATACGCTCATTCGAGGCCGCTCCAAGACCTGATGGTTCGACAGACGACGCTGCCAATTCCATCACGTCAATATCATCATCACTAACCCTGGTCATTCTATCATGGTCCCGAGGAGGCGCTGGTCGACGTCTGGCCCTAGGAAACGGGCTCAGGGGTGCGCCGCCATCGTCGTCGCTGTCGTCTACTATTCTCGACTTCTTCTCTACAGACGTGGCTCTCGAGGGTGTAGCTCGGAACCTACGCTTCTGATCAGCACGAAATCCAAAAATATGGCCATTTGGATACTTAGTCCGCCAATCTTCGCCGAACTCTACTTCCCACTTTCTAACCTGGTCTGGGTAGTTTTCTTGAATCTCGGTGGCAGGTCGAGTATGGACGACATTTTGACCATGCTCGTTCTCCCAGTACTGCACGTCATAGTGCATTTGACTTCCCGCATGAATCTGGCCCTTGGAGTAGATCCTCCAGAGCTGCCAGACCTGATCCCCCTCGGCGTCCCGAGCAGGTCCTGTTTTTGGACCAGAACATGGAAACCCCATTAGAAATGGAGCATTGTTCTCATAAGAGTGAATGATATCTGCCGAGGTAGACATCTTCCGAGTTTAAAATTTTTTTGCGCAATTTCTCGCACGTCTGCCAAAGACGAGTCTTTGACAGAAAAGAATGGCGGCGAAGCAAATTAATGCTACCCGACCGGCTACAGGACACCGAAGTGAACCTATAGATGGAAAGAGGAAGAAGGGGGGACGAAAAGAGCTTCAAAAGGCCTGATTCCACGGAATTCAAGGATTGAGTCGACAGTCAATCTGGGGTTGATGGGGGAGCACGAGGGACGAGGGGCAGGAAATTGATTTAAGATGATCCTCGAAATCTTGCCCTTTGGCGGTCAGAAGAGACGTCACCAAACTTCAACTTTGACCATCAGACTGCACAACCACCTGACTCACCATGTAAGGGAATTTGCAGACAAAGAGTTCATAGCTACAACAGAGCGCAGTGGTATATTTTCCGTCGCGCAAAATTCATGAAGCTGGATGGAGAAATCAATTCAAAAATTACAATATACATTTACCAAGAACCAAAGACTAATCAAGGAACAAACACGGGGTCTCAATTCTCATTTGCATTCCCTCGTCGTATTCCCTCGTCGTACATGGCGTCTTAGATTATATTTTCGACCTTCTTTTGCATTTAGCCCCCTAATAGACTTAAGTTTATTAATTTCTCTCTTAAATATTTATCTCGGACATCTTTTAGACCTATTTATATTTTAGGGATAAAAGTAAAGGCACTAAGGGTTAGCTTGATCTATCTCTTGTCTCTTCTTTTAAGATAGCTATTATGTAATAATCGCAAGGGGAATAGTTCCTATATTTTAATTAATTTTCTTAATCTTATTGAAATTTCTATCTAATTTAATAAATCCATATAGTTTCTTATTCATTTACTGTTCTCTCGCCTTTAAAGTGTCTAGATATTATGGTCTCGTGTCGCTAGCGTCCATGAACGCGATTCTTTAGTGGCGTTGTTATTGGTGATCAGAGAGTGCCCTGAGATGATGGGAGGCCGACTATTGGAATTCTCCAAGCTCAGACCTCCTCAATCCCTTCTACTGAGGTCTCCTAAAACACAAATGAGCTTTCTATAGGTAGTTTGAACAAATCCCTTGGTTTTATTCGCTTGGGAGAGCTCGTTTCGCTCGGATTTGTTGAAGTGTCATCGGCTCGGTATGACTTGTCTATATATCTCGAGATCTGAACGCAATACTGCCTTTCCTTCACTTATAGAAGGTCGATCTTGATTCTTCTCCATGGATCAGGGACCTAGGATTCAACTCACGACAAATTTGGCGTGCATTCCAGCGTCAAAAACAGAAAGAAAACATTCGGCCCATCCCCACCATTCCACATCAATGATTCCGCGAGGCTCTATCTTGCAAATACTCTAGATACTCTCTAGCTTTTTTGGCCTGAAAGGTAGCCCATGTTTTGCCGTCTCGGAGCTGGTCTTGGGGGAGAGGGTTTTGGGGGGGGGGGGGGGGGGGGGGGGGG